>NIXA01000019.1:0-482349 GCA_002242795.1 Byssochlamys sp. BYSS01
GGGTTTTTGGGGGGGGGGGTGGATTAGGATGGAGAAAGAGGATAGGGGACGTGACCTTTGCGCGCAGAGGAATGGATGGTTCAGAAGCAGGGGTATGGAGTGGTTTGAGGAGGACGCACAGCTGCTGGTCAGGAAGCCGTTCAGCTCAGAAAGAAAGATTTGGAGACGAGAAGGCGGGCAGTATTAGATATCCGGATACGCCGCCGACGCGATGTGCAGGGCCAGGTAGGCGGTGGGGTTCGGCGTGCGCGGCCAGACAGGCAGCGATCGGCGCTCCGTCACAGCGCTCGTGTGCGATGGATGAGAAATCCGCGCTTCTGCAGCCGTACAGTGGGAGGGGCAACGAACGAGCTATTAGTTCTTGACGATGTTGGACGCCAGGAGGCTGGAGAAGGAGCACTTGTTACATGCAGCCAAGCATTCCATGCTGGCCGTGGAAGGGGACAAAGAGAGGTACCGCTCAATCAGAGCAGAGCAAGCGGTAGGGCAGCGTAGGACTGACTGGAACCAAATCCATGACAGCAGCTGCGCAGTCTCTGATGCCATTACGGGCATAAATGAATAATGACGCCGTCTATCCGAAGCCACTGGCCAACTTTTACCTCTGCAATGAACAACACCCTACTTGTACCTTGTACTCTCTTCTCTGCCGGTGGTGCTCCGAACAGTTCTCTTCCCGTCGTGGATGTGGGGAACGAACCGCGCAGGGACCACCCAGCCGATAGGCTTTTTATGGACCTGTCAAGGACTCAAACATCATGTTTCTGTTTCAGAAGATATGAATGAAGGACCAATAAATAAATAAATAATTAATTAATTAATTATATCTACAAACCAATCACAATGTGGTCGCATGCACAGTACTGTGTATGGAACAGTTGGCACGCATCCGGTGCAAACCACCAGAAAATCCAGCAGATGGAATTGGAATATCTCCGGATGCTTTCCAACTGATTGCTGCTGGTTCACTTATACGACGAACCAAAGAACCGTCGTTGTCGAGGAGCTCCGAAGCTTATCTAAAAGCCTTAGTTGAAATATCAGTCTTCCTCTAGGGGCCACTCCGGCTGGTCTCTTGATATCAAGAGTCTCCCGACTCCAAATAAAGGAGCGGAATCATGCATGTACTCTTGGTCAAGCTTAAGAGAGTTGAGAGGTTGCAAATTCTGTTTTTGGTACCACGCCTCCGATGTTTGGAGACAAGCACCTCGTCAGATTGGCTGGCTTCGGTCCGCCAATCCCTCCGCATTGGAGATTTCGCAGGCGCCCACGTTTGGCTCCTAAGACGAACGCTGCGGTGATGCGCTATTCCTCCAACAAGCATATGATCGGTTCAGCTCAGTTATCAATGACTCGTCACGCTCTGCCAAAAAGGCACTACCGCTCGAAAAGCCATGCGTGTTGTCTTCAGACAGAACCCTCGTCTTTAGCCGCAGATCGGCGATTTCCTAGTATAAAGTCGATATAGGCGGGTCTATTTCCCTTCAGCGACTCAAGGACGTCCTGCACTAGCCCATAGGCAAGGCTCAACTTTAATCCAAGCTTCGTTGTGCGCGCGGCGGTGTAGACGTCGTGGCGGGCTAAAAAGGGTCATCGGTCAGACAATTCAGCAAATACAATCCACAAGAAGCAGGATGAAAATAGACAGAGAGAAGAAAGACAGAAGAATGGGAAAGGTAGCGTACCCAGCAGACTGTAAATACCAGAAAACGACAATCCCGCCGTGACAGTCGACAGAAAATCCCGTCGATCGTTGCGTGCGTAATCGACAGTCTCCTCGAATAAACAGAAAGTAAAAGCCCCAGCACCAAGTTTAGACCCCATCTTCACGCCCTCTTTGACACCACCGACAATCGCTGCGTAGTTTTTGGTCTTGTGGTATTGGAACCATCCGTTCGACGTCGTGGGGAAGCGATGGGCATTTTCGGCACGGAATTGGTACGAGGCCAGCTTCCCACCATAGGAGGAGCCGATTACCATTCCGACTGAGAATGCGGACAACGTGGTGTATGGAAGACGTTTGCGAACTTCAATGCCTAGCCGTGGGGGAACGTCGGTGTCGAAGAGCTTGTACCAGTGCAGGATCTTCATGAACGTCGAATCGTCAGTTGTTGACGGAGAGGACTGCTGCGTCGCCATTTTCAGGGGAAAAATAATTTCAATAGAGACCTGCAATGGCCAATTTAGTTGAAGTCCCTTCGTGTGTTTATTTTTTAGCAGGTGTGTAAGGAGAAATGGCACTGGGCGGAGACCGCACTTGGATCCTCCGAACTCCGATTAAAGGAACGCGACCCGCCAATGCTCGCTCGCTTCAAGCTCTCCTACCGGCGCAGCAAGATGGTATGTACCCTTTCATTCTTGATGGCACCATCCCACGCCTGTTCTTTCCTTTTCTCTTCTGAACTATACGTTTAGATGTATCCATCTCTTCTAACATGTCTCTTTTCTTTAACAGTCAAAACCAGATCCCCGGAGCTGGACGCTCTTATTCAAAAAGCACAAAGTCACAATCCTCTTAATGCTCCTTCCTCATGAGAGCATCGCAACAGCAAAGGAAGCTCTCCTGAAGGCTCTTCATACGCGTGGATTAAAGGAAATAAACGGCGACCCAATCCCAGACAGCCCTTCTGAAATTGAATTCGGAGTCGCAGTAGACAAGAATGATTTAGACAAGGGCTGGACGAGACTTGAGACCGAGACACACACCTTCGGGAAAGAAGGATCGTCGTCCACGAAAAGGGGGGCTACTTCGAAAAAGAACAATAGCGGCTCTTCTGTGAGCTTACAAGCGGCAGACCTTAGGAACGGACAGCCTATCGCTTTCAGGTTTCGGAATCGTCTTGAATTGAAGCAGGAAAACGATGAAGATGGCAGCCAGCCCGACCTTGACGATATCGATCTTGAGTTCGAGGATCCGGGTTGGGATGTCGTTGTTCCCAGCCTCGATGATGAGGAGGAGGCGACCTGAATTTACGTTTGGCCTGGTCACTGACTATTTCATGTCCCGTTCGAACGAAACGTGTTAAGGCGTTGGGCTGGATTGCTGGGAATCGGTTACCTGCTACGATTGATGTTACATAGGTTGTCCTGCGTTGAATGAAGGCTTTGGTTCCACCTAAAATGAAATCGCAAGAGTTTTTGAATGGTACATAGCTATTCTTCGCTCACAAGACAAGCAAAAAAAAAAGTTGGGTCTAGATAAAAGTCCACAAACATTCGAATTACATTGATTCTGCATTCGCTCAAGGTGCCTAGGACGACGCGTCGCTTGAAGTAGCCTCGATTGACGCTTCCTATAAGAAGCACGCGTACTAGAGACTCCCTTTGTCAACAAGCATTTCTCCAATCCCGTAGGTTTGTCCATTAGTTATCGTTCTCGGGCAATATGCTCGGGCTAAGAAGCTCTTAGCTAGACGCCAACGGGGTAGACATCATGAAATGCTGTGAGAACTGTCGTCAAGATAGGTCATTCTGACCGCCACGGTGGAATCCTCGCTAAGAACAAACATCTACTTGGCCACTTCGTGGATAAAAGAAACCTACCTAGGTAGATTAATTAATTATCGTGGAGATGTAGACGACCGTCTGCCGAGTGGGGAGGTGCGTGCGTGTACTGTTTTCAGGCAAAAACCGTTCAAGAGCTCGTGCTACAGCCACGCACATAAACTCCCCCGGTTGCTCGGTGCAACGGCCCGCCCCAGTCAACAAATAATTACCACACCTATCTATTTTGCTGCATGTCCACCGCAATACTAACCAACCAAACGGCGATCCACACCATACAGGTCTCCTTCTGATATTTCATCTCTTGACTGCAGTTCAATTTCTGTTGTTGCTCAGTGGACTATCTCTCTTACTCAGATCTCGTTTCGCTCATTCTTTCTACTGCTTTTCTTTGCAGGCGTCTACGGGCGTCGATAGCTATTCTCCCTCGTGGCCGCTTTGCTCTGGCGTGTCTGACCAAGGAGGCCGGGGGACGTGAATGGTACGAGCCAAAAGAGTTATACCAACACTAAAAAGGAGACAATGGCCTCTTCAAGCGACGCATCGTCGATCACGGTGGCAGTTCGAGTGCGGCCCTTCACGATTCGAGAAGCGGCTCAGCTTGCCAAGTGTGATAACGCTCCCCTTTTCCTTGGTGATGGTTCTCTAGCTAGTTCATCAACACCAAAACTCAACCAGAAAGGAATCAGATCGATTGTCAAAGTCATTGATGACAGGTGCTTGTAAGTCTCTGCTGTTAGCTTGGACTACTGGGAATTGTCTTCTGACAAACAGTGTGAAGAGTATTCGACCCTCCCGAAGACAATCCTGTCCATAAATTTTCCAGAAGTGTTGTTCCAAACGGCAAGCGGGTCAAAGACCAGACCTTTTCTTTCGATCGAATCTTCGACCAAAGCACATCGCAAGGGGAGGTGTACGAATCTACCACTCGGGGCCTCCTCGACAGCGTTCTCGATGGCTATAATGCAACAGTATTTGCCTATGGTGCCACCGGGTGTGGAAAAACCCACACAATTACAGGCACAGCGCAGCAACCCGGCATTATCTTCATGACCATGCAGGAACTGTTTGAACGTATCGACGAGAGGTCGAGCGAGAAGTCCACAGAACTCTCACTCTCATACCTGGAGATTTATAACGAAACCATTCGTGACCTGCTTGTTCCGGCAGGGGGCAAAGGCGGACTGATGCTTCGCGAGGACTCTAACCAGACCGTTTCAGTGGCTGGGTTGTCCAGTCACCACCCCCATACAGTTCAGCAGGTTATGGACATGATTATGAGGGGCAACGAATGCCGTACAATGTCCCCGACCGAGGCTAACGCGACTTCTTCCCGATCGCACGCTGTCTTGCAGATAAACGTGGCCCAAAAGGATCGCAATGCCGACGTCAACGAACCACACACCATGGCAACTTTGAGCATTATTGATCTTGCAGGAAGTGAGCGCGCCAGCGCGACGAAGAACAGAGGGGAGAGGTTATTCGAAGGTGCAAATATCAACAAGTCTTTGCTGGCTCTGGGAAGCTGTATCAATGCTCTCTGTGACCCTCGAAAACGCAATCACATTCCTTACCGTAATTCAAAACTAACACGGCTTCTGAAATTCTCTCTAGGCGGAAACTGCAAGACAGTTATGATTGTCTGCGTGAGTCCGTCAAGCCAGCATTTCGACGAAACACAAAACACGCTGCGCTACGCTAACAGAGCGAAGAACATCCAAACCAAGGTCACGAAGAATGTGTTCAACGTCAACCGTCATGTCAAGGATTTCCTTGTGAAGATCGACGAGCAAATGGCCCTGATTAATGAACTGAAGGCACAACAAAAGGAGTCCGAAAAGCTCGCTTTCGCAAAATTTCAAAAGCAAACAGAGAAAAAGGCGGCGGTCGTACGGGAGGGCATTTCGCGTATTCGCAGTGCCTATGAACATTCGCTGCCTGAGCGGCAAGAAAGGACAAGGAGTATGATCAAGCTAAGACAGATAAGTCATAGAATTAGCATGTTGTCCGCCTGGATTGCAGCTTTCGATAGTGTCTGCAGCAACTGCGAAGATGAGGAGCCATTGTCAAATCTTGGAGCCATCCGCAAAACAGCACAAGGCATTCTTCTGGAGCTAGAAGGCAGCCGACAGCACTATCATCAGCGATTGGCAAAAAGCAACTGGGACCGAAGTATAAACTCTGCTGTTGACCATGCCGTTGAACAACTCCGGGAATTTGAGATAAGCGACAACACCGATTTCGCGAACATCACTCGAGAAGCAGAACTCCTGAAATCAAACGCGGAGTGCGAGGCTCTATCGGCAGTTATGGATCAGGAGAAGACCGGCGACATAGCAACTATACAGCAGCTGCTCCAAGCTCAATTTGAGGCAATTGCTGCAATCGAAAATATCATGCGATTGAACAAAGAGGATGCCATTGACGCAGGAAGGAAAGCGCTCGCAGAGATGCTGAACACCGGCTCAAGCGTGACTTCGAATATTGTCAAACCTGACGGAAACTCGCCACAAGCCCAGACGTTCAGCCCTGTCAAATCCGGGGCTCCTACAGCAGCGAAGAGGCTAAGCCTCCTGGGCGTACCAGCTGGGAAAGGTCTAAATCCCCCTATCAAGTTTACCGCAAGTGTATCCCCTTCACCGGCTAAAGGATCTCCTCGACGTCGCAAGGTCAACGCCTCGAAAAAAGGTGTCAGCTTCTCGCCCAAGAAGTCTCATGCAAGGGTTCCAAAAAGGAGCGTGCGGTGGAGGGATGACGAGCAGGATGGGACTCTGACTGAGTTTCAGAGAACCCCTCAGAGACCAGACCCTATCCCCGAAGTCATTCTTGAGGAGGCAACGGCACCTATTGAGCCAATGGACCCAGAAGAGCCAAGGGAGACAAAAGAGCCAACACCGCCAAGGCTGCCCAGAATGTCCCCAATTCCGCGTAGTATTCCAGTTCCCAGCAGAAGTGCGAGCCCAGCGGATCGGTCTTCGCCGATTTCCACGGCCCCAGAGCCAACATTGAATATTCAAAAGAACAATAACAGGTTTAAAGCCGGGTTCCTATCAAAGAAAGCAAGCAGCTCACCACTTATAGCGCCTCCGTCGACCACTATCTCGCTGTCGGACCGCGAAAGCACACCCCTGCGCGACATCGAGAACAGCAGCTTTTTGAATCGCGTATCCAACGAACGCCCGTCCAGGATCGCAGTCAGAAGCTTCAGCGGAAACTTCACGGGCAGCCCGTTATCAGAGAGTAACTCGAAGGACGAAATTTGGACGGCAAGCAGGGACGACGCTTTCCAAATATCATCCGCGATGCGACGTATTTCAGGATCTCAGCTAGGTCATGCGACTTCTGGAGGTTCGATGCGCATTCATCGACGACGCAGTCCCTCGGCCACCGCGCTTGGAAGCTCTCCTCCGGAAAACACCATGTTCACCGCTTCTCAGGCAAGGAGGATGGTTAAGAGAGAAAAAGACAGCGACTTTCGGCACAATGTTCTGAGTCCTCGGACAATCCCAGTCATGAAAAACACTGGCCGACGAGTCACCCTTGGGGGTGATTTCAAGTCCAGAGACATAAGCCTGACAGGCAGGGACGCAATCAGACTGAGTGTAATAGCGGCTCCAAGGGTTAGCAGGCCATCAATGGGTGGATCGCTCAGGTAGAGGCATAGCAAGGCTTTATTTTACCACCCTCCCTCTTGTTTTGCTGTGCAGGCACACGAAAAGGAGTTTCGAGAGACAGATACCAATCTTCCTTTTGTCTTTTTCTTTTGTATTCCCAGGATGGCGATTGGTGTATGGCGTGCGATGGGTTTGCTTCCAGCTTTACTTCTCTCTTTCCTGCCTTTTCTTCACCTTCTTTCTGGAGGGAAGAACTTCGGCAAGTTCGCATCTACATCTTGTCAATTGGTTATTCTAATCGAGGGCCCAGTGTACAGTAAGAAAGAATTATTCTCTTGGACTTATTCCGTAAACCATGTTCTCATAGAGGGTGGAATCCATCCTGGCCTGGGCTGTAGTGCTCAGGGTGAGACAACAGTCGCAGCAGATAAAGCAAGAAACTGCAGAACAGACAGCATCGACTGGGAGGTCTCAACTGAGTTCCTAATCGTGGTAGGAGGAAGAAGAAGCGGCATTCAATACCCTTCCTCTCACCAATTCGAGCATTGATCAGCCTCCCCGCAATCAGGAAGCTTGGCAAGCAAGGGAAGTCCGGGGGCTGCCGGAGACGGGATTTATGACGCCAGAGCTTGCCGCAGTTACTTCATCAAAAGTTTTGTCAAAATAAGAATCAGATCGCATACCCCTCCCAGCAGTAAGTGTTATATTTTACGAACAGAAGAAAACCCGTTCTATCTACCTGTTATAAATGGCCTTCTTTTCACCGGCCACCAGCTCAGTCCTATTTTCACGCTTCTCACGATTTTTCTCAGCTGTTAGCTCGCCGTCCTTCTCCTCCTTGGCGCCCGAAGGAAGTGTCTCGTCGCGCAATATGTCATCGGAAAGCGGCACGCAGAAGGCAACAGTGGCAGCAGGCTGCTTCTGGGGCGTGGAGCACCTTTACCGAAAGCATTTCGGGGACCACAAGGGCCTTATAGATGCGAAGGTCGGGTATGCGGGGGGAACGACGGATAATCCGACTTACAGAGTCGTTTGTTCCGGGACGACAGGTCGTAAGTGGAAATGCATTCTATGCGTGTCTTTACATGGGTTTATAATCGGTAGATGGGGGGCCTGGACTAAAATGTTTCTCTCTTCGTGAGCTTTGCAGATGCCGAATCCTTGCAGATAACTTTCGACCCCTCCATCGTCAGCTACAGACAGCTTCTCGAATTCTTCTACCGCATGCACGATCCCACGACTGCCAACCGCCAGGGTCCTGATGTCGGCACCCAATACCGCAGTGCCATTTTCACACACAGTGAGGAGCAAGAGAAGATCGCAAAGGACGTCACTGAAAAAGTGGGTAAGCAGTGGTTCAAGGGGAAACCGATCACGACGCAGATCGTTGCCTTAGAGAAGTGGTGGGATGCGGAGGAGTACCATCAGTTGTACCTGGTGAAGAATCCGTCGGGATATGAATGCCCCTCTCAGTATGTTTGGCCTTCCTTCTTTCTTTCCGTCTGTTGTTGGGCAGGTTGCTGACGTTGTCTCTTAACAGCTTTGTGAGGAATTTCCCACCCCTTTCTGATTAACTATCTTCTGGTAAATTATGAATGATTTACTCTGTCAATGATATAGAGACACTTCTCGCATGGCATGGCATGTACATAGATCTGGCTTGATAGTTTGAGCTGCTGTTGCATAGTCGAGATCATTTCTTTTTTTCCCTGACGTATACCTGTCCCTTCTATATGACCTACATATTCGCTAGATTCAAAATGAGCCTTCTATATTTAAGATCAGAAACTTGACCTTGATGGCTAGTTGACGTCAGGCCAGCATACGGACTTCAAGGAACCAGTATGAGACATCTGCAGCTACAATATCTTCGGAGTAAGCTAGAGACATCAAGAAGTAACTCGGGTATGGACATTCGAAAAGCGTTTAGAGATCGCCTCTGGCACAGTCCTAGAGAGCCTCCAGCAAATTGACAAGCTTGATATTACCCAGCATGGAAGCCTCCTGAAAATGCAGACATAGGACGAAGTGGGAAGAGAGCAAAGAGGCGGAGTGGAGCCATCTCAGTGAATGTCGATAGATTCAGCCCCATGGCACCCAGGACCGCCCACCTACAGGGTCTACAGTGACCCTCCTCTTCTGACCTCCTCGCTCATGTCCCCTTCCCAATCCTTTCCATACTCTCTCCTTTGTCTTGAGAAGGTGCATCTGCTATCCTCCAGGAGTAATCTTCCTTTCCTGTATCATTAGCTTCTCTGGTACAGAGATACCCTACAAGGTATGACCTCCTATCACTAGCAGAGACCACAGTGAACAGTCAAAGGAGCTCGATCTTCACATTCACGGACAAACCTGACAACAAATACTCACAAAGGTCTTTTGTATCATCCAGACCAGACCTGCAGGTGAATATTCATTTAGACCGTATCTGTTATTGCTATTTCATTTGCTCCCTTCTCACCTATCCTCCCACACTCCTCCCGGGTGTATCTCTCCCATACGACGCGTTGGAGCAGGCCAATAAAGGCAAAGTTCCCACAGCAGATTCCCAACTGGAATCCTGTTCATAGGTATCCCCTGGCTATCCTTCAGCTCCTGCTTGTCATGCATCTCCGGATGATGTTATGTTGACCCCAGCCAGACATAGAGACGGCAGTCTTCCTTCGTAGGAAGATCGGATCCACAGACTCTCTGGAAGTATCTTCAAATTCGCACTCAAGATGGCCCAGTCTATTGATGGTGCCATGGCGGAGGCCCTGAACCACTTGAACCGCATTGCGAATCACGTTAGTAATTTCGCCAACGGCAAAAGAGATTCCACCTGCCTCCCTTGGAGAAAATAACTAACAGAAGTAGTTCCGCAACCACGGTCAGCACAAACAAGCCAACGATATAGGAAAACTCAGCATTATGATCGTGGAGTCATTCAGTGAGGGGATAGTGAACATCCCCGACAGTGACTACTTGATGGAAGGCCTGGTAACCACCCCCCTTTGCAAGTTCAGGAACGGGAGCTTATATCTGAATAAAACTTCTTATAGTCCCACGGCGCGGCTGAGAGCAACATGATAAGGCCGAGCGCCACTCAGGGTTCGATTCAGCAGCAAGCTGTTGCCGCCCTCATGTATGAGTTAGAGAAGGGTCAGGACCAGGGGGTTCAGGGCCAGCGTGCGGGCTTTACCGGCCCCCTCCCCCTCAACGGAGTGCCGACGAACAATCAGCAGCAACTGGGAAAGGAGAACCAACGTCCCGATGGAAGCTGGGCTCACATTGCCAGTGCAACGTCTGGTATTGAGCTTGATAATTTCAGCGGAAAGACAGTGTATACGCCGGCGGCCATGTCAGTGGCCGTCTCGTCTCCGCATGAGCCCCAGAACCGCGGCCCCGAATACCACCAGACGGTTCTCGGAGCAACAGCGCAGCCATCGCTGCCTGGCGGGGAGATGATATTCCCATATTTCCAGGAAATAGTCGCTGAACCGAAAGCGGGAGTCATTCGTATCACTGGAAGGATTTCGAAGGATTTCATTCAGTTTGTCACGACCCGTATCCACGAGGGTCCTCTGTTTGAGATTCGGATCGAATCCGCGCAGAGCGCAAGGCTGACCTTCCAGTATGCGGCACATGCGCTGGCTTTTCTGAAGTCTCACGAAGACATGCAGCGCATGCTCAAACTTGGACGTCTGGGAGCCGGCTACCAAGTCGAGTTGGCCGAGCTGATCGACTGGAACGACGACCACCGCCGGATGAACCAGCCGACCCGCGAACGCCGGCGACTTTCGTTTGCGAGAAAGAAGATGTTCTCCGAGGGCCTGACGCCGGAGAAGTGGAAGCACGACGTCCGCTCGTTGGCTGGACCGGGGAATATTGATTTTCTTTGGGTGTTCAATTCGGGAAATGGTAAGTACTGCAACATAAGCTACCTTGCCACATTACACTCCCCACAAGAAGGCTGACAAGTCGACACAGCGACAGCGGTTTTCACGAGCACTAGAATTGCTCGCAGGGTTCAGGAAGCCTTCGAGAGGTGGAAGCTTGTACATACTAGCCTCTACACCGGGGTCTCGGTGACCTTCTCTTCCGATCCTTGCGAGAAGGAACTGATCCTGATTAAAGACACTGCTCGTCCGGTGATTGTGAGATCCCTTAACGTTACTACAAGAAAAGCGATGCGGTCGGTCCCAGCGTCGCGTGATACCAGTGCTATTGTTTAATTTTCTTCGAAGAACAGGAAGTGGGAGTGGGGGGGAGAAACAGGGATTCATTTTCTGTGTTCCGTCGGTCCTTGGAACGACAACGGCGTAAACGGTGCTTGTTGACAGGGTGTTGCAGACTGCAGGTTGCAGACTCCTGGTCCGACAACTTGCGGCTGACGTTTTGATGATCAGTACCTAGGTACTCTTTTAATGAAAATGCTGGAGAAAGGGGTTCATCTCCACAGGCAAAGAGAGTTTATTCCGGGCTTTCATCTGTACCGTAATACACGGGAAACTTTACGTTAGGTAGCTTCGTATAGGTTGACAGCTGAGGATCTGGATAGTTGTGATGCAACTACACACCACGGAACGTCCCAAGTATTGATACATGCTGCTTATTCGGTGTTTGAGCTTTACAGTCTGTCAAGTCACCAAGTGTGGGATTAGGTACTACACCTAGGTACCTAGGTAGGGTACCAGGAGGTGGATTGGAAGCCCATCCGTGTCTCCGCAAATAGCCAATGAGCAGCCATTGAAAGCATTGTGGGGTCCTCTCCCACAGAGTGAGCTGTGCTGTATGTCTCACATCTGTCTTGCGTACGCAACAGATCTTCTGTAGGGTGGACTAAGAGCATGAGATAAGGTACTCGCACGCTGTGGATATCCATTAGACTCTACTTTGTCCACTGCAGGTGAGACATCCCCTGTCAGGTGATCTGTAAGGTTACAGCAACGGCTTGCATCAGGCCATCTCCGGGACTTGTCATCCACAGTACCTGCGGGCGCAGTCATTCTGCCACTGAAGATGAGGTACCCAGGATGACCCTAATAACGGTGCTTGGACAGGATTGTAGCTTCGGAATCGTCCAAATCCCGCTCTCTCCCCTACACAGGTTACGATTTTTCCGGACCCCGGCAATAAATGACGGCGAGCGGCGTACGCGCCGCACAGCTGTTGCAGTGCGTAGCCAATGGGGGCGCTGTGGGGGGAGCAGCGTTGTCTGTCCCCTTATATGCGGGCTTGAATAACGGGTCCGGGTCCGGATGACTCTAAAAAAAGACCCTTCCCCTACTCTTTGTCCATTTTCTTTTCCCCCTTCCCCTCTCTGTGCTCTATGTGCGACGACGGCAAGATCTCTTGCTTGGCGCTTTCACTCGTTAACTGCTCTTCTAGCCTTTTTAATTTTATCTACTTTCGTTAAAGGACTAGGCTATTTCCCCAAGAGTTCTCCCATTGGGGCATCCCCATTTTATTCCCCGTTTTAATATCATTAATCCTAGTACTAGGAACCTTTGCTGTGTACGGCAGTAGTACTGTGCCTCTCGCTGACCACAGTACAGCTGTACTACTACTTCCGTTCCTCTCACTCGCTTCTCCCGTTTCTGTTGCCAGTTCTGGTACATGCGCCTCTCCTGAAGTTTCCTATATCCGACTGGCAAGATGGTCCGTCTCGTTAGCTCTCTGTTTCTGGCGGCAATGTCCGCTGCGGCCGTATGGGGGGCAGAAACCTGCAGCCCTACCAACCTGTGTCCTGCCGATAAGCCCTGCTGCTCTCGTGAGTTCATGTCGCACCTTGGTTGCCTCCTTCCTCTACTGACCCCTTCCAGAGTACGGGGAATGCGGCACTGGCGCGTTCTGTCTGGGAGGATGTGACCCGCTCTCCTCCTACAAACTCGAGTCTTGCACCCCGGCTCCCGTCTGTGAGGACAAGACATACAACTGGGATAGTCTGGACAACTCCGCGAGCAACACAAAGTACCTCGGAAACGCCAGCGAATCGGACTGGGTATACAGCGGTCAGCCGCTGACCAAGGATGGAAATCTCCTTCTGACCATGGCCAATGGCACCGTGGGCACCTTGTTCGCCAACAATCATTACATCTGGTACGGCAAGGTGTCTGGAAAGGTGAAGAGCAGCCGTGGTAAGGGTGTGGTGACGGCTTTCATCCTGCTTTCCGACGTCAAGGATGAAATTGACTTCGAATTCGTCGGCTCCGATCTTAGCAACGTTCAGACCAACTATTATTTCCAGGGAATCCTTGACTGTATGTATTTCTATATATACGTGTATATATTCCAGGGGCAGAATTGTGATACTGACATCCGAATTCGTTAGACGACAATGGCGGCAAGTCGAACGTTGCAGGTGACACATTTGACACCTGGCACACTTACGAGTTTGACTGGACCCCGGATTACATCAACTGGATCGTCGATGGCAATATCACACGTACTCTCAACAAGGCGAGTACATGGAACGCGACCAAAAACCGCTACGATTACCCTCAAACTCCGTCCCGATTACAACTATCTCTGTGGCCTGCCGGTCTCCCATCGAATGGCGAAGGTACTATCGAATGGGCCGGTGGACTGGTCAACTGGGATAGCGAAGATATTCAAAAGTACGGCTACTACTATGCTAGCTACGGCGACATTTCCGTGCAGTGCTATGACCCCCCATCTGGAGCCAACGTGCAGGGAAGCAAATCGTATATCTACACGGATAACAACGGGCTCAACAATTCCATTGAGGTCACCAACAAGAATACTGTCTTGGCGTCATTCGGCGCTACAGGCACCAACATGTCGGTGGGCGCCAGCACCGGCACCACAACCGCAAATGCAAGCTCGAGCACAGGCTCCGACACCGTTCCCTCTAGTGGAAGTGGCGGTGCCGGAAGTGGTGGTTCCGGAAACGTCTCCAGCGGCAGCTCTGGAAGCGATTCCGGCAGCAGCTCCTCTAGCGGTAGCGCGACAGCCACTGGCTTCAGCCAGGGAGGAACCTCGACGGATTCTTCGAAGAGCGGCGCCCCTGTTCAAAATGAGCGGGTGCTTCAGAGCTCCCTCTTTGCAGTTCTCGTTGCTATGGTCGTCTTGGTTACAATGTAAATTCTGTGATATCATTTAATTCAATTGCTCTACTTTAATTGTTATTTCTATTTTCCTCCATGTTCTTTATATTAGTTCCGTTTCTTTCTAAAATGGACATAATATTCAGTCTGCTCCATCATTCCTGAAGTATCCTGCAGGAGCTCAATGTCATTGCACAACTCTAATTGCATCGTTCCTGACTCTTCCACACGACGCTAATGTCCATGGCCTGGTTGCATGTTTTTGTATACTTATGGTGTTCTTTATTCCTCTTCTGCTCTTAGCCTCTCATGCTCTGCAACTTAACATTGAATGGCATAATGCATTCTGGTGTGAGATTATGCATGCTAAATGCGGGTCTAAGAAAGCTGCTGGGTTAAATGGCCCGAAACAAAATCTGTAAGCAGCCGTGCAGAAGACCCTACAGGTAGCATATAGTCTATTATTATTGGGTTTTCTGCAGCCTTGCTTGATCATGCTTGAATTATGCATGATGGTTACACTGATCTAGAATGCATGCATTCAGTATCCAGCTAGTGCAATGCAGGTAGCCGTACCAGATAAAAGAGAACATTCTCAATGTCTTACATCATCTGTGACTGCTCTATAATCATCTCCCAGTGCGTATATGAAGGTAATGCTTTATTCTCACATTGACCTCCATAATAAGCTCCTGCATCCTGATGCGGAGATGGAAATGAACTACCCGTCAATGTTTCTTTGAGTAGTTCGTTTATGCAAGTTTTTCAGTTTCAGTCCCATGCAGATTACAGTTGTTATCCGGATGAAGATTATGAGAAATAAAGAAGAATGATGTGGATGGGTGCATCTTCTCTGGGTTCAATGGAAGCTTCTTTCTTTCTTGTCTTTACACGTCTGTTTCTGTTGCCTTGTAATATGCATTGGGTAAATGTATATAGGGCTTTTCCCTCAGGTGCTCTTCGCATAGCTAGGCATTCTTATACAGATTGGGCTCCAAGAAGAACTTCAAACTGGGAAAACTATCGCGTCAACCAGATACCTACAAATTTGATACTAGCGAAAAAAAAAAATCGACTGCGCACCCGCCCACTGTATATACGATAGACGAACGACGATAACAGATGATATGTGCCTCTACGCAGCAATCCACCACACGCCATGCAAACATACGTACTTCGAACTGTACATCTTCTGTCGCGCGATCCTAGACGAATTGAACCGGATCAATGATGAACAGTCAGCGTGGGAGCTGCATTCGGGTCTCGACGACTCAGAGGCAGACGCAAATGAAGCCGCGGAGGGAGGCAGCAAGAACACAACAACAGGAAGGATGACAGTGAGAAAGAGAAAAACGGTACACACTACTCTCCCGTTCAATCCGCCCGATTGCGAGCCAAGGATTGGAGAGAATGTGGTGCGGTGGACTTGTATGGAGGATTGCTGTTTCAATTGTTCTAGGGCTCGCGGGGAAGGTATCGGTGGGAGGTAGTCTGGTATAAAGCGTATACCTACCTGGGCAATCTCTACAACTGCTTGTGAAGAGCTTCTGGTGCAAACTCGGTTCTGATGCGAGCGGAGGGCTGCGACACATAATGACTCTGAATTTGAAGAGGTCTACGATGACGTTCCACATTAGTCTGTACCATGTAACTCCAAGTCAAAGGCAGTTTCAGCAGTAGGTATTATTAAAACTTCACATAACCAGTCACCATCTCATTAGAACAGCAGCACTCAACAGGGGAAAGTCACAGAAGCTATAGGAAATCAAGTCTGATACACACATACACAACAGCAGAAGCAGGGTCGATCTTCTAGGCATTATCGCTCCATGTACTTCATCCCATGGTCCTATGCAAGTTGCATCACCAAGCCCTCCTTGATTGCAGCGATCTCCTTTCTGCCCAGAGGATCCTTGCCGGCGAAACTGTGATTCTTGCGCTGAGCGCTAGTCCAGGTCGTGATGTCCAATTTATCACCGCCAATGCTCTTATTCACCTTAATATACTTCCCGAGCGCCTTCTTGAAGTCAACGGGATTGGGGATCTCAGCATCAGGTGCGGCAGTCACGTCCGCGTCAGAAAGTTGTCCGATCGGCTTATCTGGGTCCTCGATATCTGACAGGGCTCGGAGCGGTATATTGTGTTTGGTCGCATAGGCAGAGACTGTGGTATCGAAACCATCAAGGGCCATGCCGAAGTCTTGTTCAAGGACACGGAATTCTTGAAGGAAAAGAGCCATTATGATTCCGAGGTTATTCACTTCTGAGTCCGATTTTAGGAGACCTTGGCGCTCCAGGGTACCCAGCATCGACAGAAACATAGTTCGAAGAAGGCGGCAAAGATCTTCCACCCCCTCGCTGTCATCGACCCTAGATTTGAAGTTAGTTTAAGTTTAGACTGCGGAGCGAAGTGAAGAGGACCGATGTAAGGGAAGTTAAGGAGACTAAGGAAACTTGCATCCATAATGGCCCAGCCATCCCACGCTGGAAGAATAGAATTGTCCCCTCACAGATGGCCCACTGCTGTCTCCAATCATCCTTTGCTTCGTCAAAGTCAACCGTAACCATGGTGGTCATTGTAGGTGTACATCTCGAACAGATCGGGACAGCGCAAGTCACCCTGAATCACCAGGGTTGTAAACTTGCGGAGGCCTGCCCTGCTGATAGTCCAGATGTGCTCGGGGTTTTCTGCGGCCGGTTTCTGGCAAATGCAAGACTCCCCACCATCACAGGGTGACTGTTGTAGAAGTCAACGCTTATCAAAGAAAATAACCGGCTGTCTTAACGGACTTTCGGTGCACTATTTCTCTCCTTCTCCTCGTCCTCACCATCATCATCATCTTCTTCTTCGTCTTCATCTTCCTCGTCTTCCTCGTCGTCATCGTCATCAGCCCCGAAGGTCTTTCGACAGAGGCAGATGAACGAATAGGCCTTTTCACGGTCCTTTATTGCCTCCCAGTAGTCCTTGTTGGCATTCGCAGTCCCGGATACTTTTGACCAGCGACCATTTCTGGTAACGACGGACGGGTTTGAATCCTTACCGGTGCCAGCTCTGGACTTTTTGGGAGCGCTACTGGCAGACGAGGAGCCCGCGGCCTTTCGCTTCGGGGGCATGATGATGGAGGATCAATCCCGAGGATAGATAAATAGCTTGAGCGACAGGAGGAGTAGGAAGACGGCTAATGTGTGAGTTGATAGATTAAACACGAAGAGAATTCAAGATTCTTTTGGCTGTTTATATCAACTACGGCAGTGTGGTTGATCACTCCGGGGTAGACGCGCCGCGCAACCTGGAAGATGATGACGTCGGCGGCCTATTATCAGACGTGCAGATTGCGCGACCCAGATTTTAATTTCGTGTTCAGTAGGAAAATAATAATGATAATAATCTGAACCTGGGTTATCAAGTAAGCCAAGAGCCAGTGATAATATTCTTCTGCCCTCCTTCATGCGTGATCTCATTTGGCGGAAGACACTAGTCCCAAGCCCTGGATGGAGATGCAAGTCTAGCCCCAGTTTCAGCAAGACTTTGCAAAGCTAGACACGGAAAATGGGCAGTACGGGGCACCTTATCATTGATCAATTGCATCGGGCACATGTGCTGCATTGCATATGCATAACACCCTTGTCCATGTCGGCTTTTGAAGCGGGGTTCGAGACTACCTCGAGTTCGAGGACTAAAAGTCACCCCTTCAAGACATACTGCAAATAACCATCTCATGAATACTTCAAAAATATGGCAAATGCTGGTCACTCGCCATTTCTCATCATCGGATCTGGCGTCTTCGGCGCGTCCACAGCATGACGCCTCGCGGAAGAGTACCCGTCATCGACAGCGTCAACGGTCACTCTCATCGACAGACCAGTGACTTCTTACCATAAAAGTGCCTCCAGGGATCAAGCCAGAATCGTCCGCGCTGAGTACCCCGATCCGTTCTATACGCGACTGGCTCTCGAAGCGAAACGCCTGTGGAGAACGGACCCGTTGTATAGAGATTTCTATCACGAAACGGGATTGGTCTGGGTGGATATCAACAAGACTGGCTTTGCAAATGACGCTATCGCTAACTACCGCCGTCTTGGAGTGAAGAGTGACGATGAAGACTGCCGACTTGTCGCTCCAGATGAGATCCGAAGCCTGAACGGTGGGGTCTTTTCAGGCGCCGATCTTGGCGATCTAAACGAAGTGCTTTTAAGCAAGAGGAGCGGTTGGGCTGAAGCAAACAGGACTTTACAGAAGGTTACAGATGCAGCTGTGTCCACTGGAGCAGTGAACCGTGTCGAGGCGGACATCGCCAGCCTTATTTTCGATGAAGAGTATGAAGTTTGCACTGGTGCTCGGTCTGTAGACGGACAGATATTCTCTGCCGACTCCATCATTCTTGCAACGGGAGCTGAGACGGCGAGACTGCTTGTTGAGAGCGCTCCGGGGACCACAAATCTCCATGTGGGTGCCCGTATGTCAGCAGCAGGACTCATTACAGGAGTCCAGAGACTGGGCCCGCAGGAGGCAAACCAATTCCGATCTGGCCCTGCTTTTCTCCTTGCCGGTGGGGAGGCTCAAGGTAGGTACATACATACGTGAGCACCTGTTCAGGTCAATGCTCTTAAAGACATTCACATGAAGGCTGCAGGAGACTAACGGTGAGAAAACAGGAGGACTGATACCGCCGAATAGAGAGAATGAACTAAAAATCACATGTGATATCAGTTTTACAAACACTGTCGCAACTCCCAGTGGACATTCAGTCTCGATGCCACCGAGAGACCCTGCGTCAACTTACTCTTCCTTGTCGACCGAAATGAGTCGTGCGCTGGCTACGGTCAGTGAGGGTATGCTCGGTGACCGAGGAAGGGATTTCAATTTTGAAGATTGCCGCATTTGCTGGTAAGGGAGCTTCGTCTACGTCTTTTTCCTTCTCTCCTACCAGAAAGCTTATTCTAATATTAAACTTAGGGACGCTATCACACCTGACCAAGATTTCATCATTTCCGCACATCCGCACTGCAAAAACCTATTTGTGGCAGCGGGAGGGTCCTTTCATGCTTGGAAGTTCTTCCCTATACTGGGAAAGTATGTTGTGCAGATGCTCCAAGGAAAACTGGCCCCGGCTTATGCTCGACGCTGGGCTTGGGACCGTGATACTGCTCCCGCTGCCAATGAAAGAATGATGCCCTTGCGAGAGATGAGGAATCTGAAGGGGACGGCCATATGAAATGAAGCTCAGGATGCTGGTTATTGCTGCGGAAGGCATAATGGCAAACGATCCGGTGAACTCACGTGTGAACTCGCGCAATGTGTGTTGTATACTCCGTCTACCATGCCATTATATTCTCTAAGTAGTCGAAGTAGCTTGAGACTGTTCGTTGAGTGTAGTTGAGTAGGGCCATATATCCCTTCATTAAAGCGGTGATATCAAGGGGGGCCCTAGCCGTCATAGAATATCCGGTACACGTATGCGTAGCTATCTGCTGGCTGAGGTTGAGTTGTGATGTTGGATAGGTTGGATAGATAGGTCTAGGGTTACTTGTCCACAGACAGGTACTTAATGACGAAAGATTCTCAAGTGGTATTATCGCAGATCTAGACCTAATCCAAGAGTAGACAATTCCGAAAGAACAATTATATAAAAACAAGGTAAATACTTGAAATCCAAAACACCAGACTCGACATGCTCCTACTCAATGCACAGCACCACATCCACAGCCGCCGATGAATGTCGCCTCCTCACCCCCAATAGTGGAACGCTTGAATTCCCCATGATACGTGTCTAGGCCCTCTGTCCTCAGGTTTTCTCCTGAAGGATTACCCATCCAGCTGAAACTCTCCACCTTCTCGTCGGGGCTGATACGTTCTGAATCAGAAGACCAGGACGATGACGATTGAAGTCTCTTGGTGACGGGTTCCAGGTTAAGATCGAGGTAGTCGGCGAGGAATGAGCCGACGTCGGTGTTCTCGCGGTTGCCAACTAATGGCAAGGCGTCTTTCGGGGAGGAGGCGTAGATATTAACGTCGACCGCTATAAGAACCGACATGTTAGATCACACTAACTATTTGCATGGGGAGAAGCGGAAAACTCCAGTGGCATTAACTTACCAGAATGCCCGTGAGTCGACCAACCAATCTGTGCTCTTCGACTAATAATATCGGCAAAGACATAGCTTGGAGGCCGGCCTGACTCCGGCTTGATCAAAGCATCCACCTCCCAATCGGCGGCGTCGGTCACGCCCAACCCTTTCTCCAGGAGATGCTTGACGACGTACTGCCGCTGCTTGGACTCGCTCTCTTCACTGCCGCCGCTGGAGAGATGCTCATGGAGCTTGCTAGAGACGTATTCAACGGAATGAGTTGCATGGGCAAGAACTTCGGGAAGCCAGAGGTAGTCGGGGTACGTCTTGTGGAGCTGTCGTGCCGCCGCAAGGCCGCCGGTTTCATGGTCCGACGTGCTGACGAGAACGCCGGGGGTTGAGTCCTTCTCCAGAAATTCCAGAACCGCAGCAAATGCCTTGTCATAGGCCAGGACCTCGTGCACCTGCGCTGCAGGGTCATTGGTGTGACCGGCATGATCGATTCGAGAGCCTTCAATCATCAGGAAGAAACCCTTCTCGCTGTCCTTGGTGGCCTCGCTGAGAGCCGTCAGCGCCGTGAGAGCCATCTCCTCCAAAGACGGATAGACATCATTTTGACTGCGACGGTCGATTTCATAAGGGATATCTCCGCCAGCAAAGAGACCCAGAAGGGGCAACTGGGCCGCCGTCCCTTGCTTCAAGGAATCAAATCCCGCCCGGTCATCGACGTAGCTAAACCCATTCCCCTGTGCAACTCTAAGGATATCCCGATCGTCGCTCCGACAGCTTCCATCCGTCGAGTTTGGGAGGAAATGGCACCGTCCTCCACCCAGGAGGACGTCGACAACACGACCCAGCGGATGCTCGCCGACTTCCTGTTCAGCAATCCGGTCCTCATACACCCTCTGGTTCACATGGGAGGCGAAGCACGCAGGCGTCGCATCCGTGATCCGCGTCGTCACAACCAATCCCGTCTTGTACCCAGCCAACGAGGCCGCCTCGAGCACCGTCCCGCACGGAGAATGATCCGGGAGCACGGAGATCGCCCCATTGTAGCTCTTATTACCGCATGAGAAAGCGGTTGCACCGGCAGCCGAATCCGTCACCAAACTGGAAGTCGACCTCGTCCTCGACGTTCCGATATGGTGCTGATCCAGCACCAAAATGTCATCGATCGGTAAGCCATCCGTGTACTGTCTGAAACTCCTCGTCATGGAAAGACTGGTCGGTCCCATTCCGTCAGACACCATGAAGATCAGGTTGCGTTTGCCCGTGGGCTTTCCCTCGGAGCCCCAGGAGGGGTGGTGACTCGTACGGCGGATTTTGACGATCTCATGTTGATAGACAACGACAACAACAATGGCAGAGATCGTTGCCACTAATGCCCATGTGAAAAGGCCGATTTGCTGCCAAAACGTTCGTTTATCGCTTCGCCGCTGCTCTCGCTTGATTCGTTCACCCGTTAGCAGGGCCTCCTCTTCTTCGGCGTCGTTTCGCGACGAAGCGTCAGAGGACGGGCGGGGAGGAAGAAGGGACATATGTTGCGCCATTATTTCCAGCAGATTCCGTAGTCCCGGTCCCGATATCCTCTAATATGGGGGGGGGGACGGGCTGTGGGGTTTCAAGGATGCTGGATTCTGGCTTCTGTTCTGTCCATCGAGCAGGTCATCGAGCAGGTCATCAGGCAGGGATGGGCCACAGCCTGGAGGTCTTGGCGCACGGGATGTATCACGCTCCATATTGCCCAGGTGGGTGAGGGACGATCGCAGAGATCAACAAAGTCAAGGCTTCTCAGAAGACTTCTCGCGTCTTAGTGTTTGGAACAGGTTCAATTACGGCTCTGCAAGTGGAAGAGCTCTGGATCAAGCTCCCAGTGTCATAATATATGTGTCCTATCCTCGGGTTGTGGAACTTCGAGGCAAACAGACAGTAGTACTATTTACATGCACACAATGTACGACAAAGTACTCTAGGAAGTGTTCCATGTTCCATGTTCCATTTGTCTACGTCATTAACAGTGTTTTCCAGAATCCTAGCATAGTACCATGCAATAGAAGCAAAAATACACCTATGTGAAAGACAAAATAAAATATAAGCCGAACGCGGGGGTCGAACCCGCAACCTTGAGATTAAGAGTCTCACGCTCTACCGATTGAGCTAGCCCGGCTTCATTGAAGGATATGTTTTCCAATAGTGCTCCAAGGAGCACACCAAACCGGGAGACCGTGTCACCATAGTAACGCTCATAGGTACAAGATTCTATCCAACAAACAGTATGCGAAAATATATATTAAGACCAAGATATGTAGGTGGTATCAGACGCAGTAAAGCCTACACTACTATGTTCCCTTCCATCCTACTGGAATCAACGCCGCAGCAACGTCCGAAACGCCTCTCTCAGTAGCGAGCAAGTTGAACTGAGCGGCCGCATTGCGAGTATCCTGTACTTCGACGCGCACTCCGAGGGAATTGATCTGTCGTTTCGTCTCGGGGGAGAGAGGTCGCATTGAAGCACCCACGCCGAGAATCAGTAGATCTGTTGTATGGCCGTCAGCTTAAAAGAACTCCATCGACGCAGGGGTCCATCGGTGCACGATAGATGTTGAACGTGTAGAATGAAGATAGTGAGGAAAGGGGGAAAAAAGGCTAATATGTCGTGTAGTTCAATGGGAAACGTAGAACTCACCAGGACGAGGCCACACCAGCCCCAATAATCCCCAAGCCTGAGCGTCAACCTCAAATTGACCTTTCGCGTTCACCATGGCTGCTTTCGTATCGCTCCCACCATCTCCATCTCCCGCCTTCCAAGGCCGCCACGCAAACGCCTCTCCGCTAACCAGCAAAACGCCGTCGCCCCCCGTAATCTTCATCCCGTTATCCAGATGGAATCCATCGTCAAGACACGCGTCGATTGCCGTTGAAGGCGGGGGCAGGTTTCCCAGGACATCGAGCGCGGCGAGATCGGTTTGCGTCTGCTCTGAGGATCTCGGGCCGCGGTCGCGGGTGGTGGGTTTAAGAGAGTGGGCGCGCGGGATCATGCGCGATGGACGGGTGATATTGCCGTTATTGCGCCTCGGTGGGAGGATAGACGGTGCACATTTCGACAATGAAGATGCGGTAACGCCTGCGATTGGCAAGGTGGATGGTCGGTGGAGTGCGGAGGATGTTATGGATGTCCGAAGTGCTCGGAGGAGCTGGGGGGATGGAGAATGCATTTTTTGCAGAGCTGTCGAGGCAAAGATTGCTTTCTGCCTGTGGACGCCCTTAGAATAACAGCTATTAACAAAGTCGAGGAATTATCGCCAGAGCGAAATGGGGCACTGCATAAATGTCAAGCGGAATATTCTGCTGGAGAGCTTGGCTGGCGACGTCAGATGGTTGTGCAGCCTCGGCCAATGATGCAACGCCTTCTGCGCGGATCGACAGCTGCAGATCCTGAGACGCCAAAATATCCTGGTGCATTGCTGCGATCCTATTCCTTCAATTCTTTGCCCTGGAGCAGTGTGAACCAAGTATTCTGCAGTTGGCTGTTACGCCCAGTGCTGGGTTGCTAGCATGTTGCCATGTTGTACGGAGCCCTCGTTCATGGAATATATTACTCTACTACTGCTTGCCTAGGTACCTACCTAGGTAATTAGTGCGAATAGTTCTAGGGAATAGATCTCAGACAATGTCCATGCCATGCGCCTAGGTAGAATCTTCCCCACTAGAAATAGCCAACACCGGTTGGATCTTGCCTCTCGTGAAGAATGGCGCACAGTATTCCCCGCTCTACAGAAACATAAGCAAGTGAGACGGCCGATTTAGAGCTCTGAAAGGGCATATCATGTTTTAGACGCATTCAGGCCTCCTGAACTCACCATCTCAGACAACTTTTAGCGAAAGGCTTGTGCACTGAATCCACAAATCACAAGTGTCAGTCTCACTCTATGCGCCCGAGAATGTCATCTCCGTGGCTAAAATGTAAACATGTAAGCCTTGATTCTCTCCGGGAAGGTAGGGTTATCCCCAAGTGGCGCACCTGCGTTCTGTCAGTTGAAGATGGTGGGTTGTGATGTATAATCGTACAGCGCTGTAAATCTATTTAACGAGGGTCCTTGCCGAGGGTAATTTGTAAAAATCTCCCTGGGACCAAGTTTGTTGTCCGTCATTGTCCTCAGACCAGATGGTACTTGAGTCCACAGACATATATATGTGCAATGCCGAGTACTTTGACCGTTGCCCTGCCTTTCCACCCGATGTCCCCGTTGTCGAGATAGGCACCATCTCACTAGAAGCACTCCACAGAAACAGCTACAAGGAGGCCGAGAAGTTGTTCGACGCGAGTCGGGAGTATGGGTTCTTCTTGCTGGACTTGACAGATTCTTGACAGATTCTCCAGAATCTTATCGGGTATCTTGCCCCTTCCTTCTCAGCAATGTGACCAACAAAGAGGGAGCTCCCCCTTCTTCCACTCCGCTGGAGATATAAACGAGTCGGGATTCTGCGAACGGACGATGGCAAGATGGATAGATACCACGCAGATGTACAATCTGAGCCAAGATGACATCCTAGGCAACATATCAGGGCGAGAGAACCCGGGGATCATCGAGACCAGTCGGGGGCCATTCAAGCAGTTCTTCTCACATGCCCATAAAGTCGCAGACCTGATCCTCAGCCAGATAGACAAATGCCTGGGTCTCGAGCCCTGCACGCTCGCTGAGCAGACCGCCCTAAACCTAACTTCGGACACCGTAGTGTGCTCGCGGCCTATACACTCCAATTCAAAGGGAGGTAAGTGCGTCACGCTCGGCTCCCATACTGACATCGGGTCGCTACGCTCTTGTTCAAAGTCGCGGGGGGACTGCGGATTCTGCCAGCGACCAGCGACAAACGTCGATGCCGATTGGCGTTTTATCCGCCTGCAAGTGGATTGTCAACATCGGTGACGCCCGGGTGGAATGGTTGGGGGGAGTGTGGCATGCCGGAGTCTTGCTTATCTCATGCGTCCGGAGTGGCAGGCTTCGATGCTTCGTATCAGGGGAGGAATTGTGCCGCCGCTGGAGGAGGGCGAGCAGGATGAGATGCACTCCGTGGCGGATTGGATGGCTCGGAGGGTTCGCCATGTTATGTTGAATGAGCAGAAGCCGCAGCAGACTCGTGGAGGGAAGTCGATTCACCGGGTAATCCCAAGCCCCTCGGCTGTTGTCACGGTAGCTCAGTAGTCGAGTGCCCGCGGTCGTTATCGCCATGTTATATATGGTACCTTACATACAATAGTTAGTTAATGAGGTTGTTTGATTTCTTGTCATATTCATGATGTCGCTAGAAATTGTATGTACAGAGAGGCGGGTATCAACAATCGCGACAAATAAGACTGGACTGTACAGCAACGAAGTTATCTATCACATTCAGAATGCATCATGCAAAGGTCAAGGAAGAACTGCAGGCAAAAATCATAGAAAGGGTTACTGCGCATCCTGGGTATCCGTTAAGTGGACCGCTTGGTTTCTCGTACTGTCCCTTGACGCCTCATTCGGTCGCGTGTTTGGAGGAGGTACGGGGACCGGTGATGGGAAGTATGATGCTTCTTTCTCATCGGGCCAAACGATCCGCCGGTCAACGCTGAATTGCAAAATGTCCGGGCGAGCCGAGTGGCCAGCGCCATCCACCCACACCTTGACCCCTTCCAGCTGCGACAGGTCAATATCCGCCAGTAGAAGCTGTTCCCCTTCGCCCATCGCCGGTCCGGCTAGAACCGCGCAGAACGGATGGATGATGGCGGACCAACCACCGCCGGCCGTAACGAGACCGGATTCGCCAAGGTTATCACGTAGCCATTGGAGACACGACTCGTCGACATAGTTTGACGCGCAGAGCACGAAAACCTGTGCCGTGAGAGCATGTGTCTTCATCATCGCCTCGACTTGAATATCGGCTACGGCCTCAAAACCAGCCAAAGTCGACAGTGACGGCCATGCCGCTGCGTGGACATGCTGGTTGCTGTCAATCAGTGCTTGTCGCGCGCCATTGATAGTGTGCTCCCAGCAACACAATCCCCCGATCTTGTATCCGGCCTTGGTGTCGAAGGTTGTCAGCGTCGCCCCATCTCCTTGTCCCCAAAGGTAGCGCTCTGCATAGGTGGGTTGGATCTTGCGATGCACCCCTATGATGGCCCCGTCGGTATCGATAAACACCTGCGAGTTGAAGAGGGTGGCTCGGCCATCGCCCATGCGCTCCGAGATTCCCAAGGTAATAGACACGCCAAATTTTCTGCATGCGACGCGTATTTGGCTGATCTCCTCGCCATCGACAGTGACGCTTTGCTGGCGATACTGGGCGATGGCATTCAATTGCGTTAACGGCGGGTAGCAATTGATGAAGTACTATAAAGGGACGGATCCTCTAATTAGCGAAAGCTACCCAGGTTGACGGGTTCTCGGGATCGACAAGCATGCTCTCTTACTGGAAAGCCAGGGATGAACACTTCTGGAAACACTAGCAACTTCACCGACTCCCCGGCAGCCTGCTCGATCAGACTGATTACCTTGGCCGTCGTGGCAGCCTTATCCATGTAGACGGGGGCTGCATGGACAACGCCGGCGCGGAACTTCGCTGACGGCATCGTGACGGTTCAGGGTCGACCATGCAAGGTGAGGTAGTGAAGATGAATAGGGGCGTAATGAGAGACAAACGCCATTACCATCGTGTTGTCTGGATTTCTTGAAGCGCCATGCATGATTAGCTAATTGGAGGAAGGTTGGTTAGTTAAGTTACCTAGGTAGCTTTCAGACACAAGGCGTCGACTATGGCAAGTCGCAGGCCAACCACGACACTGATGACAGCGCTGAGGTCCCACCAGGACTGCTCGATGAGGAAGAGTAGACGTGCCGCCTGGGCGCGCACTTGCCAACCTTGATTGCGACGACTCTCTCTGCAAGCAAGATTGGCCAATGGGCACAGCATCGGATAAACACGGCATCTTTATCCGCGAGCAAGGAGAGAAGACGTTAAGATGATAACGATAATAAAGATGACCATGATAATACGAGTCTCCGAAGGATGAGCATATTGTTGATTACTGTGCCCGCTATGATCGACGGGTCGCTCTATCATACTATACACTCTCATTTAGTCTCCTCCTGTTCCTCGATCCCCAACAGGTGATGCTCCTTGGAATGGCGACAGGACCAGAATCACACAGATCAGCAGAGAGCAGCCGTGCTGGGATAGCGAGAGTACCGTCTGACCAGCCGTCGAGTTCAGCGTCGCAAGAGGGCAGCGTCAGTCCAAGGGAGGTCGAGCTGCGGGCAGAGGTAATCGAGGCGGAGGAGTATGCAGAAGACGACGTGAGCAGTGCCCCAGTTTTCTTTTTGTCGCAAGCCCTACCGCCACTGAACCGTGGTTTCTGTAGGGCGAAGATTCAACTTATGGCGACACGTAGGTCTTCCTAGACTGCTGGAAGGGAATGGCAGGACGCACAGGAACCTAACCAGAAATACAGGGCGAGTTCCACAGCGTCTTTAACCTCCAGTGTCCTACAATTCCGTTATGAGCATGGCCGTCGATACAACTCTTTTCGCGAAGGGAGTGCGTATGAACGTTGGCTTTGCGATTGGCTTCTCGGCTAACCCCGCGCTGTTGACCAGCTTATCTTTTCCCGAACGACGACGTCGAGCAGGATAGGCTGGATGTCATCCACCATATGACGGATTTGGTTCAAGATGGGAAGCTTTTCCTGGCTCCTATTCCGCCGAATCCTCAGCGTATCCTTGACTTGGGAACGGGTACGGGCATTTGGCCTATCGATGTTGGTATGGAAACCAATCTGCTTTAAGTGAGCTCGCAGAGAAGCGTGAGCTGATCATTATCTCGTATTGTCTGCTGTTTGCAGGTGATATGTTTCCTTCCGCTGAGGTACACTGCTCCATACCACGGAACTCGTAAGGCACAGCTAATACGTTAATTCACCAGGTAATTGGCAACGATCTGAGTCCGATACAGCCAAATCTGTACTATTCCCAGACCATGCTTTCCTACCAGCTGGTCACTATCGCTGACAACGGTCAAGGGTCCCCCCCAATGTCCGATTCGAGGTCGATGATATTGAAGACACATGGCTCTTCAAAACACCATTTGATTTCATCCACGCTCGGTACCTAGCAACCGCTGTCCAAAACTGGCCTCGATTGATGACACAAACATATCAGTGAGTTGGTTCAGGACTGGAACTGCTTCCGATTGCATCTGCCAGGCTGATGATTTGACATGAAATGAACTTCCGTCTTAACAGGCATCTTCGTCCTGGCGGTTGGGCCGAGTTCTGCGACTACGACTTCGAGTACCGTAGTGACGACGGGACGCTGACGCCAGACTTGGCTATGGTGGAAAACGACCTCATGGTGCTTCACGCGTGTCGGACTCTCGGCCGTGAACCCTGCCCCGGACCGAGACTGAAGAAGTGGATGCAAGATGCGGGCTTTGTCAATGTCACGGAGCACGTGTGGAAATTGCCCATCGGGCAGTGGGCCAAGGACCAGCGAATGGTGAGGTTTGATGCTCTTCTCATTCTCTAAATCTGAAGGATTGAGCTGAGTTTTGTCTTTAGAAAGAAATCGGCACTTGGAACTTCCACCAGTTCGTCCAGGGGGTCGAGGCGTGGTCGCTTGCCACACTAACTCAGGTCTACGGCTGGACAGCAGACGAAGTACGGATCCAGGCGGCTCTCGTACGCAAGGATGCCAATAACCGGAATATCCACGCTTACTACTATATGTAAGTGACGTTCCAGATAGCGTGCTTCTTGACAACCGCTGATTGTTGTTAGGTTTGTTGTCTATGGGCAGAAACCTGAAAACTGACGTAGTAGGACAAGGGGCTGTTGTGATGAAGTGATGAGATTTATAAATGACGGAACTTATGGCGGCTGTCTTGGGAATACCATTGTAAATGATTTTCAAAATACATCCTACTGATGATTTAAAAAGTTGCTGGAGTGGATCCGCACATGCAACGTCCAGTCTGCTGAAGCAGGAAATGCGTTGTCGCGACGGATCAACTCATCCGGTTTTTCCTGCATATGAGGTACCTAATCCATGTTTTAACCACCATTCCAACCTGGTTTCTATTTTGCTCCATTGATACTCTGTTTGTCTGTCGTCAATTGCCTCTATGTCAATGTAACGAGCGAGAAAGGCCCCTGGACACGTTTATCTTGACTATCTCTCCTGCTGGAGTTGCCACGCGCGCCACTGGAGGAAAGCGGGAACCGAACTGCATAGTGGAGACAGGCGCATCCAGCCCAGGCCAATGCCAAGTTTAGCTGGATCGCCAACGCTCTAGCCCAAGCATGCTTGCTGCCTTGCGGTCCGCGGGATTCAGTGTTCAGAGTCAGGAATCATGCTAGCTGATCACGTGGTGGTGTGGTAGGGAGAGAGCGACGCCGGGAAAGACTTTCTGCGCGTCATTTATTATTCATAGGTCAGTACTCTGCATCTGTGCTCTCGAGAACCCGGAGACCTATACAGTATCGCTAGTGATCTGCGCTCACTTTCGGGGAGAGCTTGCCTTGTCATCTTGGCAACGATCATCGAAGCTGTCGTCTTGCTGCGGTTCTTGATATATCCGCGACATTCCGCGACGCCGTCCTATCTTGGGGGCCTGGGGATTCTTTTCTCTCTCCCTCACACAGTGCTCTTTTAGCAACTTGAACTGAAGATGGGCAGCGACGCCGCAACTCGTCGCAGGTTCTTCAACTACCCGGAGCCCGTTAAAGGGTAAGTCAGGTCCAGCCAGAAACCCCCTAAGGAATGTCAATAGTAATGGATCGGATCTACCAACCAGCCCGGACGTCCCGTACCAAAATGAGAGGAAGCAGAATCCTGCGCTGAGGGGGTTCATTTTGCCCATTGCAGCTTTCCTGTTGGTCTTTCTCCCTTCTCGACTCGGATGTTCGATTGATTCAACGTGCGTATTCTTCAGTGATAGGAAAGAAGCTCACCTCTCGACCCTGTAGAATGGACTATGTCCCGTTCCTGCCGCCGTACTTCTGGCGTAATGCGGGTTTTAACAGTCTACGCAAGATCCGAAGATACATCGAACACTCTGAACCCAGATTTGATCCGACTGTAATCCCAATCGAGGATCCCTTCGTTGATGACAACGCGGTCGGAGGCCAGGTTCTCGGCGATTCGAACGATTCCGCGTTCGAGTCGCGTCGCAGAAGCAACCCATCGGCTAGATACTATTCAGTCGAGGATTATCATGCCTTGTATAAGTCCGGGGAATTAACCCCCACTGCTGTCGCCAAGGCCATTCTCCCATTAATTCGCCGCGACATTTCCCCGGCCGGTGAACACTCGGTTGCCTGGTTCGACTGCCAGGCAGACCGAGTCTTAGCGGCCGCAGAAGCCTCCACGCGGCGATACAAGGAGAATCGCCCTTTGGGTCTGTTTGACGGGATTCCCACAGGTGTCAAGGATGAATTCGACCTCGACGGCTACAGGAGCTGCCTGGGCTCTTTGAACGATTACACGGGCGAAGTATTTTCTGAAGGATCGATTACTAGCTGGTGCGCGAGAATGATGGAAGAAGCCGGAGCTATCATTCTCGGGAAGCTTTCTATGCATGAATTCGGATTAGGCACGAGCATTTTCCATATTACCCAATTGCACTACCGCTGATGTTCTCTAGATACAACTGGGACGAACCTCTATTATGGAACACCGACGAACCCGCATAACCCCAACTACTATACGGGTGGAAGCTCGTCTGGCTGCGCATATGCTATCAGTACCGGATTGATTCCCGTTGCACTGGGAAGTGATGGTGGTGGAAGCGTTCGCATCCCTGCGTCCTTCTGCTCTATCACCGGTCTAAAACCCACTCACGGTCGGCTCTCCCACCATCCGGGAATGAACCATGCCAATACGGTGTCGGTGAACGGCCCCTTGGCCGCTGACATCCGTTCTCTATCGGCGATATATCATGTAGTGGCAATGCCTCATTCTTCTTCGGAATTCCCATCTCCGTCGCCCGTCTGCCTCTCCCTCTCCGTGAGACGAAGTAAAGTGCTCGGGATCCCAGAGGCGTGGTTCGCCCAAGCGGACACCCGCGTGCAGGAACTCTGTCGATCTCTCTTGGACCGCCTCGTCTCCGTGCATGGCTACACTGTCGTTCCAATTGAGATCCCCTTCCTCGTAGAAGGCCAAACAGCGCACGCCCTCACAATCCTAACTGACGGAGCAACTCTCCTTCCAGAGACGAGTAAATTCGCACCAGCCAACCGGATCCTCTTGGCGCTAGGAAGAGCGACCCCGGCAACGGATTACCTGCTTGCGCAGAAGCTCCGACAGCTCCAGATGCAGCATCTCGCGTACTTGTGGGAAAAGTACCCCGGTATGCTGATCGTCACCCCCACAACCAGCTGCGCAGGATGGCGCATAAACAGCAAATCAGAGCTTGTTTACGGCGTCAGCGATGGTGACCGGACCATCCGCGCGATGGAGTACGTGTGGCTCGCCAATTTCGCTGGCGTCCCCTCCATCAGCGTGCCGGCGGGGTTCGCAGAGGCAAAGAAGAGCGCGGAAAAAGGGCCGATTCCCGTTGGGTTAATGGCGATGGGAGAATGGGGCAGCGAGGATCAGCTGTTGCAATGGGGCGCGGATGCTGAAGATGTGGGCTACGAGCGGTATGCGCGGCCGCCTACTTGGGTTGATGTTGTTGCAAGGGCGAAGGAGGAGATGAAGAAAGCTCAGTCTGAGCGAGACGGACAGCACTGAGGATATTGCAGTCGCCAGACCCAACTTCAAGGATCCTGATGTAGCATCTAGAGCCATAGACCAGCTATACCCTGTAGAGCCTACCTCAAGAACACTAAACGACGCGAAAAGCAAAATAAGCAACCTGTTTGACTACTCTAGCCTAGATATTTGCCCAACCCTGGTACAATGTCAGTCAGGCAACTGGTCATCAAGCTGGTGGTGACGTCCGCGATCCCGTCCTTGGGGTAGGTGTCGGTGGCACAGGAGGTGGACTAGTAACAAGTATTAACCTTGGAAGCTGCGAGTGTACATTCTGCTTGCAGGATCCCATAAACGCGGGTCTTCATCTTCTCTTGGTACTGGATCACCAAATGGTACCTAGTCGACAAGTCACAGTCCAGTAGAGCACATAATTTTCAGCAGCACTGATACCGAATTCTGGACACGAATTGTAAGGTTCTTGAGGAGTCGGTGACCTGGTAATCCTCGAGTACTTATAGCTGGGGTCTTCACATTAAAGAGCCACCTTTTTTTCTTTTAGAAAAAAAAAAAAAAAAAAAGAGAAGGGAGAATTCCCATAGAAATTTCACGGTCGAAGGAGTCGTTGTTGAAGTAATTTGGGTCAACTATCTCTCTAAGCGTACGCACAACCTCGCCCATAAGCATTAGGGCATGGTGGTCCCTTTGGTCTTGTACGGGAACACAGGTGACCCAGCTTTCCCCTTACAGTGTATACACATACAATTTACAGCATTTATAGCTTGCATACAGTGCGATTTAGGGGAACGTGTTAGTTTTAAGGAACGTGCTACGAACTACTAAGGTGTGCCATATAGGCCTCTACTGACCCACCACTCTCAATAAATAATCCGCAGCATAGAACCGGTTTGAACCACTACGCAATAAACTTGGATATGGAATCATTATATATATATATATCAGCGATCAACAACTAGACTGATTTCCTCCTCGTATGTCGACCTCGTTCCCCATCTGCGCGAGAAACCGAGAGATGTCGACTATGGCGACGATCTTCTCTTCCGCGCTTCATATCCGCACCGGGTACTGAGATCGACTTGAGGGGCCGTGATAGCTCCGGCAGGTTTCTCTTTTCTTCCTCTTTCAACACCCACTTTGTCTCGTCTCCATACGATTGCTCCTCATATGGAGATGTTCGCATCCAAGCCACCCATTTGCGTACAACTTCTATCGCAATGTGGTGGGGAATCTCAAACCATTCTCTGTGACGCCCCGAACAGCCGGGGCACAGCTGCTCAACCCGTCTGAAGTTCTTCAACTCTGTATGAACCAGCGCTTCCACCCGGACAACATGGTCTACAGATCGGAAGTCTTCGGTGCCTGGGTTTGGAAAATACACTTCTAATGGCTTCTTGCATTGGCGTGCCCAATTTTTCATGCGGGTAGTGACGTCTTTTGTATAGCCAATTTTGACATGTCCGAAATTCCCTGGCTGCCAGTAAATGTAAATGTACCCGCGACGTGAGATCTCTGTTTTCAAAAGGGTCCTGTTCAGAAGTTTCTCAAGAGACTCAGTTACAGAACGTGCCGAGTCCCTAGTCACGAAGGGCTTAAAATTTTGGATCAAGGTAAACATCGGAGGTTCATCGCTGGGAGTGTCGTCGTCCTTTTCTTCCACTGATGATGGAGGGGACTCGGAACTCCGTTTACCCTCCCCACCGCTGAGAATATTTATCCAGTCGGCAAGGGCTAAGACGTGGTGAGAGACGACCTGCGCAGGGTTTTCATGAATATTGCACAGCCTGTTGAATTCTGCCTCCCATTTCGTTAGCTCTTTCCTGGCAACCTTTGTATGTGACCGAGAACAAAGTACAGCAGTGCTCAGTGCCATTACAGATTCGAGGACTTGATTGGGTTTGATAGAAGCCAAGCTGTCCAAGGATCGTGTGATATGAGGAACGTCTGCTATACGTGGGTTCCTGCAGCGCGCACCCCTTTGTGTCAATGCTGGGCAGTGCTGGTCGTCTTCCATCAAACGCTGACGAATCTCATAAGGAATGATTTTGGAAAGCGACTGCCGCACTGATTGTTGCGTTTTGGTGGATGCGGAAGAAGTCTGGGAGGAGAGTAGAGTTAAGACACGTTGTTTTGTATTTTCTGTTGACGCGGTCGTGCTACACTGTCCATCCCCGTCTTTTTCAAGCTGCACTGAGTCCGTCCTATTATCCTCCGGAGGAGAAATGATTATTGTCGGTATGCCCTGATTTGGCACTGGACTTGGATCAGCATATTGGTCTTCAGCGCTCGCAACTGGATCGAGGGCAGCTTTCCTGCGACTACCAGTATCGCTCACTGCTCTCGGCCTCACAATCGATCTCCTTGTTCCACGAAAATCCACATTCATGCAGCTATTCTTGTCAAGTGTCCAATACTCAATTGTAGTCTGCCGAAATCTTTTCGTTCCATTCTGTCCAATATGTGTGAATAGCCTGGTTATTCCCTCCAGAGTTGGAGTCTCCGGAAATTTTTCACGGCCAGAGGCCTGTACATTATTGTTCACGGGAGAAGCAGAACTCTCCTTTCGCTTGCCTAACAGCCCACTTGTGGTATTTCCTGACCGCGGAGAGGTTCCCTGTTGGAGTTTCAGACTGACAGCCCTCGTCGCCCTTCCCGACGCCTTCCTCGTCGGGGAATGTGTGTCAAGAGCTGTTCTAGCTCGATCTTTATCTCCTTCCAAGTCCTCCTTCCCTCCGCTTTCGGAGGAACTCCAGGCAGTTCTGCTTGCAGCAAACGACAACCCTCCACCTTGGACTGGAGCTTGCCATCCATAGTCATCAGTGATATCGGAAGTGGTTGAATCGGGAGGACTGAACACATCCACTAGTGAGGGCTGGGGGGAGGAATAATCATCACTATCCTGACTGCCGTTTATAGGGGACTCACTTCCATCCCGCCTCGCTTCACCTTCCCGTTTTATGGGCATTCTCGGTCGTGCTCGGTCGGGCTGGACACTGTCTCGCGCCATCGTCTCCTCGTATGCATCCGGTGACGATTAGAGAGAGAGAGAGAGAGAGAGAGAGAGAGAGGTACGCTCTCACCTCTTTTCAGTCAAATAGTCAAACGGGCGACGAGGATTTACAAGCAGAGAGTGACCCCCTACTAGCCATGGTGGGGGACATCAGGTGAGTGAGAACAACAATATTCCAACAGTTTCAATCTGCCTGCGGCATGTAATTGGTGTGCAAGCAACAGACGGGCCCCTGTACCTAAGTAATGAACTAGTAGTGTACTGCCACAATCGAGGCACAGCAATCTCCCACTTGCATTAGTGCCTCGACGTTACATTCCCGAACAGCCTATCTTTTCCCAAGTGTCGTGCCTACAATCGTACGAGGCTACGGCCGAATTGCAGCTAAATTTAGAGGTCAAAGTAAAATCAGCGCTAGAGAGCGTCTGAAAAGCCCCTAGACCTCTTCTAGAGGAAAAAAAATCCGAACGGCGCACAGAATAACAAGGGTAGTCCAATATGTCGACCAAGCATATAATCCCTATTAGATCTTAATCTTATTTGTCACAGCCCTCATTAAGCACGTTCCATCTAGTTACTTGTGCTTATAATCCAGTTCTCGGAAGAGCGGGTCTCGCGGAGTCGAGTGGAGCTAAGAAAGTTACTGCGACATTGAGTTTTGCTATCACATCGATCGGACTCAAATCACCCCGGTCTTAGGGCAGTATCGGAGACTTTCACTGCGGCACATGTTTGATAATCCTTGCTATCTCATACATACTACGACTTCGTCATTGAAGGCTAACTGGCTAGCCTTTAGCTAATTATCAGGCGTGTGCTACACCAACTGTATGAAGGCACTCCGGGTTGTAAACCATAGGGTGAGGCAGCTTCTGAGCAATATCAGGTCTACTCGTCGCTGAGCTTGTTAGGAGGTCCCTAGTCCCCAGTTGCGATCTGTGGGGAAGGCTGCAATAGAGGGTTTCCTCCACAAGGAGGACAAACCAGGGTTAGTGCATCATGTGATTTGGGGGTTGAAAGATATTTCCAACAAGGAAGGCGATAATTAATAGTGGCCGCAACTGTACCTGCATATCACATTGGGCTGTAGATTCTGGGAGTGCTACAGCACACAGCACACTTCTGGCCAAAGACTGAGCTCAGCAAATAATGAAAGACGACAATGCATTCCTTATCCTTGTTGGTATCTTCAGTCTTGCTTATATGTACATTCCCTCAAGAGCTCCCTTCACACTGGCCACATGCTGTGCTGATCCTCACTTTTCAACTAATTAGTCTATACAATCTCATTAAGCTTTAATCATTATCCAAACTGACGCCCATCACCATGTCATACAGTCAAATATACACTCCTTTTTTGACCTATTTTTTCTTTTTCCCCTTTTCCTTTCCTTTTCCCTTTCTTTCAAAGCTTTCAAAGTTGCCGCCCAGTTTCATGATAATGCAAGAGACGGTGACGCATAGTATAGATAGAGTAGCGCGAGTTGTTCAAATCATAAGAACTCCGCATATTCAGAACAATCTTGTAGTAATCGTCTGTAAGCTCGAAAAGCTGCCATATTTCGTATGCTTGTGAGCGTTTCACCACAGTACGGGTATCTTTCTTTTTTCTTTTCCCTTTTTTTTTTTTTTTTTTCCTTTTAGCTCTTTTTCCACACTCAATGTCCTTGGATTCTTGAGCGGTTGCAACCGGTATCATTAGATAGATTGGCCATGAGTTCGCTTTCCTGGATGACGGCCCTCCGCGTGCGCATTTTCCGCTTGATGAGTGGTCCCGTTCCGATCCTCATCAGATTGACTGCTGGAACTGTCATCTCCCATCCCATGCGTTGCACTGCGGAGACGCTCTGCCCGGTCTTGGAGGATCTGTGCCTCAGCGGCAGCCCTCTGTGCCCGGATCTGCTTCCGCCACATGCTGGCATATCGGCCTTTCAAGGCAAGTAGCTCCTCATGTGTGCCGCTTTCCGCAACCTGGCCATCATGTAGGACCAGGATGCGATTCGCCGTGGTGATCGTGCTGAGTCGATGGGCTATCACGAGCATGGTGCGGCCTTGAGATAAAGTAGATAATGCTGCTTGGATATGCTCCTCGGTCTCCGTATCTAGCGCTGCGGTGGCCTCATCAAGAAGGATAATTCGGGGATTCTTCAGGATGGTGCGAGCGATGGCGACGCGCTGTTTCTCCCCCCCACTGAGTCGTAGGCCCCTCTCTCCGACTTTGGTCTGGTAGCCATCTGGGAAGGCCAAGATCTTGTCGTGAATGCTGGCCGCTCGACATGCCTCATAGACATCCTCGTCGGATGCATTCTGATTGGCGTATTTCAGATTGTACATTAACGTTTCATTGAAAAGCACTGTGTCCTGCGGCACAATGCCGATATGACGTCTGAGAGAGTCAATGGTGATGTCTTGTACGTCGTGACCATCAACGCGAATTCGTCCCCCTTCAGCGTTGTAGAAGCGGAAGAGCAGACGGAAAACAGTGGACTTGCCCCCTCCTGATTCGCCAACTAGTGCTGTAGTGGTACCCGGCTCACACTCAAAAGTGAGACGATTCAGCGCAGACTTGCGAGCATCATACGAAAACTCCACATTCTCGAAGGAGATGAATCCTTTGCAGATGGGAAGTGGGGTCGCGGATGGACGGTCAACCACAGTTGGCTGTTCTCTGAAGAGCTCCAAAAGCCTCTCTGCGTTGATCAGCGCTGACTGGATGGACCGATAAAACGTGCCGAAGAAGTTCAGTGGTCCCTGGAGTTGAGCCATGTACGTCAACAGTGTAACAAACTGGCCGACCTCACGCTGGCCGATGGACACCTGGTACGCGGCGATAAAGCAAGTGATAAGCAGACCAAGCATGAACACCGTGTTCTGGCAGGTGTTCATCAGAGTCAGGGAGAAGATGACGTGGTATTCGGCATCTTGATAATCTGACACTGCACCGCGGTATCTGCTAAATTCATACTGTTCGGCATTGAAATATTTAACCGTTTCATAGGACACCATGGAGTCATTCCTGTGAGCATTTTGCGTTGTCAGCTTTTGGCGCACGAGCAATGTCTCGGAAGCACTCACTTCACAGCATCTTCCTGTCTCGACGCATTGACCATCTGTCTTCTAATTTCGGCTCTCCACTGGGCCATACGGATAGTAACATAGAGATAAAAGAAGTTGACGATTACTACAACGAGGGCGTAGTAGGCATCAAACGCAATGAGGAAATACCCAACAGCGACGCAGAGATCGATCAACATGGGAACCACCTGGAAAGTCACCTGTTCGAGGAAGGTATTGATTGAACTGCCCTTGCTCAGAGCAGACAGCACCTCACCCGTCTTCTTGCCCAGATGAAAATCGAGACTCAGGCCGTGGACATGTTCAAATGCTGCCGTAGAAAGTTCCATGTACGAATACTGGCTGACGGGAATCCACAACGAAGAGCGCAACGACCCAATCAAGCCTTGGCTTCCCTGTAACCAGCGGTAGAAGACGTACAAGCAAATTTCAAGCCAGGGTACGCGGAAGTCATCGCCATCCCGAGACAGAATGGTGGTGATCTCTCCGATTTGATATGGGACCAGTATGTTAAGGACGCGTTGGATAATGAGCAGCAGAAAACAGATGATCACGACAACTTGCAATCTGCGTGATTTGGACGGCCACAGGTAAGGGAAGAACAACGAATAACCGCTTAAGTACTCCCACCAACTCGTCGACGGCGTTGTGGTAGGACGAACCCAGGGATCCGGTGGTGGCTTGGCAGCCAGTGGTTTGGATCCTGGAGGCGTCGATCCATAGCCATTACCATTACCATTGGCAGTCTGTTGAGAAGGATCGAGGAGTCCAGTTGCTTCAGTGATACCGTTAGACTGGCCGCTAGCTACCTTCCGTGTTGCTGATTTCACGGTGCTTGAGTTGATCACATAGAGCAGAACCAGGATTGTCAGAAACAAAATCCGGACGCAGATGACAACCACTTCCACAGATTCCCAGGGCGTGATGCTTTTTCTCAGGGGGCCCCCACTGGGGTTTCCGACAATGGGCTCATGGTGAGCTGTGGTGTATATAGATATGGACGTTGCCAGAATTGCCACTTCGAAGGGGATGGCGGCCAGCCACGGGATGAACTGCGTGAGGGTCGGAGAAGGGTCCGTATCGATCAACGAGACGAGGATGACCATAAAGGAAAAGAACGAGCCGACGACATATATCTGACCAGATACATCAGCTTCGCACGAACTTTGCACTCGGGCCCGGTAGCAGTGGATGCTTACTTACCACGAGAGCCTGACCCGGCCACCAATGCCGGGATCTATGGACAATTACATGGGCAATGTCGACGGCCGCCTCAGCAACGAAGGATAAGAGGACGCCCACCGACAGCCACTTGAAAAAGTACAAGGTAGTTTCGGAGAACCTCGGCGGCAATCTGAGAACGACGGCAGTGCTCCTGGACCGTCTGGGCAGCGGCCTTCCACCTGGCCCCGAGCGAACGGCATGATTATTTCTATCAGCGTTCCTTGCTGCCAACACGGAACCGGTAACAAAGGTAACAACGAAGACGGTAAACACAGAGATTGGAGAAACAACGTGAAGCAACCCGAGGAGTTCCTGAGCTGTCCCGGTTGAAGCCATTATTCGACCAGTCCTCCCGATGACCGCACGACCAATGACTGTTCAATGTGTTTCCATGACACAGCGAGTGTCGATTCCGTTGCGAGTTGAAAGGCAATAACAGGCTTCAGAGACGAAGCCTCACCTCCCAAAAAAGAAGACAGCGACGCCGCTGGATAACGGGGGAAGGCCGCCAGGGTATATATATATATATATATGGAGAGTAGGGTGGACGACACGACGACGGCGACGACGACGACGACAAAGAGGAATGGGTATCGGATAATTCGACGAGCAGAAGTAAGGGCCCTAGGAAGTAAATTTCAAAATTCGGAGAGGTGAAGAAGGTGAACAGCAAATGAAGTTACCCAAGTTGGCTTCCAGCTGTCGGAAGACTTCTCGGGAAACCTTTGGACCGAAAAGGGCAGGGAATATTAAGAGGAATCCAAAGAAGAGAAAAAGATGTGACAGAGCACAAGACCAATTGACGAAAGAGACAACCGTGAAATCATAAGGATAAAATCAGAGGCATGTGACGAGCACAAAAAAAAAAAAAATAATCAATAAAAGTATAAAATAAAATAAAATAAAACAAACACAAAAGACCGGGAATTGGCCTGGCGGCTATGCAGCAGGACGGGAAGAGGTAAAGAGGACAAAGGAAGAAATTGCCTAGCAGAGTATCGATCGTGCAGTAATCAAGGGACAAGAGACGGTGAGTGCGACGATCCGAGATCCTGAGCACGAACGGCGTTGCTGGCAGAGCTGAGCTGGTGGGCGGTGGTTCGCGGGATCAGCCAGGAAGATGGCAGGTATTATTAATTACGGTAAGGAAGTTGAGCCAGGGATATTAATCGTCATCCATGTCATGGTTGAGAAGAGGCGCGAAAGTCCAGCGTATGATATCGCATACAGGGTGGTGGCCGATGATGTACTGGGATGCACTGGATGCGCTGGAGACGTCAGATCCGTTCGACGTAGCGGACTCGCAGGACGGAGTAATTTCTCAGGCAGAGATTCGAACACCACACACAGACACGGACACACATCCGGATGGCCGATGTTCGGGGTGGGTAAGGTAAGTTGTTAGCCCCAGGCCAGCCTGCATCTGGCAGCTAACGATGCAAGCCCAACGAGCTAAGGAAAACGAAGGCTTTCGGGGACTCGAGCAGTGCGTCCGACAGCGGTGGGAACTTGGAGGGCCGGAGAAAGGAGCAGGAGAGATTGGCCGGTTTAAATCGTGCATATGCTTAGCGGGCGCCGGTCGGACCCAGCAGCAGGGATGGAGATTCAGCCGGGCGCTCTTTTTCCTTTTGTCTTAATGCAGGAGACAACGAGCCGGCGGGCGTGCGCAAAGGATTCTAGAAGGGCCTTTTGTGCGGTGGTCAGGACCGTACGTAAGCCCCGGGTTGGTTGTGATGCTTTTGGACCTTGGGGTGCTGGAGAACAGATAGTACCTAGGATCCGTAGACTCCCTACTTCGTACTTACTCCACGGCCAATTAATATTAATGTTAATATTAATATTAGCATCAATATCGTCATGGAGTATCCGTACACTGGAAGATATTAATAGCCATGGCGCATGTGCCCACTGCTCCCACTGCTCACGGCCCTCCTCCATCAGCTGGACGGTCGCTTTGTACCTCGTCGCGCATCTCCACCCACTCACATCCCCGTCAAACCCGCCACTTCTCTCTCTCTCTCACACACATCCACTCCATCTTCGGCACCTGCGCGTCCTGGACCCTCTTCTTGACGGACTTGAGAGTTCAGATGAGAGGAGATGTCATGCTTTGACCTGACATGGACCCCCAGCCAATCCTCTCTCTCTTTCCAACCTCAATAATGCTGTGCGAGATCGATCATGTCCGCCAATCGTACCAGCTCTCCCGCTCCTCCTCCCCCTCCTCCACCTGCTCCGCATCTGTTCCAGAGTCAGCAGAGATACTCCAACCGCGCTGCTAGTGCTCTGGCTAGATTTGCTCAGCCTTTTCTGTCCGTCTCGAGACCTCCGAGCCCCCATAACATCAGCGGAGCTCCAGATACTGCGTCACGTTCCTCCAGATCCAGATCCAGATCACTGTAATATTCCCCCTCCCCCGCATGGATGTATGGTCATCGTGATCCTTATTCTATTGATTGATTTATTATTACTATCCATCCTATTTGTCTGTCTACCTTTTGTGATAAATTAATAGCACGGTCCTTCGAATAACGGGCATGGCTGATGTCAGATGTGCAGACCAGGTGCATCGCAAACCGTCTCCCATAAAACCGGTATTCCTATTGCCGCCGTCGATATCTCCCCCCAGCGGACGCATGCTGTCGTCGGGGGCAAAGAGATCCTGAAGACGATCCGAGTGTCTCCCGACCATTCGTCCGAGGAATTTAATATTCGCAATGCTGTTATCAGCTACTCGTCCACCCACAATGTTACTGGCACCCTAAACGCCCGCTACAAGGAGCAGCTGACTGTGAGGGATGTCAAGTGGTCACATGGAGCCTACGATACCGTCATCGCCACGGCCGTGGCTAACGGACCTATTGTGACCTATGACCTGAACCGTGCTGGTCTGGAGCTGTCCCGGTTCCAAGGACATACGCGTCAGGTTCATCGTTTAGCTATCAATCCGCACTTCCCTGCCTATCTTCTCTCCGGTAGTCAAGATGCTACCATCCGGATGTGGGATTTACGCGTGGCTCCCGTGGAGCGCGGAGTTCTGACGTCCGCTTGCCAAAAGACATACAACGGTAACAGCGATGCGGTTCGTGACATCAGGTGGTCTCCCACCGACGGCGTGATGTTCGCCACGGCCACCGACAGCGGGACCATCCAGCTGTGGGACGACCGGAAAACGTCTGCTCCAATTATGAGAATCGCCGCTCACGATAAGCCGTGTTTTGCAGTGGACTGGCATCCCGATGGCAAATACCTCATCAGCGGTGGCACTGACAAGCAGGTCAAGGTCTGGGATTTCTCGCCAACTGCCGAGCGACGACAGAAGCCCACTACCCAGTTTCGCACCCCTCAAGGCATTCTCAACGTTCGGTGGCGCCCTCCCAGCTGGTCTGGGGAGTCGCAGGGCCCCGGCGACTGGCAGTCAACCCAAGTTGTGACCTCGTACGATAAGGGGGACCCACGCATTCACCTCTGGGACCTTCGACGTCCGCATATACCGTTTCGGGAATTCGACCGGTACGACGACCTGGCCGCGGATCTTCTCTGGCATTCCAAAGATCTTCTGTGGACGGTTGGTGAAGCCGGCGCTTTCACACAGACCGACGTTCGATATGCTCCACAAGTTGTCAATCGGCGACCTACGTGTTCCGTCGCGTGGAGCCCAAGCGGAGACGTTCTGGCATTCGTCCAGAGGCGTCCGCGACGTGCACTGGGAATTCATCCGACGGAGTTCTTGGGTTCTCGGCATGAGGAAGGAACTAATGGTGATAAGGCTGGGGGTCAAAGCCCTAAGGACGAAGGTTTCGATGAATCTCTATTCGCTACCGCTTCTCCCAGCCAACGCAAGTCGAGATCTTCGAAGTCATTGGGTAGTACGCCGCCTGGGGGGTGGGTAGATACGCCCCCCGTCCTGCCGTTGGACAAGTCTCTCTCCAAAAATAAAACCCCTGACCCGTATCAATCGGGAGTTGTTGGGACTGTTCCTGGAGCCACTATGGATTCCGCCCTTCTTCGGTATCTAGCTCGGCATTATTCGCCTCTGCTGGATGACTCAGATGGCAGGCCGGGGGATGATCAAAATAGTCTTGTTGACTTGCTAGCATCGTTTGATGATAATGCAGAATGTGCAGAGAGTGTGTCGCTATTCAGACTTGCCCAAACATGGAGAGTTTCGAAGTTCGCTCTGGTTCAGGAGCTCCAGCGAAGAGCTCGGGAACAGCGTGAGTTGAATCAGAATGGAAATGGGACTGTCAGGAAGAAGCTCTCGAGTGAGGAACCGTTGGTTGACAGATCTCGAGTTTTGGACGACGGAAAGCAAAGTAAGGTGAGAAGCCGGCTGTTCAAAGGAGTCACGGAGGTGGAAGGACAGCGGTCTCTCCATCCAGACATTGATAGCACTTCGAATACGACCACGCCTCTCGCGCGGCCCTTGCCCGACTCTCCTCGCCTCAGCTCTCTGGATAGTACCGATTATTCAATTGACTCTGTGGATGATCGGCATGCCGATATGCAACCCCTACCACCATCCATTTTAAGCTCTCACAGCAACGACCTGTCGTTGTCCGGTGTCGACCGTCGGCAGCTCGAGCATCGTCCTTCGGAGTCAAGCGAAGACGGGTTTGTTCATGCTGGGGAGTCTCCTTCTGATCGAATGTCCCAACTTGGCCCTCCATCTTTACCGACCGATCAGAGGTCTGCACCGCGAGCCATCGCTGGTATGGCCGATTGGCGCGTGCTGAGCCATCGAGGTTTCCCGAAAGAACCTTCAGATGAGTACGAGCAGAAGTTAGAGGACAAAAGGGCGGCTCTGCGTGACTATAAACAGTTTCCGAAGCGGGTCCTGTCTCTAGAACCATCGACGCAGTCCCCTAAGCCTTCCGTGCCGGGACATTTGGCTCGTCATGAATCTTCGGAGAGCTTTCCCATGTTCTCTGCATCAACGGATAGCTCACGCCGTACCAAGTCGGTCATGGCTTCCTTTTCTCCTAAAGAAGAATCGCCGTTGGTCGATTCTGACCACACTTCAAGAGGGGGAGCTTTGAACGCTGGAATGAACTCGCCGTCGGGCCTTGGGGCCTTGCAGGATGAAGATGTCTCATTGAAGGACTTTTCGTTCGACGAGAGCCCTTCCGTGGCTAACAATATTCATCTTCAACGGCCTTCCAGTCCCCTCGCGCTTGTTGCCGAGTCTCATCTCGAGCTGTCTGGTAATGGTACCCCGTTATCAACCAGAGAACCAACAAAGTTGGTTTTACCCCGAGGGACGGAGGACCTCTCGACAGTCGAAATTCCCATGACTGCAGATTTAACGGAGGGCAAACCGTGGAGCATCGAGGTTCTCCTAAGAGAAGCTATCAGGCACTACCGCAATAGCACTCCAGTGGATATTCAATCTACAGCGCACTTACTGCATAAACTCCACATCCTCTTCCACCAGCCTGATAAGATTCTTCCGTATGAGGAAAGTAAACTCATTTTCGAGACGTATAACCAACAACTCCTGCGGCAGTTGATGTGCGTCGAGGCAGCCGAACTCCGACTCTTCTGTGTGCCATCCTACCCTGCCGTGTATGAATACGCGCAGGTAGATTCTTACATCAACGTTTTCTGCTTCACGTGCCGACGGCCGTATGAGAATCCCAAGCGCGACAACACTCGCTGTTGCCGTTGCGATACCGCACAACAGCCATGCCCTATTTGCATGAGTATAGACCCTCCACCTGAATGGGTCGCCGCACAATCCGCCGCATGGGATGACTCCAGTCCTGAAGAGGCTTCAGACTCCCCGTGCCCATCGTCATCTTCATCGTCGTTGTCGTCGTCCTCTTCTATGTCCGACACCGAACCTCTCCCGGCAACCGAGATGGAACAGCCCTCCGTCATCCCCCGGCCACGGGGCTCTGCCCTCTGGGCATGGTGCCAAGGTTGCGGCCACGGTGGGCATGTGGCCTGCATGACCACGTGGTTGAGTGACACGTCCATCAGCGAAGGCGGCTGTGCTACAGCCGGCTGCATGCACGACTGCGGGCCCGGCCCGCGTCGCGAGCACAACCGTGCAGTATTGCAAGAGGAAGCCAAGCGCCGTGACTCCTCTTCCCGCAAAGGAGGAATCGGGTTCGTCAAACGAGATCCCTGGGCCCGAGGGGAGAGCAGGGCCGTCGAGAAGGTGAGGGGTATGCTGGGTCGTGCCTCGACTGCCGGCGGCAGTGCTTCTACCTCCGCGAGCACGGGAGCTGGTAGCGGAACAGGGGTCGTGTTGTCGGGAATGATGTCGCCGAAGAAAGTGAGGTTGGTCACGCCTAGTGAACAGGGGATGCGAGGACGTGGTGGTTCCGGTCGTGCTCGTGGCGGTGGTGGAGGAGCTGTCGGGCGAGAGTAAGGAGCAATCCGCACTCTCTCTGGTCTCTGTTAGCCTCGACATGAGCATTTTCGAAGTCTGTTAGCATATGGGACGAGTTTGGTGTCAGGTGTTTATTTTGTATGGCTATCGGTTTCCAGCTGGGGTTTCTTAGATAGGGTCGGCTTTGTTGCATTGCTGGTAGAAACGGACATTATTGGATTACTCACATGTACATATACGCATCCTCTAGAGATATTTTCATGTATTCCTCTGTCGCTATCCTAGAAGAAGGGATTCTACGTCGCTATACGAAGTAGAGCATCTAAATGAGGCAATAATGATGAGATCTCGCCGGAACAACCGGGGGCAAGCACGCCAATAAAGCACGTAGCTTCAGAAGATGCTCATGGTCCATTCACTGCGTAAGGGACCACCCTGGTGAGCACGAGGCAGGTACTAGACGGAAAGAAAGACAACTAAAACCTCCTCTTCTTCTTCACAGGCGCCTTACTCCTCGCCTCGAGCTGCCTTTTCAGCTCATCCCGTTTCCTATCCGCTTTCTCCCCTTCCGTCTCCTCTTTTGGCGGTGCGGGCTCTGGCTCGGTTTCCTCTTTCTTGGGCTTCACGGGTCTAGGTGCGGCAGCAACATTAGCGGACGGGGACTGCGGAATACGTGCTTCTCCATCTGCAGTCTCGGTATCCTTACGACCGCCGCCCGGGACGTGTTTCTTGCCGCCGCCTATCATGCCCAACTTGCCGGATCGTTTAGGTGTCGTCTGTGGTGAAGGCGGGCTTGCCTTGGATGGTGAGGGTGGTCGAGGAGCTTTTTCTTTCTTCTTACCGCCCAGGACGCCCAGTCCGCGGGGCTGTGGTCTTGACGGTTTCGGGGATTCTGTACTAGGGGGCTGTGGTGGCGGTGTTGAGCTTCTTGGCTGGGATGTAGTTGGTCGAACTGCTGGTGGTGGTGGTGGTGGTGGTGCTGTATCTCTCTCTAGGTCTGAGTCTGAGTCTGTTTCCGTTTCTGTTGCAGTCTCATTTTGGCTTCTCACGTTCTCCTTCCGGGGCACGACAGAGGAGGCAGCCTGTTTCTCTATTTCTTGGCCGCCGTCCTCGGATTCCGTTGATAGTTCTGGCTCTGCAGGTACCTCTCTGCCAGGCTCAGGCTTCTTCTTCCTTCCTATGACTCCGAGGCCTAGTCCCCGCATTGCCTTGGGTGGTGGTTTTGGAGCTGCCGGTGGTGATTCAGATCTAGGCGTTCGCTTCTCCTTTTCTCCTTCTCGCGCTGTTCTCTGCCCTCTTTCCTCCTCTGGGGCGTGTTTCAGCCGCGGAGGAGTCTCCTGACGCTACAGGGTAACGTTAACACGGAGAACTGGTGAGGAGGAAGGGGAAGACACCGTACCTCGAATTCATGGTCCTCTGCCTCCGCACCGCTATTTGGTTCCTCCTTTGTGGTGCTCTCTCCTGATAGTTTGCTTCGTTGAGCTCTTGCTCTCTCTGAAACAGTAGCAGCCGCAGAGCTGTATACATCAATGTTTTCCCACCATCTCCTAGCTGGCCCTAGAGTGAGCGATTCCAACTGAGACCTTCCAGTCGAATCAGAAAGCTCAGACACAATGTTTGCTGCCAGTCCAAAATCAGCAGACGGTCCGCCTCCATTAATCTCTTTGAGCCACAGCTGTTCGTTAAATGGCGCGACTCCCTTGATTACCGTCGCAGCTTGTGCGAGTGTCGTGCCCTGTCTGGCGGCACGTAACCCTGCGGTCCCGGGGAATATAGTGCTCAGGTCAATCCCTAGCGTTTCAATCTTGTCAAACAGCTTGCTAAGAACCCAGTCCTTTTGTTTAATTTGATCTAAAAGAGATCGCTGGCGCTGTTCCCAGCCGCTTTCTTCCCGTAGCATGGGAAATAGGAGTTGCTGAGCCATTAAGCGCTGATGCTCCCTTGCAAGATGTATGGGCCATTTAAGCGGCTGTAGAGGAGCAGGTAGCTTTGTTGATAGATTTAGTTCTAAGGAATCTATGCCCTCTCCACTCTTTAGTTCGATGCTGCTCCCGGAACGGGCTTGGAGGGCCTCTCCAATCTTTTCAAGAAGGACATCAAACTGTTCTGGATCCTCTGTCGGGTCTATCGTTGTGTTTTCCTTATCAGCTCTCTTCAGAATCTCCTTGAAATTCAATCGCTCGGACCACAGGTGGATAAGGTCCGTCAGGTACAGTTCGTAGCCTTTGGGGTTTGTGATATACTTGATGAGAATCGGAGGTAGGTCCTCGGATTCTGGGAACCGTAGTCTCTGCCATGTTCCCGGCATCGTTGGCCTCGACAATAATAATAATAATCCTAGGTTAGGCAGGAAGCGTCTCAGCGTTCCCGAATATTCGTCCCGAATGTTGTTGACATTGGGTGCTGCTAGCCTAGTAGAGGGCAGCCATACGGCAAGCGATAGGCGCCAATCTGCAGTAACTAAAATTGGTGACTTGAGGGACCTCACCGCCGCCAAGCTCCGCCTACTAGCAGTCTGACATAATAATATCCTGATTTTGAACCTCTTATACTACTCTAAATATTCTGTCATTTTGCTTGAGAATCATATCGTTAGATATTCGATAGTACAGCTATTTGTTCACTTACTATTGAGGTAATTCAATACATTGTATGTAGCATTACAATCGTACCTAGGTAGCTTGCTGACACCGCTTGTTTGACACCAGCCATCAGCAATGTAAGGGGTGCAGCTGGGTCACCTGCGTCCCCCCACAAGGCCAAAAAGACCAACACTTATCCGCGCTCAGCGGATAGATAGGACCCAGATCCTGCTTAAGTACGCGCTGAGGGATCTTGTAAGCGCTGCGCCTTACAGTTGATCATAGTGCAGGCTAAAAGCTTGTGCCTTCCAAGGTTGGCGCATCCTTTTGGCCGACTGGCCAACAGGTAACTTGAGGTCACATGATCACTGCGGCTTATGGCCGGTGCTTGCATTATGCATAGCTAGCACAGAACTGTTCCTCGCTGGGGTGATAACAACATGCTTACTGGTTACGTTATCTCCCTGCTTACTGAACGGCACAGATGTGCTTAGCGGATGACTGACTACAAGTCCACAAAATGGTGGCAGGTGGGGGAACCGTAGATACTCAGGGGTGTTCCCTAGGCGCTTGTCAGGATGATTCCCTATTGATGCTCCTCTCTCTATTTTGGAGTGCTATTTCGCTCTGTTTTGCTGTCTTCCTCCAACTCTGACTTCTACAAGAGTAGTTAAACTACCGGTTGAAGTTAGAACGAAAGAGATCTCCTCGAACTTCTTGAAGAGGTAGAGGAAACGTTCTTGAAACAGGGGTGCAATTGAGTCGCGATTTATTGCAGTCTGAAGGACGCGGATATCAGTTTAATTTTAGATGGAACAGCACAGCAAGAAGTTACTGGTGATCATTTCTTTCCCACAAACTTCCTTTTCAGCTGGTGTCAGGATCTTCCGCCTTGTGAGTCCGGCAACAATCCCCCGGTGATAATTTACCAGTCACTACCTGAGGACTTGCGTAACCTTTCTCATTGTCCTGCGAAATTATCCGGTCCATCATCGTATCCGCCGCTTTTCAGTACGGACCAGCCACCACGCTTGATCAGACTTCTATTCCTGAAAACGGCTGGCACCAGGGACAGGTAACACGAGAATAGAGATCCCAAGTGCATCTACTTTCGGGCACATATCATGACTCCGACAAGATGGCAAAGTTTCCAGCGGCTATCAAAAGGGAATACAAAAGGCTCCCCTGGAGGCCGGGTGGAGATGTCAAGGAATTGCCTGTCCTTTCCGAGAACAGATCCGGAAAGGTGGCCGATAGTGAACAGTCTCGCCTCAAAATAAACTGGGGAAACACCTCGGGCGCCTCTCTCTGTTTGGCTGCGACCGTCGTCATTCTGTTCCTGAACGTCGCTCTCACTGCTGCTGCCGCGTCGCGCGCTAGGACGTTCGACGGCGAAACAATCTACGAGGGTAATTGCGAATGGGTTCACAGATGGTTGACTGGTTTCAAATTCCTCATAAACGTTTTGGGCACGGTTGTTTTGGCGTCTAGCAACTACTGCATGCAGTGTTTGAGTGCGCCTTCCCGAGCGGAGGTAGATCAAGCACATGCACGGCGAAGGTGGTTTGATATTGGGACTCCAAGCCTCGGAAATCTACGTTATATGGGCTGGACGCAAACAGTGCTTTGGGTTTTGTTGTTTCTGAGCTCGTTCCCGTACCACTTGCTGTGAGTCTGTCCCTGTCACGATCTACAATCCAAAACGACAGATGGCTCATATATTGCGTTTTCGGTGGGACAGTTATAACTCGGCTGTGTTTTCTTCGCTGGCATCAAATGCGTATGCAGTCATCGTTGTTCCCCCTGGCACATTAAGGGGCACTTCTTCCACAGCGACTGAAGATTGTTTTAACAGCCTCGTAGGGACGAATGTCTCCGATATCCAGCAGATGTATCAAGCGAACGATTTTGAAGTCCTGAACAAGTCAGCGTGCATCAACGAATACGGAGTTCCTTTTCTCAAGAACCGACGGACTCTTTTGCTTGTGACAGATAATTCTTCAGTCAGCGCACCAGGTCTCTGGGCAGGAGTTGGCAACCCATCTCTGGATGTGGATGAAACTCGCGACGCTTTCAGTTGGATGTGCAGTGCATTAGATGAGAACGGTCTTTGCGAGAAATCGTCCGTCCTGAACGCAGTTGATATCTGGACAGTCAGAGCAGAGCGTTTCGCGGGACAGGGCCTGGTGGTGGCAGCGTTGAACGGGTCATTTAGGTTTACTGCGTATAACTATACCACTGCCGCCGAGGACCCCTCGTTGCCGCCATGGGTTCAACAGAATATAGAAACCATAGGCTTTGCGATGAGTTCAGAGCCCCCAGATACTGGCAATGACTCGTTGTCATGGTTGAATAATTTACCCTTATCGCAAGGACCATCATTTCTGTCACAAATAACAATACAGCAGTCAAATTCAGCCTGTGCATCTGAACAACGCCAAGAATATGAAGAGCCCCAGTTGTACCCGGTTGACCATTGCCTGAGCCAGAGAGTGAAGGAACATTGTCGGCTCATGTACAGCTGGCAAATCTGCATAGTGGTTATCGTGTGCAATGTTGTCAAGATTTTTTGCATCCTGTTGATTGTATGGCAAAAGAGGACAGGGGTCCTGTTTACTGTCGGCGACGCCATCGCTTCATTTCTCAACAGCCCGGATTCCACAACGCTGCACTGTTCTTGGATGGACCAAAGGGCAATGAAACGTTTTATGTCCCGCTCCAGATTCAGGTCCAAATACACGCTGCTGATGGGAGTATTCCAAAAGCTTCGGTCAGGCTCTGGCGTGGAAGAGATCGATTTCCAGTCCTCTGACGTCGTACGCTTCGGGCCTTTACCATCTCGCAAATGGTGGTTCCAGACAACAAGACGACGGAATTGGGCTTTATTTTTGTTCTTGTGAGTTGGAATCCTTGAAAAAAAGTTAAATTACCTGATGGTTAACACTTCTGCACAGCTATGCTCTCTGCATATGGGCTGCTGTTTTCTGTTTCCGGATCACTGAAGATGGACTTTTCAATTACACCCAAAATGACGATATTCATACACTATGGAGCTTGGGCTTTGGAACACCGCAACCCGAAACCCTCATCGGGTACATGACTACATACGACTTTCTCGCAATGATTCTCCTGTCAAACTGCCCGCAGCTTATTCTATCCCTGCTCTACTACTTCAGCAACAGATTACTTACTCGTATGCTCAGCGCAGCAGAATACTGCAGCTACTCGATCCACCGGAAACCACTACGTGTCTCCCGACCAGAGGGAGTGCAAAGGTCAACGTATTTCCTCAGTCTGCCGTACAGATATAGTATCCCGGCTATGATTGTATCAGCCGTCTTGCACTGGTTGCTGTCGCGCAGTGTTTTCTATGTGCGCATACTCCAGTACGATCAATCCGGGGTCCTCGATAAGGCGAAAACAATTTCCACGTGCGGCTTTTCACCTATGCCGATGATTTTCACCATCGCGTTAGCGGGGCTCGCGCTGGTGATACTACTGGGACTCGGGCTGAGAAGGTTTCCGACGGGCATTCCACTAGCTGGAAATTGTAGCCTTGCGATTAGCGCTGCTTGTCATCCGCCGCCTGGGGATAAAAATGCAGCTTTGAAGCCTGTTATGTGGGGCGAGGTTCAACTTGGGGATTCTTCCGGCAAAGACGAGATCTGGCAGAGGACGGAGTTGGATGATCAAAGTTTGTCCAGTGATCAGAGAAACACTGCGATTCCCCACTGCAGTTTTACTTCGATGGAGGTCAACAGACCGGATCCGTCTAAGCAGTACGGATAGAGATGGTATGGGGTTTGTGTTAATATTCGTGTTCCTCAGACTGATAAATTTGGTTGCCCACATTGGCTCGGAAATGGTCGAACTGACGGGTGAGAGAAAGTATATCCTAGTCTTGTGTCTCACGCCTGGAGTTGGAAGACTACAGGTTGGAAATTAGACTCATTCCATAGGACCATGGATTCTTTTTCGTCATCTATTGGTCTTTCCTTCTTCCGGAAAGCGACGCGTCTATATTTACACACTCTGCAAGTATTCTTGGAGAAGGTGGGATGCATCTTGCCTGAGGTGCAGCTGGATGTGCTTCTGAATAAAAATATCTAACATATATCATTTTCAACTATGAATATCTCTACAACTAGCTTGATTTTACTGTAAAGTCAGAGCTTGGATAAAATTAAAGCATGTATAGAAATATATCAACTGTTTTAATTTCATAAAGAAATATGGAGAAATTGGTGGTGTTGGATTTTGCTTACCCTCACAGAGTCACCTAATATATCTACTATACTCTAGCCACTGAATTCTGAATTCTGCCATCTGGGGAAACTCAATTTTGTTATGCAGATTGGCGGTTATCGCCTGCCGTACCGCCTGAAGGACGACGGGTGAGCACGGGCCAGTTGCGCAGTGCTTGGTTCAAGTCGCCACCTGCAATAAATAGACTTGCCTACTGCAAGTTATCACCACCAAAACGTTCAGATCTCGCTATTCTTCAGAGAGAACACCATCCGACGACGCTCGGAATGTCGTCGCGACTAGCAGAACGGACAGGCTCAAAAAGGAGCCGGTCTCGTTCCCCATCGTCATGGCGTCAACCGCAGAAGCTTCCTCGCGGACACGATGAACGCGACTGGCGAGGGCCAGATTCCCGCAACGGACATCCGGCTCGGAATATGAAAGACCAAGTGCGCCTGAATCAGTTGCAGGAGGATGAACAAGCGCGCGAATGGGTGGCGCAGGAGGATGTCTTCGTCCTCAAACAGGCCAAAAAGAAAGCAGAGATACGAGTTAAGGAAGGCCGTGCGAAACCGATTGATTGGCTCACCGTTACCCTGAGAGTTATTGATCCTACGAGAAACCCTCTTGATGATGAGATCGCAGACTCGGAGCTTGATCTGGTTGATCCGGATGGTGTCTTTGAGGGGCTATCTGAAAGTGAGTTGTTGGATCTGGAGAAGGATATCGACTCTTTCTTGAATCTCGAGTCGAACTCGCAGAACAGGGACTTTTGGAAGGTACGAGTACTATTTCATATCCTCTGACAAATTGCTGCTTTTGGGTGACATTTCTGACCTTTGTTTCCCACAACAGACTATGCGAATTATTTGCAAAGACCGTCAGAAGACAACCGCTCCCGGCAGACGCGTCCTGAGTTCCGTCTCCGCAGACATAAATAGACTGCTTAGCCCGAAAACATACGAGCAACTGGAGACGCTTGAAACGCAAGTTAAGAAAAAGCTTAGTTCTAACGAACCTATTGATTACGATTATTGGGAGGAGTTGCTCCGCAGTCTCACTGTTTGGAAGGCTCGGGCCAAGTTGAGGAAAGTCTACCAAGCCGTCATAGAAGAGCGAGTTCGGGGACTGCGCAGGCAGCAGTGTGAGGAATCAGATTCTGTCCGGCAGAAATTGGCTCCTCTCGCCCCTATTATTGAGTCTCCCTCAAGTGATCAGCAGGTCGAAGTTCTGGATTCTCAAGAGTTTAAAGGGCTTGATCCGGAGCCACTGCTTCAGGTGCGCCCAGAGGATAAGGGTCTACAAATAGTAGATGAGTCAGAGTTTCTCAGTCAAGCTGTAAGGCGATGTCCGAATTTGCTTTGAGAGAGATGGCCATTTCTAACGACGTGATCCCAGGCTCGTGATCGTGAGAAGGTTTTGAAAATGGGTTACGTCCCATTGCGACATCGAAACGCAGAAAAGCCGTCGATGCCAGCTGCGACTCAGCCTTCGAATATGCCGGTTACTTCCATCCCCACACGATTTTCCGCGATTCCGAATGAAGATTTCTCGCAAGCTACGAAAGCCCTCTACGAAAGAGAGCTCGCCAAGGGTGTCAGCGAGAATGAAGAGATCTTCACAGGGGAAGAGGCTGTGAGTACGAGCTCGCGCCCTCAGTGGGCCAACAAATATCGACCCCGCAAGCCTCGGTACTTTAATCGAGTGCAGATGGGGTATGAATGGAACAAGTACAACCAGACTCATTATGACCATGACAACCCACCGCCTAAAGTTGTCCAGGGCTATAAATTCAATATATTTTACCCAGATCTCATAGACAAAGCGAGGGCACCAACTTACCGGATTGAACGAGAGCATGGAAGGAAACGTGGCCAGTCCTTTGCTCCAGCTGGCCAGGAGGATACATGTCTAATTCGGTTTATGGCTGGACCGCCTTACGAAGACATTGCATTTCGAATTGTCGATAAGGAGTGGGACTACAGTGCCAAAAGGGAGAGAGGATTCAAGAGCACTTTTGACAAGGTGGGCACATTCAACTGACTTCTGGCCGCCGTTAACGATGGCTAACGTGACTCGTCTGCAGGGGATCTTGCAACTTCATTTCCAATTCAAGAGGGTACGTAGACCGGCGGACGACTGTGATAAATGAGAATTGTACGCTGACTTGCTTTAGGTCTACTACCGAAAGTAATCTCTCCTCGATATCGAAGCTTCTGGTCTTTGTAACGACCAACAAACGATCTCGGACACTAGGACCCCCACTTGAGACTGCCTGCAAAGTAACCTGTCTGGGTAAAGGACAACTTCTCCTTGCATTTACCGGAAATTGTGGGGAAATTAATATCATTTCTGCACCGGAACCGGACAGTTAGTCCGTACTTCCAGCTCTTCCTAGCGAAGTCGATGTGTCGTCTCCTGTTAAATATAGCACGCCTTATGCAGTCAATTAGCAAAACTCAACGGATTGCATTTGACTCTGCCGCACATTACATGTCATATATTGCCTATCAGCCTTGCTTGCCACCGTACTTCTCGAACACGCTTAGACAGTGGTCATGACCAGGGACACCATGGTACTAAGCGAGGATATGGGGTCCTCTATGAGCCCATTCTTGGCAGCATCCCGCGAAAACGTGGGCTCGCAAGCTTAAGTTTGCAGGAGTGGAAAAGTACCAGTCCCTCCACAGGTAAGGATAAGATTAAGGGATCTAACAACTTCCAGAAAGTTACCATGTGCTGGGAAAAGGGGATATGCCCTGCCTGGATTCCAGCTTCTGGAGCCTCCAACAGCAATATGCACTGCGGTTCGGTTTCCCTGCCGGTGACCCACGTACATGGCAATTCCTGCAGGTTTCCGGCCATGCGCAATTTCGGATCGGCAAGGCGGCAGGAGGTCGTTTAGACTGGCCATCTACTTAGCGTCCGTAGCACCAGATCCGGTTGTTGTGACTTCTCGTTGGATAACGCCGGCGCGTCTGTACAATGGGTGACCGTTCCACGAAATGATTCCTGCAGGAGAGCGAAGCGCGGCTGCTGCATTCCGCGAGATCAGACTCCAGCCTTGTCCCCGGGGATTTGTTGTTTGCTTGGACGAGACGCATGGGAGCGGGCCGTTTGCATGTGGACGTTCAAGGCGTTGTGCCGTCTGAGTTGGCGGTTCGCAGTCTGGGCTACCTGCTTTGGACGGGGATGCATACCTTTGTTTCACTGGATGCTCCCCATTGTTTTATTTATTTATTTTCTTTTCTTTTTCTGTAATTCTATAATTCGTGCCTTCTCACCGCGTTTCGTTCTGGCCTGTGCCGCTTCTATCTATACCTTTCAGCCTTCTCTCCTTTGGTTTGGAGGCGGTGGTGCCCGAGTACGCTGAGTTGGGTTCTCCTGTCTGAGACAAGACGAAATACGGCAGTTCTGCTGGCCTACAAAAGGGTCTCAAGCGGTGTATGCTTACGCATCCTCTATTGAAGACACAGGTTAACATGAGTCTCTCGTTACCGTTGAATGGTCTTTCCCCGGATGAGCGCCCTCGGCATCCCTATTCACCCTGCCCAACAGAGACATCTTTTGCGGACTGGGACATCACTGCCCATACTAGCTCTCTCGACGGCCTCTGTGATTCGTCTTCCTCGGAGACGACAGTTCCCTTCCAGCAGCTCAGACATGTAGGTCAATGGGGTCACACACCGGCACCTCGCAGTTGCGAACTGAGTCCTCCTCAGATATCACCGGAATTTGCGAGAGAAGACGCATTCCATTCTTTTTGCAGCAACCAAGCAGCCGTGAATATGCCTTCATCTCTACTGAAATCCTGCTCCAGCGGTGGTGACGCCATTTCTGAGCTGCGGCAGTTTCAGGAACCTCAAGACACATCCGAATGGGTACGCAAAGACAGTAGCGTTGACAGCCATAACTCCCTTCCCCTTTTTGAGCATCAAGCTGAGGGTGTGTGGTTTAATCGCATCAGTTTATTGGGTCTCATACTCCGCAGCTGGTAGAACCGTCGGCCGATCTCTTTACAACGAGCCTGAGCCCGTCTTCTCCACCCCTTTCGCTGTCGTCTTCTTGTCAAACTCTGCTGAAAGGCAATGAAGCAGGGTCGGATGTGAAGGGCATTCCTGACGTTGAAGAGCGTCAAACCGCTTCCGGTACCGAAGAGGATTCAAACACGGACCTTCCCTATTCTCATCTCATTTATCAAGCCCTCATGTCGTCCCCCGGAAGGAGATTAACTCTCCAGGAGATTTACAGCTGGTTTGAGAAAAACACGGCGAAGGGAAAGGACCAGAACTCCAAGGGTTGGCAGAATAGTATTAGGCATAACTTGTCTATGAATGCCGTACGCAACCTTCTCCCTTTCTGCTTGAGATATAGTCATAGGTCCTGACTGAGAGTTTTCCTCCACAGGGGTTTGAAGCTATCAAGCAGGAACCTGCTAAAGGCAAGAAGGCTGCGAACTTCTGGAGGCTCACTGAGGACGCTGCTCACAATGGTATTCAATCTACTACGCGCTTCAGAAAACAAGCCAATTGCAAAAGGGCTGGGGGATCCGATCTACCACCTACTCAACGGCAACGCTCATCAGCCAAAGGAGGCAAAGCGGTGAAATCCGTTGTAGTGAAACATCGGAATGACGAATCTCGAAAAGAACAGTACCGTCAGCGATCTACATCTCGCCGACTCCAGCAGCAACAACAGCAGCAGCAGCAGTATATGGAAACTCTCTATGCGCAATACCCGTCAGGGGCATCACAATTCCATGTCCCCGTGGGGTCTCATGCTTCTCTGATGGGGACGTTCGACCTTGGGAGTGTCGTTGGCTGTGCAGAAATCCCGGCATGTCTGCCGGTCTTTGATGACTTCACTCCTTGGTCTGGGGTGGATATTCTAGCTTCCCTTGACCACGGCATTTGGGGCGGTACTCATTCGGTTTCAAATGGCTGTTTTTAAAGTGGCCTGGTACATTGGTGGATCTGCAGATGAGTGTATAGCTGCATAATTGCTTTTGTTTGAGTTGATATCACTTTTTTCTTTTGTCCAAAGTTGCCAAATGATCGGCTTCGCTGTTTACTTAGAAACCCTGGTTCCTTTCTATATCATATCGTTGCATATTTCTATTTACCTCCCTGATAAAAGGTATGGTGTGCGTTAAAATGATATGTCTTTCAGTGGGAATTTTCTGTACTTCTTTGTATCTAATAATGCCTTTCTTTGTTAACCGTTTTTGGCCTTGTTCTATTCACTAATGTCGTGGGCTTTCCTAGCATGGCTATTGGGTCTCTGAAGGTCGTAGGTAGGTATTGTTCTATTTGGCATATCTAGTGCACTTCTGCTGGCAGACAGGGCCTAACCCTTTAGGGTACGAGGAGCCCAATACCTAGGTAATGCGTGGAAAACAGGGCAATTCAGTGCTGCTTTCTGCTACCCCACCAGTGCAGTGCTACCTAAAGCTTTGACGGCAGATATCATGTCTTGCGCGGCATCTGGCGTCCCTGACCTGTCCACGCTGGGCCCAAAATGAGGAACCGGGGAAGTCGGATTGCATGCAGGAGGCTCTTTTCTCGATTTCTTTCTGGGCACTAATTAGCGAAGGAGATACAAACCCTGGATGCTGTCGCAGCTATGTTTCGTGTTGCACGGATATGACGACTTCAAATAGCCAATACGTCGATCGTAGCAGTCTCGAGTCTGCAGTGATTTTGCAGTCATATCGGGAGCGCCTCCGCTAATGAGTACATGTACATCCTGGGCGAATATTTAGTGAGATCGCTTTGGCTTGCAGATAATTAATTATTATTATTTTATTTAATTATTTTTTATTTTTCAAGTTTAATTTATTTTAATGAATTAATTAATTATTATTATTATTACTTTTAACGTACTATAGCCCATGTTTCACCATATCGCCAACAGGGGGGGTACGAAGGATGCCTTCCATCATTTGCAGAACATCTAAGACAAAAGTCGGGCAGGGACCGGCGAAGTCAAGCCCCTGTAATCCACTTGGTAGAGATCGTTAATCTCTCTTATTCTGTACTTTTTTTTTGTTTCAAGATGCGTGTCCACAGTTACCTACTACAATCAATAACACGCTTAAAATATATTCCCGCGGTACAATGGCACCTACAACTAAATATCACATCGTGGGCTCTCAAACTCGGGGGTTGGAGTATACTATGTTGACATGTTCATAAATTCAGTACGTAATATTGCCTCGGAGTCTCTGGGAGACCCTCGTAAAGCTCGTTTGGTTATAGACTGACACCGAGGGGGGGGGGAGCTCGAATGTCCTAACATAACGTCTATGATAGATTCGGCAGGGCAGGGTCTAGACCGTCATTACGAATGGTACTTCTGTCTTCGAATCCTCCCGGATCTCAGCATGGAAACCAAGGCTAGGGGGGTCGGTGGTGGTTGGCATGGATGTGTTTAGTACTTTGTAGATAGACAGGTGGACTTTCTACTAGGGTTAGCCGGGATAGCTGGGCCTCGCATACGCCGCCGCGGCTCGTCTGGACATGCACGTCGTTCTTCTCGGCCAGGGTCCACAGTTTAACGTTTCCGGCGGCACTGTTAAACGTTCCCCGGCTCTTTTCTTTCCTTCTTTCCTTTCTTTTTTCCTCCAGGTCGAACTAGCACCTTTCCCTGCGGACAGCCTTCTTCAGCATCAACAGTCAGTATTCACTTTGAAGCAAGTAAGACACGAGAAGTCTCGATAATTGGCCCGCGGATGCTCCCACATGGACTCGTGTTCGGTTACCTGCATGCGACGGTGGGCAATAAAGGTACAATCTGGTACGTACCCCCTCGAGCCGACGGCGTCGGATTGGACTATCTGACCCATGTTACATGGATACAACCCCGTTCATGAACCCGGGACATTGTCAACCGCGTGCCAGCCTGGTTACATGGGACGGCTGCGAATGCCACATGTACATGTACCTACAGCTACGGCGTACAGGGTGCGGAGCGCTGTGTATCAGTATCTAAAAAGGGGGGTCTCCGAGGAGATGCTAGCAAGGCAGGAGAAAAGAATGAAACTGGAGCAGATGCCTTATCTTGAGGGGTGTTATTCCTGGAATTACAATCTGGCATGAATTATCACCTAATACGATGGAGAGCCCCGCCTGCCCTTGCCTAATGTCACGGATGCAGGGATCGTACGGATTGATCATCTGAAGATTACTAGTATGAGTCATCTTTTGTGAAGACGCAGATTGTGGCTGGCTGATGTCAATAAGGCTGTCCCAATGAAGTGAAGAAGCGTGGCGATTTGCAGTTATCTCCAACCTGCAACTTATATATAGTGTAGGCACTAGCAGGTCTCAGCCTCTACGGGGGTTATGTATACCGTGCAGGGATTCGGACAGCTTCAAGCAGATATTAGCTTCGTTATGCATAGCTGGGTTTCCTGGGATTACAGAGAGGAAGGATGCTCGCGGTGTGGACCGCACGGATTAAGGCACTCGACAGATCAAGCTCCTATACGAAGCATAGACTGCAAAGAAAATCACTGGTACCCTCGATGCCAGAAAGAAGAATTTACCGGATCAACCCTGACCCAGCCATGCCTCGACAGAAAGAACGCCTGGAGGGCAAGTAGCATGAAAAAGAAATCTTGATCTCTGCGTCCTGTTGAGTTCTAGAAGGCAGCTCCAATGCAAGATTCTTGTCCTCGTACTCAACGCCTCGGAGTCTCAGATTGGTCAGGGCTCGGCTTGATGCAGGTCATCAGCTAATTTACTTGAGTGGAGCAAGGACAAAGAGCTTGCCGACGGGCAGGGCTGTGCAGAAATCACAAGAGACTCTAAGCGCTAGCTGGCTTGTTGTTAGATGTCTTTGGCACGAGAAAAAAAAAGTACGGGTGAAAGGTCAGTGCACATATATCCATGCACCTCCTTCATCCCCGAACAAGTCATATGAGTTCCTCCACGAGGCGTCTGCATCTAAAAAAGGAAGCACTAGGATATCTCTCAGACAAAAAAAGGAGAACTTCGTTTTTGCTTTTGATGAACCTGTTCTGCCTGCAGGCAGTTGCCTTGCCAAGTTGCATGTCGACCGTTTTCTGCCTATGAATCTTCACCAGTGACTCTGTTATGCCGTAGGAAGACAGGATGGACCGATCATACCAACTGAGATAGAGAAAGCTAATCCAGCCATCTTTAGACAGCGTCATCCATCCCTCTCCTTCTCACTCCGTGCGCGCCATGGCTGGCTGTATTGCAAATCCATCCACGCCATGCATGCACGTCTCACTTCCCCCTGTCTTGCCCAAGTGCTTACAAGGGTAGAGTGCACGTCCGTATACTCGTGCCCGATGCCTCGGTTCAAAATGGAAGTATAGTACCCAAGGACTTTGCTAGATGTACTATTATTGATGATCCTGACGGTACGTAAGCGCAGTTCGGCTCGCTAGTCGACAAGCCAATACTCCTGCAGATCCAGTTACCGCTGGTTTCTGACCGCTGCGTTGGGGGCTATCGTGAAGCCACACACAGGGATATATGGATGTCTTCAAACATTTCGTACTCAGTGGTTTGTTCGGCTGTCTCAGCCACAATGACACAAGTACGAGTCGGTGAAGGAAGGGCAGGGAGGCCCTGCCTCACCACAGACTCAAGTGTGGGTACTGGCCTTTTCTCCATAACTTTTTGCTCACAGCGAGCACTAGAGTCTGTGCTGTTGAGCATTGGTGTTGGAGATACCAGGTCAGCTGAGCGAAGTGTACACGCAGGCTACATGATTTTCCCTGCCTTAGGCGCTCACATATTCAATGGGATGGTGTTGAGAGTGCAGCACACGTACTTATGTGCTATAATTGTGAACTGAGAACTGAGAAAGACCAAATGACACTGACAACATAGATTTAAGCTTAGTAGCCCATATAGGAATTTCGGGATGCTATTAATGAATTTTTCTTGTTACTTTGCCTTCTGGTCTGGGGAGAATATGTCAGTTGCGACAAGAAGTAGATAGGAAATTTAAGAGAACACAGGGAACAGTTATCCGAATATCGTCTTGACGGATCAACGTCTTTCAAAAAAATTCGTAAAATGAAACTATTCATTTTGTCTAGCCAGACCATCCTTCGAGTAAGTCTGCACGCTAGGCTGTTTCCGTTCATTTTTTGAGATCCTAACAGGACTGTCGCCAGCCGTTCCCCATGCCATTTTCCCAGGTTAAACACCAACACCATCCATATCAACACCGCTCCATTCAACGCTTTCCAGCCTTCTCTTGAGACTCCTTGAGAACCTTCTTGACGATCTTCTGTTCCTCAATCAGGAAAGCCCGGACGACGCGGTCCTTCACGCAACCAGCACACCGAGAGCCACCATAGGCACGGCTGACGGACTTCTTGGGGCGAGAGATCTGAGCGTATTCATGGGGACGGAGGGCAGGAACCTGGAAGAGACAAAACCATGAGCAACTCCTTCGGAATGACACTAGAAAACCCCGCGCTCTCGTATCCATTTCCATTCGCGCCCGGGTAATAATTGCAAAGAATATCACCATGAAGGAATACTCACGCCTGGGAGCTTGATGCCGCAGTCACCGCACTTGGGTGCAGTGCCCTTCTTCTTGATGTGGAGGTACCGAAGCTCGCCGCCAGGGGTCTTAACAATGCGGACCTTGTTGGACCTCGTGTTGTACCTGTAGTCAATAATTCCGTCAACATCCTTTCAAAATTCTCATCGCGCTTGCTTGCGGAAGAAGCGTGCTGGATCGGATGAAGATAATGGGATCAACGTACGGGTTCCGTCTGCGCTGTTGAAGAGAGAAAAATGAAGGTCAACACTGTATCCTTCAAGGTAATTTAAAAATCAAATTTCAATGGTCACTCACGTATTGCAATCTGTTGTTCGGCATTTTAGCTGTCCTTGAACCTCCGGAAAAGTGACGAGTTCAGGGAATTCAGCGGCGTTGTCGGTTGTCGTCGTGGTCCTCGCAGAATTGTCGAGAGTCCGGATTTGTGTGTGAGCCCTGGAAGCAAAAGCGCGTTAGCGGCAATTTGGCGAGAATACGCTATACCTAATCCGGTTGGCGGTGTTTGGCGCAGCCGCCGCATCTTTTCAAGTTCGCCATCGAGAAAGCAAAGCCGAACTCACCTCTCATCGCCCGTCGCGAGCAGGGGATCGTCCAGGAATTGAACACCTTCATTCCGGACTTTGATCTCATCTCTCCGGCTCTTTTCATTGTATTTTACTCTCACTTCTTATTCAGTTGTCGCGGGATACGCGGAATTTGCTTCTTTATTGACGTTACTCCACGCGACCTGACACTGGTGGGCGGGAAAGAGGACGAGATCGATTTTCATCAGCAGTTGCCATCATGGCATCTCTGCCTCCTCCCCCTCCTCCAGGATGGGGTTTATCAGCGCCTCCTTCTATTCCTTTGGCACCTCCACCTCCGGGATACCAGCCTCCACCTGATCCGAACGAGGCGAAGATCCTTCAGCAAAAGAATGAATGGTTACGGATCCAGCGCAATCGGTTCGGGGAGAAAAGGAAGGGCGGATTTGTCGAGACACAAAAAGCTGATATGCCTCCAGAACATCTACGGAAAATCGTGAGGGATATCGGCGATGTGTCGCAAAAGAAATTCAGCAACGAGAAGCGCAGCTATCTTGGGGCGCTCAAGTTCATGCCTCACGCTGTGTTGAAGCTGCTGGAGAACATGCCCATGCCGTGGGAGTCTGCTAGGGAGGTTAAAGTGCTTTACCATGTCAACGGTTGCCTGACCCTTGTCAACGAGAGTCCCAGAGTTATCGAGCCTGTCTTCCATGCCCAATGGGCGACAATGTGGGTGTGCATGAGGAGGGAAAAGAGTGACCGCCGACATTTCAAGAGGATGCGTTTCCCTCCCTTTGACGACGAAGAACCCCCTCTTTCATGGTCCGAGAATATCGAAGATGTCGAGCCTCTTGAGCCGATTCAGATGGAGCTCGACGAATCAGAAGATGCCCCCGTATACGACTGGTTTTACGAACATCGCCCTCTACTTGATACCCCTCATGTCAATGGACTAAGTTATAAGACGTGGAATTTGACACTTCCGCAGATGGCCACACTCTACCGCCTAAGCCACCAGCTTCTGAGTGATCTCGTGGATCAGAACTACTTTCACATGTTCGATCTTAATAGTTTCCTAACGGCCAAGGCGCTGAACGTTGCCATCCCAGGTGGGCCTCGTTTCGAGCCTTTATACAAGGACATCGACCCGAATGATGAGGACTTTAGCGAATTCAATGCTATCGACCGCATCATCTTCCGAGCCCCTATCCGGACCGAATACAGAGTCGCGTTTCCATATCTATACAACACTCTTCCGAGAAGCGTGAAAGTCTCTTGGTACTCTCATCCCCAAGTTGTGTATGTTCGGACCGAGGACCCGAATCTCCCGGCCTTCTATTTCGATCCTATTATCAATCCTATATCCTCCCGAGCTGTGGCGCCGAAGAATATCGCGGTTAGCAACGAAGATGAGATATTCGGTTCGGGAAATATGGAGGACGAGAGTTTTGAGTTGCCTGCGGATGTTGAACCATTCTTTGCCGATGAAGAACTTTATACCCCGGACACGGCGTCGGCCATCTCGCTTTGGTGGGCTCCTCACCCATTCGACAAGCGATCGGGAAAGATGGTGCGTGCACAGGACGTGCCGCTGGTGAAACAGTGGTACTTAGAGCATTGCCCTCAGGGCCAGCCGGTCAAAGTCAGGGTATCCTACCAAAAGCTTCTTAAGACTTACGTTCTTAATGAACTTCACAAGCGCCGACCAAAGGCTCAGAGCAAGCAGCACTTGCTTAAAACTTTGAAGTCCACCAAGTTTTTCCAACAGACAACGATAGACTGGGTCGAGGCGGGATTGCAAGTTTGTCGCCAAGGCTTTAATATGCTTAATCTTCTGATCCATCGCAAGAATTTGACATACTTGCATCTGGATTACAACTTCAACTTGAAGCCTGTGAAGACGTTGACAACGAAGGAGCGGAAGAAATCTCGTTTCGGAAATGCCTTCCATTTGATGAGAGAGATCCTGCGGTTGACCAAGTTGATCGTTGATTCTCAGGTCCAATATCGCTTGGGGAACATCGATGCTTTCCAACTAGCTGACGGTATTCTTTATGCATTCAACCATGTCGGCCAACTGACTGGTATGTATCGATATAAATATAAGCTTATGCATCAGATCCGTTCTTGCAAGGATTTGAAGCACCTCATCTACTACCGGTTCAACTCAGGACCTGTTGGTAAAGGCCCCGGCTGTGGTTTTTGGGCTCCCGCTTGGCGAGTATGGCTGTTCTTTATGCGTGGTATCATTCCTCTGCTTGAGAGGTGGCTCGGGAATCTTCTCTCTCGACAGTTTGAGGGTCGCCACAGCAAAGGGGTTGCCAAGACTGTCACGAAGCAGCGTGTGGAGTCCCATTTTGACCTCGAACTCCGCGCGTCTGTCATGGCAGACCTGATGGACATGATGCCCGAAGGCATTAAGCAGAATAAGGTCAACACAGTCCTCCAACATCTTTCCGAAGCTTGGAGGTGCTGGAAGAGTAATATTCCTTGGAAAGTGCCAGGGCTTCCGGCACCTATCGAAAACATTATACTGCGATACGTCAAGAGCAAAGCCGACTGGTGGATATCTGTCGCTCATTACAACCGCGAGAGAATTCGCCGTGGTGCTACTGTCGACAAAACGGTAGCAAAGAAGAACCTGGGTCGCCTTACTCGACTGTGGCTTAAGGCTGAGCAAGAAAGACAACACAACTATATGAAGGATGGTCCCTATGTCTCATCCGAAGAAGCCGTGGCGATTTATACCACCATGGTCCACTGGCTTGAGTCCCGGAAGTTCTCTCCTATTCCTTTCCCCAGTGTGTCTTACAAACATGACACAAAGATTCTAATCCTTGCCTTGGAACGGTTACGTGAAGCCTACTCCGTGAAAGGCAGACTTAACCAGAGTCAGCGGGAGGAACTTGCGCTTATAGAACAAGCATACGATTCTCCTGGAACGACTCTGGCGAGAATCAAGCGGTTCTTGCTAACCCAAAGGGCGTTCAAAGAGGTTGGGATTGACATGAACGACAACTACAGTGATATAAACCCAGTATACGATGTGGAGCCAATTGAGAAGATCACTGATGCCTACTTGGATCAGTATCTCTGGTACCAGGCCGAGCAACGTCATCTTTTCCCTGCGTGGATCAAACCGTCAGACTCCGAAGTGCCTCCTTTGCTGACGTACAAGTGGGCGCAAGGGATCAACAACCTGTCTAACGTCTGGGAAACAGCGGATGGAGAGACCAACGTCATGATTGAAACTGAGCTTTCGAAGGTTTATGAGAAGATCGATCTTACCTTGTTGAACCGTTTGCTCCGTCTCATCATGGACCACAATTTGGCCGATTACATCACCTCCAAGAATAACGTGCAGCTTAATTATAAGGACATGAACCACACCAACAGTTATGGGTTGATCCGAGGTCTCCAATTCTCCGGATTTGTCTTCCAGTACTACGGTTTGATGATCGACCTGCTGCTTCTCGGTTTGCAAAGAGCCAGTGAAATGGCTGGTCCTCCCCAGAGTCCTAATGACTTCCTTCAGTTTAGAGACCGTGCTACGGAGACCAAGCATCCGATCCGTCTTTACTCTCGCTACGTCGACAAGATATGGGTGTTTTTCAGATTTTCAGCGGACGAGTCTAGAGACCTCATCCAACGCTTCTTGACCGAGAATCCCGATCCCAACTTTGAGAATGTCATTGGCTATAAGAACAAGAAATGCTGGCCTCGTGACTGCAGAATGCGCCTGATGCGACATGACGTTAATTTAGGTCGTGCCGTATTTTGGGACTTGAAGAACCGCCTGCCACGGTCTATCACGACAGTTGAGTGGGACGATACTTTTGCCAGTGTCTACAGCAAGGACAATCCCAATCTTCTGTTCTCAATGTCCGGTTTTGAGGTCCGTATTCTACCAAAGATTCGCAACTTGAATGAAGAGTTTTCCGTGAAAGACAGTGTTTGGTCGCTGGTCGACAACAGCACGAAAGAGAGGACAGCGCACGCCTTCCTTCAGGTCACCGAAGAAGACATCCAGAAATTCAACAACCGGATCCGACAAATTCTCATGTCTTCCGGATCTACCACTTTCACCAAGATTGCGAATAAATGGAACACGGCTCTGATAGCACTCTTCACGTACTATCGTGAGGCAGCTGTGTCGACTGTTAACCTGTTGGATACTATCGTTAAATGCGAGACGAAGATTCAGACACGAGTCAAGATTGGTCTGAACTCTAAGATGCCGTCCCGTTTCCCTCCAGCCGTCTTCTACACGCCCAAGGAATTGGGTGGTCTGGGTATGATCTCCGGATCTCACATCCTCATCCCGACCAGCGACAAGCGCTGGTCGAAACAAACAGATACAGGGATTACCCATTTCCGTGCGGGCATGTCCCACGACGAGGAGACCCTTATCCCCAATATTTTCCGTTACATCATTCCTTGGGAAGCTGAGTTTATCGACTCTCAACGGGTTTGGATGGAGTATTCCCAGAAACGACAAGAGGCCCAGCAGCAGAACAGGCGCCTGACACTCGAGGACTTGGAAGATAGCTGGGATCGTGGTCTCCCCCGTATCAATACTCTCTTCCAGAAGGACAGAAGCACACTGAGCTTTGACAAAGGCTTCCGCTTGAGATCAGAGTTCAAGCAGTACCAGCTCATGAAGAGTAATCCGTTCTGGTGGACTAGTCAAAGACATGACGGCAAACTTTGGAACCTGAACGCCTACCGGACTGATGTTATCCAGGCGCTTGGTGGCGTGGAGACTATCTTGGAACATACCCTCTTCAAGTCCACAGCATTCCCATCCTGGGAAGGCCTATTCTGGGAAAGAGCGTGTCTCGCTAAGGGAACACGGCTCCTGCGGTTCGACGGCACTGAGGTTGAGGTGCAGAATGTCCGAGAAGGAGACCTGCTCCTCGGACCCGACGGAGGCCCTCGTCGCGCTTTCAACATTGTGAATGGTCAAGACCGCCTCTATCGCATCAAGATTGACTCGGGCAAAGAAGACCTTGTGGTCACGCCGAACCACATTCTAGTTCTTCACCGCGAAAAGACGAGCAGAAATATGGGCACTGAGCCGCAACAGTATGATACAGTTGAAATGACCGCTGCAGAGTTTGCTGCTCTTGATCCTCAGGAATGGAGTCTGTATCGAGCCTTCAATTCTCCTGGCTTTGAATTGCCGGAGCAGGTTGTGCCAATAAACCCATACTTCCTCGGGGTTTGGCTTGGCGATGGAAGTCGCAGGTATACCTCGGTCCACACCGATCGCGAAGAGGCAATTCGCGAGTTCGTCGTGAACCATGCTGCCGAATTGGATGTTCAACTTGTCCGGAACGCTAGACTTCGTCACGCGACTGTCGAGAAACCTCGCCCTGGGACGGTACCCGCCAAAACGGATAGGATCGAATGTCTACTGCGACGCCAAACGAACGAGCTTGATCTCGACCTGTTTGAGACGGAGGGCAGGGACGAGAGAATTGACGGTGTCGAGGAGGATAGCCGAGGGCGTCAACGAAATTACCGCCTGCGGAATGGTCGTCGTGCCTACGGCGATTTGGCTGACAAGGAGCAAGAGTTACTGCTTGGTGGGATTGTTGACATGCCTGATGGTGCGTCCGGCGTGAAATCACTTGCGAAGGCGCTCGAGGACTTGGGCCTTGCCACTCAGAACAATAAGCGTATCCCGCGAGGCTACATGAAAAATACACGATCCGTTCGACTCGCCGTTCTCGCAGGACTCATCGACACTGACGGTTGGTACGTCTATCCGGAGGATATATTCGGCTTCAGCCAGAGCGAACGCTCTCACTCAGAGTTCTTTTGGGATGTTGTGGCGCTGGCACGATCGCTGGGTTTCGGGGTCTCGACAGAGCGGCGTATGATGAGCAATTCGACTCGTACGGAGCGATTCCCTCAACTTGTCGCTCAAATTTCTGGTAATATCAGAGAAATTCCGTGTCTACTCGCGCGAAAGAGAGGCATTGAGCGTCGGATGTCGCGATCTCATAGTTTCGTCATCAAAGATATTCGCCTTGAGTCTGAGACGACGGAATGGGCCGGTTTCCGAGTTGACCAAGATCAGCTGTATCTGCGTCATGATTATCTTGTTTTGCACAACAGCGGTTTTGAAGAGTCTATGAAGTTCAAGAAGCTGACGAATGCTCAGAGATCTGGTCTGAACCAGATTCCTAACCGTCGGTTCACTCTCTGGTGGTCTCCGACCATCAACCGTGCCAATGTCTACGTTGGCTTCCAAGTGCAGCTGGATCTGACTGGAATTTTCTTGCACGGCAAGATTCCGACACTGAAGATCTCCTTGATCCAGATCTTCCGTGCGCACTTGTGGCAGAAGATTCACGAGTCCGTTGTGATGGACTTGTGCCAGGTGTTCGATCAGGAGCTGGAGCAACTTGGTATTGAAGCGGTACAGAAGGAGACAATCCATCCACGAAAGTCGTATAAGATGAACAGCTCATGTGCTGATATCCTTCTCTTCGCTACGAACAAGTGGAACGTGACAAGGCCGTCCCTTCTGTTCGACACCAAGGACGTGTATGAGCCTACCACGACAAACAAGTTCTGGCTGGATGTGCAGTTGAGGTATGGCGACTACGATTCTCACGACATCGAAAGATATGTCCGTGCCAAGTATCTTGACTACACGACGGATAGCATGAGTATCTATCCGTCAGCTACCGGGTTGATGATTGGTATCGATCTTGCTTACAATCTCTATTCCGCCTATGGCCAGTACTTCCCCGGGCTGAAGACATTGGTTCAGCAAGCTATGGCGAAGATCATGAAGGCGAATCCGGCCTTGTACGTCCTGAGAGAGCGTATTCGAAAGGGCTTGCAGCTCTATGCTTCTGAGAGCAACCAAGAGTTCTTGAACTCTCAGAACTATTCGGAGCTGTTTAGCCCGCAGATCCAACTGTTCATCGACGATACCAACGTGTACCGTGTCACTATCCATAAGACCTTCGAAGGAAATCTTACGACGAAACCGATCAATGGTGCCATATTCATCTTCAATCCCAGGACTGGGCAACTCTTTTTGAAGATCATCCATACCAGCGTTTGGGCAGGGCAGAAGCGTCTGGGACAGTTAGCCAAATGGAAGACAGCGGAAGAAGTGGCAGCGCTTATCCGGTCTTTGCCGGTTGAAGAGCAGCCGAAGCAACTCATTGTTACTCGAAAGGGTCTCCTTGATCCTTTGGAAGTACATCTCTTGGACTTCCCGAACATCTCCATTCGGGCTTCCGAACTGCAGCTCCCGTTCCAGGCTGCCATGAAGGTGGAGAAGCTAGCGGACATGATTCTGCGTGCAACCGAACCTCAGATGGTTCTGTTCAACTTGTATGATGAGTGGTTGAAGTCGATCTCGCCGTACACCGCATTTTCCAGATTGATCCTCATACTTCGAGCCCTTCACGTTAACAACGACAAGGCTAAGATCATTCTCCGACCTGATAAGAATGTCATAACACAGGAGCACCATATCTGGCCCTCGCTTTCTGACGAGGACTGGATTAAAGTTGAAGTACAGCTGCGTGATCTGATCTTGAATGACTATGGCAAGAAGAACAATGTGAACGTGCAAAGTTTGACTAGCAGCGAAGTCAGAGATGTTATCCTAGGTATGGAGATTAGCGCTCCTTCTTTGCAGCGACAACAAGCAGCAGAGATAGAGAAGCAGGAGCAGGAACAGAAGCAACTCACTGCTGTCACGACGAGGACACAGAACGTCCGTGGTGAGGAAATAATTGTCACCACTACGTCACAGTACGAGCAGCAATCCTTTGCATCGAAGACCGAATGGCGTACACGAGCGATTGCGACGTCGAATCTCCGTACGAGAGCGAACAATATCTATGTCTCTTCGGACGACATCCGTGAGGATGGGTACACCTATGTCATGCCTAAGAACATACTTCGGCGGTTCATCATGATCAGCGATCTTCGCGTCCAGGTCTGCGGATACCTTTACGGTAGCTCTCCATCGGACAACGAGCAAGTCAAGGAAATTCGCACTATTGTCATGGTACCGCAAGTTGGCAACACTCGTGACGTTCAGCTGCCCCATCAGCTCCCTCAACATGACTATCTCAACAATCTCGAACCTCTGGGGATCATTCATACTGTCGCAGGCAACGAGCCTCCTTACATGACAGCAGCCGACGTTACGCAGCACGCTCATCTCATGAATGCCCACTCCTCGTGGGATAAGAAGACGGTGACCATGACCGTCTCCTTTACTCCGGGATCCGTGTCGCTTGCTGCTTGGACCCTTACTCCTCAAGGTTACAAGTGGGGAGCAGAGAATAAGGACACCACGTCGGACCAACCACAGGGCTTCTCAACGAATATGGGCGAGAAGTGCCAATTGCTGCTCAGTGACAGAGTACGCGGCTACTTCCTGGTTCCTGAAGATAATATGTGGAACTACAGCTTCATGGGAAGTGCATTCGGCAGTGTCGATAAGAGGCCTGTGTACGTGAAAATCGATACTCCTCTCAGGTTCTACGATGACCAGCATCGTCCGTTGCATTTCCAGAGCTTTGCAGAGTTGGAGGATATTTGGGTTGACCGGACAGACAACTTTGCGTGAAAAGTGGGATAGTCGGAGGCGTTGCAAGTGTTGTGTTGTTCTTGCCTGTGTAATTTATTTGGGCCTTTTCCTTTTTTGATGGGAGAAGATTGAATTCTGTACTCCTCCCTCAGCGGCGCATGTGTTTCTTGTACAGTACATGTTTATGTCCTGATAGTGTTACCAGTTCTACCTGAGCAGTACTGTGTAGTTGGGATATCGTCTAGGGCTTTGCCCTGCCGGGGGTCCATTTCGGGAATCTGCCAAGCGGGCTCCTCTGGGTAGCCGTAATGCACTGCAGCCAATCAGGGCTGCTGACAAAGCGCAAGCGCACGACTCGGGAAGTTGACGTTCCTGCTGAGCGCCTCGTCCAATCACGCGTCGGCCAGCCGGCCGAAGCGGCTTCGACCTCACCTCATCCTCCCGAACCTCAAGTCTTCCTCCTCCAACGCCCCATCTCCCACACCCCAATTCCTGTCAACCGCGCCATCGCACCAGGACAATGTTTCTCCAGCGCTCAGCTGTCTCGCTCGCGAGGCGCACCCCTGCCGGTTCCCTCGCAAGGCGCTCGTTCACCACATCCGTCACCCGCTGTGAGTGATTCCGGTCCTCCTACAGCCTCTGTTATCCGTCTATCAGAGCGCTGGCAGTCTGGAATTTACCCAATTAAGTCCAGACCAAGCATTGCTCTTCATCGGTGCTCTGATTCCTCTATGACGCGCTCTAACGTTTTATTTTCTTCCGCTTTGTAGTCAGCAGCTCGAAATGGGATGTTAAGCCAGAGGGCAAGATCCTGCCACTTGAAGGTTGGTGCTGCTACGCCTATTCAACAAAAAAAAAAAATCAATTGCCATCCCCTTTTTGAAACCAGGCTCGATTTGTTATGAGGCCGCCCGGGATGACCATTTGTCTCCTGTTGGCCATGAATTCGCAATTTTGGGACCTTCCGATTTGTCGACTGGCTCAATTCCTCCAAAACTCTGCTGACCTTCATTTTTGCGGTACAGAAATCAAGACTGAACAGGATCTCCTTCCCCCGGGTGCCAAGCCCGGTACCGTTCCCACCGATTTCGAGCAGGCGACCGGTCTCGAGCGTCTCGAACTCATTGGAAAGATGCAGGGGGTTGATGTCTTCGACATGAGACCCCTGGATGCGTCTAGGAAGGGTACGCTTTCTCTTGAACAACAGGTCCTGTTGCTATTATGCCATTATATTGCTTCCGCGAAGCTATTTTCGCTGTTTGCTAGATATCGTGGCCTGGCTCTGGTCTACGCAGCACCTGACAAATACTGATTGACCTGGGTCAATTTTAGGAACCTTTGAGGACCCCATTATTGTCAACTCCGTTGGTGATGAGCAGTACGCTGGGTGCACTGGCTACCCCGCTGACTCGCATGGCACCGTTTGGTTGACGGTAAGAAGATTATCTTTTTATATTCACATTTACCGAAGCATGTTGTACTAATCAAGCTTATCGTGACAGGTTTCCCGTAGCCGTCCTTTTGAGCGCTGCTCCGAGTGCGGCAATGTTATCAAGCTGAACTACGTTGGTCCCGAGAAGGACTCCCATGCCCGTATGCTCTCACCACCACTGTTTTCTTCTCGGCTGTCATTTATCTGACTTGTTTTCTCTTAGATGACCATGGCCACGGCCACGCGCCTTACGAGGAGCCCAAGACGTTCGCTGACTACGTTAAGCCCGAGTACTGGTACCGGTAAATACTTCTGCTAACATGAGTATGTGATCGTCTCTTACTCGGCAAACATGCGAGAGCAACAAGAGAGGATGGGTCGGTGAAAGGCAGATACCATGGACCATTCCCTAATTCGTCTGTCTTCTACACTCATTTGCGCTCTCGCGCACTTGTATTTGCCATTTTCCTTTGTTTTAGCCTTGACGTCGTCCTGTAGTATAATCCAATGTGATTGACTGTATAGCAGAAGTGCAGTACCACCATGAGGAAGATCTGTAGCTTTCCCGTGTAAGAGTGCAGGAAATCCTCAGCTTTACATTTGAGATGTTGGCTTTTCCTGTCCTTTTGTGTCAATCTTCCTAGATGTCCTCGGATAACGAACAACGCTCTTTATGAGCGTCCCCTTATTCTCCCTGGAGCCACATGTATACATGGCATGATGTGTTATGGTGGTAATCGTACTAGCCAATTTACGTTCCCTGTATCCGTCGAATGATAGGTCAACGGATGCTATAGCAGAGCACCACGATATTTTGGATGATTGAACCGAGAACAGACAGCATTTAGGGCTGTGGAATTGTTATATGTTACTGCGCCCGGGTCCTAGCACCTTTGAAACTACTTACGGAAAAAAAGTAACTTCTGTCTGGGTAAGACATAGTACCAGAAGCTTGTAGATAACCATTTCCTCTTTTTTTTTTTTTGTTCTTTTCAATTGTTTCTGTAACTACCCAGGGAGAGAAAGAGATGGTGGAAAATTGGACAAGAAGAACAAGAAATGAAGAGTAAAGCCGCGTCAAACTCCCGACTCCCCAGCCCAAGTATTTCCATGAAATAAAACAAGAATGAGAAAAGAATCCCTCGCCAAGTGCCGGATCCGAAACTCGCAGTTGCACTGCAGTAAAAAAAAATTCCCCTGGAGAAACTGAACTAAATTCCAGACCGCTGCATTTAAACGGCATTGCCTGATAGATGGTATCATTGTCCACCGTCAAATCATCACGTCGTCAAGTCACGTCGTTGAATAAAATAGAATGTAATTCGTCAAGAAAAGAAGATTCAAAGGGTTTTGAAATGCTCCTTTGCGTATTGTTCGCATGCCTGTATTTGAGCTGTTAGACTCGAGAATCGCGGAGAAAAACAGAAAGAATGGGGAGGGGAGGGGAGGGTAACGGCTCACCTTGGCTGGTTTTCCGACCTTCTGGCCGATGACCTTCCACTTGTTGGCTTCGTATTCTTTGATTGCTTCGCGTAGAGCGACGGACTGGATCTCGTTAGACATGGAAGGGAAACGCAGGGGTAGGTACATAATCGACAGTACCTCGTCCTCAGCAAATTCAGCATAATGCATGTCCTGTTGTTATTTTTATCCATTTCAGTAACTAGACTTTCTAGAAACTTGAACCGATGTAGGCAGGGAAATGTGAGATTCTAACCTTATACCAGTGCTTCTTCACGCTGCCCTCGGTCCGATTTGGGAAAGTCTGAAAGTCGAGGGAATCGAGTAAGTGTCAGTTCTCATCTTCTTTTTTTTTTTTTTGGTTCTGCTCCGGCCACACGAACCTTGGCAATGTCACCCCAGCTACGACCAGCATCACGCATGGTCTTCAATCTCTGCTCTTCCTCTGCAGTCCAGGGGGTATTGGTGCGACCCTTCTTTTTGGGGCTTTGCTCTGGCAAGCTTGGAACAGGGGCCGAGTCCTGAACGACGTCGGTTCCAGTAGCGGGATTCACAGCGCCAGCCATAGTTGTTGCTGTAGTTCCTGACTGGAGTGAAGAGCGACGCTTACGCGAGTTGGTAGTTGTTGGTACAGGAATCGGAGCTTGGGACATAGGAATGCCTTCAAAAGGAGCTGTTCTTGGGAAGGGATGGAGCTGCTGCTGCTGTTGTTGTTGTTGTTGCTGTGCTAGAAGAAGGTGATGGTGAGGCGAAGGTGCACTGGAAGATGCTGATGTCTTGATCCGCTTTGAAGTTGGAGGTGACCTGGGTCGAAGGGGAGAATGAAGAAGTCAAGGATATCAGTGAATAGTTCGAAGCATAGGGCAGCAGTGCTCTTCTTTCTGCCTGGTGAGGGTGAATATGGAAGACACCGGACGCAACGCGAGAGTGGATCTTGCGGATGGAGATTTCCATTTTCTTTTCCTCTTATCTCCTCTTTCACTTCCTCCTCTCAGATGGCCATCACTTGTGAGAGGTCACAGAAGGAAATCGTAGGAGACAGTCATGGACTGATGGGCACTTACGACATGGTGAAAGACAAACAGACTTCACAACCACAGAGTGTCGAGTCATCTGCATATACGAAACTTAACAAATTAGTAAATCTGCTACTGAGCTCATTCTGGACAGGATAAGACCGGATGGAATGTCATCTCTAAGAAAACGGAGAAGAGAGAGAAACAGGTGGGGAAGACAGCGAGAGAGAGGCGGACTTCGTTACACTAGAAATGAGCCATGACACGAGTACATTCTTTGAGGGCCGACATAAGGGGAATAAACAGCCTTTTGAATAGACAAAAACTATATATAGAGAACTCTGTGTATATGTCAAATAGTAAGTAGGAAGAGAGGGAGGAAACAAGAACGGGAGGGGCAGATGCAACGGTCTGTTTCTTTCTTTTTCTCTATTTCTTATGGTTTATGATCTGTCTGTGCTTAGACGCAGTGCTGGAAATATAGCAAAATACCTGTTCAAAAAGCAAATAAAGCATAAGAAGCAAGGGAGAAAGGAAATGCGAGAGTATAGGAGGAATAGACGCAAGAGAGAAGAGCTCACTGATCAAAGCTCATGTTCGAAAAAAGCCCGAATGTCTCCGCAGGAGAGAAACAAGGTACAGCAGAGGATAGCAGAGATCGGGACTGCCTGAGGATAGCTATCAGGGAGAAGGCGACGACGAGCAGCAGCAAGGGAAAGGGAGGAGAGGGAAGGGAATACTCCCGGAGTGTGAGCGGGACATTTCTGCGGTGTTGTTGCGAGTATTACGATAGAGAAAGCGGGGAGAGCCTGCCTACGCTCCAAGCGTCCACTCAGGAGTCGGGCCTCTCCGTGCGTTGCAACGGCTTCGGTCCCCATGCCCTGCCTCGACGTACCCGGTCTGGCCCATCCGGGGATTTTCGCCATAGTCATACTCGGAGGTTTACGCCAACTGCCCAGGTCGCAGTGTCGCAGTGCACAGAACAGGACCGCTACTAGTCGAGCACGTCGGATCGACGTTCAGCTGCCAACGGCATGCGAGTGCTGATCTGCGACTAATAGCTCAGGCCGCCACAGCCTCATCATCGCTACTACTATTCTTATCTCGGCGTCGATCTCGTTCCCTTGTCTTCTTGTTTCAGACACAGTCGATGATTTTTCTGCTATGCACAGACTGCGATATTCGCGACTGCAGTCTGAGCTTTGAGCCAAGCTGTCATCGGGAGAGAGTGACAGAGATACACAATACATGAACTGAGTATCAACAGCTAGGTCATCCGTATTGGTCACCGCCATCCTCAATGGTATCTGGAGCTACTGTGTTGCCATTGGAAGGACGCCTCTCCGTTGTCGTCAGCTAATGCAGAATCGACAGGGTTGAAGAGAGAGAGGATATCAGCGAGTGGCTGATTCCGCCCGTAACAACTGACTCGAGGTCTCACAGCACATTGCCAACGATTTCGATAAGCGTCCCTCATGAATGGCTATCCAGGAGAAGCCGATTGGCGGGCGAAGAGAAAAGTCGGTGTTGACTTTGTCGTGTCGGAGAGTGTACCCACTCGACGAGGCTGAAGGCAACAAATATTATCAGATGTTAATGCGAACCTTAGGCTAAACGTCACTCATTCGAGTTTCATGCAAAAGACTGAGGAAAACAGAACGCTATTTGTCGAGTCGCCACTGTGCTAATTCTAGGGTCTACCCAGTTCAAGATTCCAAAGGTACTTCGGTACCTAGGTACTAACTTAGGTACATCCATCTGCTACTTTCTTGACGGATACCAGGTGACCAATCAGGACAATTACATGTTTGAGTTAATTAGTGTATCCTTTGGTAAGTTGCTTAGATGTTATCCTTGTTTGCAGCTTCTGAATCTTGCTTCTCCCTCTGTAACTTGTGTGTATAGTATTATGAATTACTAGAAACACCTATTTCATAGTGTTAGGGCATCAAGGTTCAGCCTGCAAGTCCCAATCTAATTCCATAGGTCTCTTCATAGTCAAATTCAGTCACCCAGAATCTAGTCTCCTGGCTTAGCCATCCCACACTCACCCAGTGCCTCTCCATCCATGTGTTACGAACCTAACAGAACGGAGGAACAATGTCAGCCTATGAAGGAGTCACACTAATGCAAGCTGAACCATACAAAGAAGACAAACAGGTCATGTGACCCAAAGGGGCTTGGCATTGGTATAAGGCTTGGCATCAGTATACAGGGTTATACTTGGGTATATGGTATACTAGGGTATACAGGGTTATACTCTATGGAGGGTTATACTTAACATCAAGAAGGGATATATAAGGATGCTCATTTCTACCCATGTATTTAGTTTTAGTTCTTCATGCTTATTTACAAATTGTTACTTGAAGTATAACTTGGGACTTTATTCAATTTGTTAGAACTTCTACAACAACTAGTTCTCACCCAACTAGTTGGCCTTACTCTTCCAACTGTACTGCTTTGAGTGTGAGAGAGGATTGTTGACCACAGGGATGCCAGGACAGCATATGGTGCATATAACAGGATAGTTGTGCATAGCCAAGAGGGCTCAGAGATTGCAGGTCAGAGTCAACTGAATACCAAGTCTAATAGTGTACAGGTCTATGGAAGCCCAGGGCATAACACAATAAGCACCATCAACACAAGTCAAATTTCAGTTGACTATTTAACTGAGTGTTATTGACAACATAATTTGATTGCTCAACCTGATAATGAACAATGTCAACACAAGGAGGAAGTCAAGTTAGGGGAGGCTGTGCCCAACAGCAGGTACCACTCACCTCTATTAAAGAACTGATGGGGATGATCAGCCAGTTACAGGATCATATCAGGATCCTGGAGGAACAAGCTGACTCTGTTGAATCACAAGCAAGTGTGAAGGCAGTGAAGATCCACCCATCAGAACCATTTGACAGGACCCAAACTAAGCTTTGAGGATTCCTTACTTAACTGGACCAATATCTGCACATCAAATGGAAATGGATCACCACTGACACAGACAAAGTGTTATTTGCATCAACCTACCTCACAGGAGCAGCATTCAATTGGTTTGAGCCTATGGTAAGGGAATATACAGCCTTCAAGGATGAAGGGCAGAGTAACAGCACAAAGAAGATCTTTACAAGCTACAATGAGTTTAAGAAACAACTCAAGAGGACATTTAGAGATTTAGATGAGGTCTGAAATGCAGAAAGGGAACTTGACCAGTTGAAGCAGACAGGGTCTGTAGCCAGTATGGCATCCTGTTTCTTACAGATCATCATACACCTCAACAATGTTGAAGACACCTACCTTCATGACTTTGAGAAGAAGCTGAAGCCTGAGGTACAAGAAAAATTGTTATGGCAAGATTAGCCAGAGAAGTTGCAAGACTACATTATAATAGCAGTAAAAATCAACAACAGGCTGTATGATTTCCACAGAAGAACAAGCAGGTGGACTAGTGCACCATCACAACAGAATAATGAATATTGATTGAACAACAAAAGATTAGCACAACCATGGAGTGCAGGATACCACAATCTATGGGGGCCAAAACTGATGGACCTAGATGCAATGCAAGAACAGAAGGGACTGAGACACCCAATGAAAGAGATTGAGTGCTTTAATTGCAGAAAGAAGGGGCATATGGCAAGTACATACCCATAGAGAAATAACAGGCAACAGCTGTAAGCAACTAGAGAAGAATTGCCAGAGCATTACTACATAGTAGGAGAAGGATCACCAATACCAGCATACACTGAATATGGGTACAAAAGTAGCAAAATTGTGTCAAACTCAACAGACAGTCACATAATGCCTGTATGGCAGGACACCAGTAAGGATGACAGCAAACAAGACACCCAGAAAAGAGTGTAAGATGAAGAAATAAAAAGGCTCATTACAAAAGCCAATGAGATGATAGCTAGCTGGAAGAGCATCAGTAGCAGTAATAATGAATTTCTAGAAGTCCAGTGGGACTGGAACATACAATGGGATAAGATCCAGGTTGAGGTAATAGATAAGTCAGAGAAACCAAAGGAAGAGGCTAGAGAGCCTAAGAACAAGACATGAATGCCTGAAACATACCCTAAAGAAAAAGAGAAATGAAATCCTGATAATAATATTAGAATGGCAACCCAAGACATGTGCCCTTGCAACTGAAGGGGGTGCACATACATGTGCTACCAACAATATCCAGATTATAACAAGATGCATTGGACTACATGCTATAAAGATGATTGCTTGATACACCTCAATAGGAAAGAGGGGAGCAATTATATGCTGAAGAAGAAGTGCTGTAAACATTTGCCTAATTAGGGAACCATACTAGCTGTGACTGAGTAAGGACTACATTTTAAGCTGAAAGCAAGAGTGGCAGGACAACAGGCCTAAGTGATGATTGACTCAGGTGCCATAGGCAACTTTGTGGATCTAACCTTCCAGAAATGACTGGACCTTAATGGAATAAGGAAGACATGACTGTAAATGCTACAAGGCCTTAATGGAGAAATGCTCCACCAGCTTGAATTTAAAATCAGACTACTCACAGTTGTGATTCACAACCATATCAAACAACTTAATTTTGATATCACTAAACTCAGGGGATATGAGGTAGTCTTAGGGATACCTTAGCTCAGGAGACATAACCCAGAAATCAACTGGAAGACAAATAAGATTCAGTTTATGAAATGCAACTGTACAAGAAGAGACTTAGCTAAATAGGGGGCAAGTACTTAAGATTAATCAGTGAATAGGCACTAAGTTGAAGAGCTTAGGGCAGGCTGCAGTATATCAGCTATAAAGCTAAAGACAGATGCAACCCTTTCAACCAAAAGACAAGGCAATTAAGGACACCACTACTAAGAAAGAGATCTACCTCTGGAATACTGACTTCTAACTGGAAGGGAAATGACTGAAGACATCAAGAAAAGATGCCAGATCTATAAGGAAAAACAGATGTGTGCTGTAATGAGTGAGCAACTGACACTACCAAGTTACTGCAAGCCATTCAGAGAGCTGTTTGAACAACTGGAAAAATACCAGCTGCCAGAGTATGGCAAACACAACTATAGAATACCTCTTGAGGAAGGGAAGAGACTGATGTGCAACTAGATCTACAGAATGATGGAAAGAGAATTGAAGATATTAAAGGAATACATTAGTACCAAGCTAGTGAAAGGCATAATCTAACCATCAAAGTCACCAGCTGGACATGGAGTACTATGGGTACCAAAGAAAGACAGTATAGAGAGACTATGCATTAACTATAGACCAACTAATGTGATCACTATCAAAGACAAGTATCTGCTACCACTAATTGTCAAGATTCAAGACAAAGTAAAAGGATCACAATAGTTTACAAAACTCAATGTGCAAGATGCCTATAACCAGATTTGCATTGCCAAAGGTGAAGAATGGAAAACTGCATTCAGAATGCAATATGGGCATTACAAATACACCATTATGCTATTTAGACTCACCAATGCACCAGCAATGTTCCAAAGGTTTATGGATGAGAAGATACTTAAGAAGGTCAACAATACATTTATTATTGCATACCTTAATGACATCCTTATCTTTTCTGACACCTTGGAAGAACATGTAAAGCATGTGCCATAAGTACTAAAGGTGATACAAGACACAAAGCTAAAACTGAAGTGGACAAAATGCTAGTTCCATATCTAAGACACTGAGTTTCTTGGACACTGAATCACCTTAGAAGGCATACACATGGACTCAGTGAAGGTACAAGCAATCTTAGAATGGCCAGTACTAAAGAACATCAAAGAAGTACAATCATTTATGGGATTTGTGAACTACTACTAAGGATACATTAACTGATACTCAGCAAGAATGATCAACATCATAAAACTATTAAAAGGGAACCAGGAATTCCAATGGGGACCAGAACAACAATATGCATTTGAGTATATGAAGAAGATAATTGTAGAGGCACCAATCTTAAGACCTTAAGATCCAGAGAAAGAACATATTATGGAGACTGATGCATCAGACTATGCTGTTGGAATGAGACTTATGTAAATGGGGGAAAATGGGAAACTGCAACCCATTGCATTTTACTTAAGGAAGATGATGCCTGCAGAACTGAACTATGATATTCATGATAAAGAACTACTTGCAATAGTAACAGCATTTAAGATATGGAGAGTCTACTTGGATAGGGCAAAACATCCAACAATTATTAAAACAGATCACAAGAACCTGACATACTTCATAATGATAAAAGAGCTTACAAGATGACAAGCCAGATGGGCAGAAATGCTATTGTAGTACAACTTCAAGATCCAGCACTGCAAGGGAACTAAGAACAGTCAGGCAGACATACTTAGCTGATAATCAGATTATGAAATATATAAGAATCCACCATCACCAGCACTATTGACTACTGATAAAGAAAACAACCTTATATACAATCATTGAATGTTAGCTGCAACCAGTAAAGACCCAATCATTGATGTAATCCATACAGCAACATAGACTGACCCACTATAAGGGATGATTCAACAATCAACTGCACTGAACTATGTTATCAATGATGATGGACTAATCTACTTTTATGGATTACTTTATGTACCAGAGATGTTGCAAACAGATGTTATTCAGGCACACCACAACAACCCAATAAGGGGACATTTCAGGACAGAGAAAACTGCAGAGCAAATCACCAGAAATTACTATTTCCCAAATATATGATGAAAAGTACAATAATATATTACTAATTGTGATACCTGCTTACAAGACAAATCAGTAAGGCACAAACTGTATGGACTACTTCAGCATCTGGAGACACTAATAAAACCATAGTAATGGATTATGATTAATTTTATCACCAAACTACTGATATCACAAGGAAACAACATGATTATGGTAGCCACAGACAAGCTAACCAAGTACATCTACCTTGTACCAATAATGGAATGCATCAATGTAGCAGATATGGCATACCTATTCCTTGAACATATTGTTTCACACCACAGCATGCTGGAACATATCACTTCAGACAGAGACAAGCTGTTTACATCAAAGTTTTGGAACACACTTACAAACCTTATGGGAATTGATCACTACCTAACTACAGCATACCATCTGCAAGCAAATGGACAGACTAAATAAACAAACCAGACCATTAAACACTACCTAAGGCATTATGTGAATTACTAGCAGGATAATTGGAAGTCATATCTCCCACTTGCCTAGTTTGCATATAACAATGCCATGCACTTAAGCACTGGAGAAACACCATTTTTTGCAAACTATGAATATAACCTGCAATTAGTTGGTGAGCCTAGACTTGTTGATGCTCCAGCCAAACAAGCATTAACTATGTTACAGCATATTACCTAGTTGCATCACCAACTTTCAAATAATTTGGACTTTGTGAATCTTTGCATGTCACAATACTATGATTTGCAGCATGAGGACACACCACAACTAAAAGAGGGAGGAAAAGCATTCCTTATCACACAAAACATCAAAATGAAACAACCAAGCAAGAAATTGGACCATCAGAAGTTGGGACCATTCAAAATTAAATGCAAAATCAGACAAGTCAACTATGAACTCCAACTGCCAACAAGCATGAGCAGAATACACCCAGTATTCCACATCTCATTATTGGAACCAGCACCCAAACACATCCAGATAGATGAAGACATTAAGATTAAAGAAGCAGATAATGAATATGAAGTAGAAAAGATCCTAGACATCAAGAAAGTCAGAGGAAAGCCATACTACTTGGTGAAATGGGAAGGGTACCCTACCTTGGAAAACATCTGGGAACCTATCAACCATTTGATGAACTGCCAGCACCAGCTTCAGGACTTCCATTAATGAACTGATTGAAATCTGCCCAGAAGGCTAACAAATTAGGAGAAGGTGCTGGAACCTCCACAGACACAGCAAGCTGCTTTGATCTTTCCTGCTCTGAAATCAATCAATCCAGTTCCACAAATTCCTCAGAAGGGGGAGGATCCTCCTCATCCATTCATTCTATCACAAAGGAATCATGACCCAACATTTTTGAACCCCACAATTCCAAGAAATCCTTTTGTTTTTCCAGATGGGAAAGCTTGGCCATTGCTACCACCACAGCCTCTCACTGCCAATGCACTTCTTGTGCTAACCAATCATACTCACAATCCAGTCACTTCTATTCACTTTCACTATGAAACTCCTGTATGCACTTGCAACCACAATGGGAGCACTCAGTGCAGTTCTTATTCTTTGCATTCATGATGCACTTAAAATTGTTTTGTGCACACTGCTCACAAGGGACTGAGGCCTCAAAACTGCCTCTCAGTATTTTGTTGTACTGTCAAAGCCAATTAGTCATGCACTTGGACAACATGACACAACATTTTCAGAAGGAAGTTTTGTCCAACACAAAACATGAGGGACACTCACTATTTATTGTCAAGGGTGACAATCCTACAAGGGGGGAATGATGTTACAAACCTAACAGAATGGAGGAACAACATCAGCCTATGAAGGAGTTGCACTAATGCAAGCTGAACCATACAAAGAAGACAAACAGGTCATGTGACCCAAAGGGGCTTGGCATTGGTATAAGGCTTGGCATTAGTATACAGGGTTATACTTGGGTATATGGTATACCAGGGTATACAGGGTTATACTCCACAGAGGGTTATACTTAACATCAAGAAGGGATATATAAGGATGCTCATTTCTGCCCATGTATTTAGTTTTAGTTCTTCATGCTTATTTACAAATTGTTACTTGAAGTATAACTTGAGACTTTATTCAATTCATTAGAACTTCTATAACAACTAGTTCTCACCCAACTAGTTGGCCTTACTCTTCCAACCATACTGCTTCAAGTGTGAGAGAGGATTGTCAATCACAGGGATGCCAGGACAGCATGTGGTGCATATAACAGGACAGCTGTGCATAGCCAAGAGGGCTCAGAGATTGCAGGTCAGAGTCAACCAAATACCAAGTCTAACAGCATACAGGTCTACGGAAGCCCAGGGCGTAACACCATGATCGTAGTGGAAATTAAAGGGTATGTGCAAACTCGTATGACTGCTGTTTCTGAAGGCATGCAAAAGAAACTTATGGCACTCTTGACTATCATATCATTTGACCTAGGCGGAAGAGGTACTGACATAGTGTCTCAGCAGCATCTTAGTCTAGGTCGCAGTCTAGTAGAAGGTTGACTGGGCTGAGGCTAAGAAAATCAAAATCCGGTCCTGTTGGCAGGGGCGTATTCAAGTACAATGAGTCCACCATATGAGGGCCGACCCCAGACATAGACACAATCATAGTGTACCAGAGTGTGTGAAGAAGGGGGTGATGAGGGTTTTCGCTAAATGGGCTGCTTAGGAGCTTTCTCTTTGCTTGGCTCGCATCATTGAAATTTGTTGGAGTAGAGATGATTCGTTAGGTGGAAATTCTGGTACAGAAGAGTGGTTTTCATGTTTGTATGACAAATTCTCAGTTCCCAGATGCAGGGTTTTGTTGAAGTGGGCTTAAGTAGAGTGACTGAGTAGCTGGCTCTAGCAAGTCCTTAATGGTCTAATGTGATGAAGATATAGGTATATTCCAAGGGAGTCAAAATTCTGAAGCCTCGCCGGGCCCTAATTATAGCAGGCGAGGTAGAAGGGTTTATTTAATATGTATTCAGGGCTGCTAATATCTGTTTAGTGTTTGCAGATAGCAATAAAATACTCTACAAAGAGCCATTAGTGCCTGTATAGTCGGATCTAATCAGTCTTTCACGAAATTCAAGTCTTCGGACTCATTTCAGGAGAGTCAATATCTACCGTAAAGTAGCCACAGATCTTAGATATTCGGTTACACTACAGATTGGCCGAACATACTTCAACCACCCTTTGCATACTTGACTATAGTGGCAGGCACTCTTCATTTCCAGCATTCTTCATTTTCTCGCTCTTCCATTTCATACTAAAAGGTAGATGAGAAGTCTCAAGATTCTGCTACAGTTTCTGCCATTTCTCTGTAAGAGGTAGTTTTGATCGGCAGCCGTAGCTTACACAAGTTGGGCAAGAAAAATGTGTTGCTTAAGGTACGGCTGAGAGGATGGGAAACCCCGTTTTCCACGCCCTGTGGTCGCATTTGAGAAGTCGATCTGGGAAGCCAGAAGAGACTCCACGCACCGAGAAGAGGCAAACCGCGTGCAAACCAGAAGGAGAACGTCCACCAATTCCACCGTCGACTGTCTCCACGGTGCTGCACTTACGACAGCGACGTTGCAAGTACTAACTACCCCGAGTACTAGCAGTTCGACGTCCGGAAGAGCGGTCAATGCTCATCTCAATCGATGTTCCATGAACTTCCATCCGAAGCTGCTTCCGCGATCGTCCAGCTTCCCTGGCGACAACCACAACTGCCGACCTCATCCGAGGTGGTGGCACATTCTGATCGTCAGTGAGTCTCTTGGAAAGGCGTGTGGATGTTACTACTGCAAAGGCTACGTATGGCGCAGCTAGCCATGAGCAAGCATGAGGTAATGATTCACTGCTGCCCAGTGTCCTCCGGCATCGTGTTGCCAACTGCTTAAGCGCCAGCGATCATCGCGACCCACCACGGTGCATTCATGATTACACCCTCTATTTGAGTTTTGCAGTGCCCCATCCCCGCCTTCCTTCCAGTCGGGGATTATGGCGCTTAACATTCAGTCCCTTCCCTCCATGATGACACATTGTCTTGTGCTCAGAGCCCTGCCTGTCGATTCATAATTCATACGCACGGGAGGTAACAGTGCCAGGGCGTCTGGGTGCCTTTTCTTCAGCACTTGTACTTTTGCGGCGCAACAGCTTTGCCTTGTTGCTTCGCCTTGTTGCGTCAAACCTCGAATACGTCCCATTTGTCGGGATTATCCGCGTCAAATAGGCTAGACGCGGTGCAGAGATAGTTCGCTCTTGGCCAGGTTGAACCGTTCATCGGTCGAACTCACCGGACGACGAATCAGCAGGGGTACGTGGGTTTTTGCGGCCCAGGGGAACGGTTTTCTCATCCATATCTGTGGCGCGCTTATCTACCGATCTTGCAGCCTCCGCACCAATGAGCTCTGCTGCGGATTTGAAGCCGCATTGGAGAAGCGCTTAAAAACAAGCGTTTGATTGAAGACACCTCCCGGTTGGAGGACTGGGCCTCTCGGAACCAGAAGAGCAATTACGCCCACCCTTTATTTTATTTCATTTTTTTTTTTTGTTTTTTTGGTGGCCGGGTCCTCTTTCAGTCCGCCTCGAACCGCCCAATCCCCTCGATTCCTCAATCCCACCATGGACATGATTCCGTCAGTTTTACACATCTATGGATGATTCAATCTTTTCAAATACGGGCCTTGGAGTCCCAGGACCCCTTGCCAGCTCCATCTAGCTGGATAAAGCCTTGGCAACGTTCAGCGGCCCCTCTCACATGCATACATGCGCCATGCGCTCGCTCTCCTTCCCGCATTTGGCCTGCGTGGCATAGCTCATTATCATTTTGCTCGTCCCCTGGGGCCCTCGTTGCCTGTCTTGTCGACTTAAGCGCTAACCCGTTTGCTGCCATTTGGCCGCGAAACTTAGCAAGGCACTTAGTCTCCCACCTGTGCCCTTTGCGTTATCTCCATCGTTCAATCTAGAGTTGCGGGGTTTCTCTTTCCCACATGCTTCGCCTTCTTGGAATTGTTGTGGACCCTGGGAGTGCCGCCTCCCCCTCACCGGTCCTTAGGCTGAGTTCTGGAATGACCCTTGCCATATCCTGCTGGCAATAGCTAGCTTAATACTGTTGCCAATCATCTGATAACCAGGCGCTTAAGTACAGGCGGCCATGTGTCCTGGCTTTCTCAACATGGAGGAAAGTCTAACGCGGCACAGCTTCCTAGCACGGCAGCTGTCCCGCTGCTCAGAGATCTCTGGGCTCTGTTGAAGAAAATCTGCTGAGTGTGCCTTGCGAGGCTTTCCGACTATTCCTCGATGGCATCTACTCCCCTATATGAACCGGGACACTGCTTTCATAAAAGGCGTCTTCTTTTCTTCTTCTCTCCTTTTAGCTCAGTCTTGTTTGAAGACTCCTAGCACGGTTCCTTCGGACGGGTAAAGTGCGCTCGATGAAGTTTCTTTTATATCGTACTATTCTAGGCTAGTCTAGAGAGTTATCCTCATACGCTCGTTGGCCGCCCTCTTACCGCCGTGCCTTTCGCTCTTAGCCCTAAGGATCCTGTTTCGTCGGGGCGTTTCACACTTTGTCACCCCCCGTATCAATACCGAGTGGCTTTCCTCGACCCTGTCAGCGCGCTTCGTGCTTGTTCGGCTTCGACGTGGATTGGTCGGAGCGATGTCGTTTTTCCAAGGTAGCTCCGAACAGGAGCAGGAGATGCAGGAGTATCTTGAGAGTATGCCACCAGAGTGGGCACGGACGGAGGCAGTATGTTGGATTCCAAGGCAAAACCAACGCATACGTACTAATTGTGTTGGATGACCTAGCCGGCTTATGTAGGAGTCAACTATCCTTACTCTACTACTGCACAGTTTTCAGCCCCGGGCATCTTAACGCCGATCAGTCTTCCTGGTAGCTCCTTTGCGGAAACGAGGCCAAGCCCTGTACTCAGTCATCACTCGCAGGAGTTTCAGTATGGGATTGGCGAGCACCTCCCTCAGCAGGGGCTTGGAATAGCTGGCACGTTTCCAAGTGGCTACCCCATGCCAGCAACGCCCAGGTTCCGATACGCCGAAGGAGAGGCAGGTTACGACACAAGGGAAGCCACTCAGTCACCTCAGCCTCGGCGAGCCAAGAGACCACGCCGAGCCCCTAGAAGCACGCCACCTGTTCGGGAGACGCCAGTTTCAATTCTTCCCGACCCGCAAGGAGTGGAGCGTATGGAACGGGAACGGCGCCAGAGCGAGATAAGCCGTCAACAGCAGCAGGAGCAGTCACGCGGCTCTGGGCGACGGCGGAGAGACCCCCAGGCTGAAGAAGAGGACGATTTTGTGGAGAATCTCCGGGACCAGAACATGTCCTGGAAGACCATCAGTGAATTGTTCTACCAGAGATTCAACAAGGAAGCCAAAGAACCCCGTCTTCAAATGCGAATGCTGCGGAGGCGGAAAGAGCGCCAGGCCCGTTGGGGTGAGGATGATGTGAGTACGTGCTTAGTCCTGTCTTGCCTTCGCGATCTTGGAAAAAAAAAAAAAAATTGTCCCTGCTGAACACGCATACCACCATAGATCCAGGTGCTCCTGAGAGCTCGTGATGATCTGGAACGAGAGAAGTATCAAATCATTGCCGATAAGGTATGTAGCGGGCTTGTGGCCACAAAATCTCCGTTCCCTCCCGTACTTGCTTCTCACAATTAGGGCTAGGTGAGAGCATACGGCGCCAAGCAACCATATACGGCAAAAGACTGTGAATCCCAACTACAACTCCTCGAATCATCACGCGGCCGACCACGCCGTGAATCAGCTCGGCTGAGGAGAACGGAACCAGCTCAGCGTCCTCGAACACGAGCTTCTCTGCGGTCTTCTCAGCGGACCGCCGAAACACCACCAGGGAGAAGCGGTCCGTGAGTTAGCCCATTGCATATCGAAATTGGTTTACGACGTTTATGAATTTACCTGCATATCTTTATTGGACAGTTTCATATTTGTTTATTGCGCCTTTCTTTTCTGTGCGGGGATCGTCATCTTCGTCCCTTTCTTCCATTCATTTAGATGTCCTTTTAGTTGACTTCTTTGTATATATCGCAACCTTGGTTGGACGTGATTTGAAACCATTCGGGTCTTTCTTCCTTCGAACCATATGCCATGGCTAATATAATGTATGGGTGGGTGTGCGTGCATTGTTCGGGTCAAGGGAACTTATTCAACAAAATCCCGAGGAGGAACAAATCCATCAAAATGTGAGGTAGGAAGGTGACCCAAAGCAACAAGTAGAATCACACAATAGAGGGGGATAACTATAAGGCTGCTAAGCTGTTATGGCCTTAGTAACTTAATCTGGTACGCTACTAAGTTGGTAGGGCGCTTCCGATTCTTGACCACAGTCAGGACCTCACGGTGCCTGCCTGGCCTGCCTAGGTACCTACCTGCCTACCTAGCGACAGGCGGACCATGGTCAAGAATGGGAATGCGCGTCTTCGGGAGAGATACTACTGCTATGGCAGTCCTGGGATCACTAGAATATCTTAGGCAAGGATCACACACAATTGCAGTTCTCATATGAAGTGGCCCCCTACATTCTTCTCTTCCTCATTGACCCCAATGTCACTGCTTTTCTCAACATTCCTGTCCGTAATCGGCTTACTTAACACGTTGTCACAGACCCCCGCTTACAACGTTGGTTGCGTTCTTATCTCAGAAAGGAAGGAAACAGATAGAGAATCAAGAATATCAGCAATGAGTTTCATTTCCCTGACTGCCATGCTATCCCATAGCTGGAGAAAACTGCCGAAGTCCCGAAGAAAAAGGTGCTTCCTTGTTGTACAGACTCGGCCTGCCAGATAGAACCCGAAATAGAAAAGTAAAAGTTAGGAGAAATAAGGCTATCAAAGACAGAATCTAGCTAGTTAGAATTTTTCCAAGGCCGAACAATAATGCAGAGCGACCCCGCGAATAGGTGAAGTACTTTGTCACTGAATTGATTGTGTGTGCTGAGTCGCCCCATGACTTTCAGTTTCCTGATCTCGATCGATGATCTTCGCTTTCTTTGCTTTAGGGGTGTCGAGTTCCGCTGACGCTCCTCTCATTCTCCCAAAGCCAAGACCTAGATCGCTAGTTTGTCGTCCCGTTGGTGCCCAGACTCCCATTGCCCTCGCTGCCAAGGGTTCTTCAAGGCAGGTACCCTCAAAGAAATCCAGGGCATCATTATATTCAATATTGATAATGTAAACTTTTTGTTCCATCCCAGGACGACTCCGAGCAGTGGCAGATGGCGGTTTTGCTGAGAGTTTTGGAACGAAATTTACAAGATAGAAGTCCACACCGTAAGACATAGCATAAGTCAAGGCTTGTTCCTCTGGGCCCTTCATATCTTTAGCATTTGTTTTGCCCACTTTTAGTTCATATCCCCAGCGCCTCTCTTCACCCTCATATATTAGTAAATCGACACGCGTCGATTGATCGCCTTGGGAGAGGTGTGCTTCCGAAGCACAACACCAGTCCTTGGGAGATAGATCACGGAAAGCTGCATACAGCTCTGCGTGGAACATGTGCTCAGATGGCCCAGTCTTGTTGTACGAGCTTCGTATTTGTAGCTGTTCAGGATTTATGCATTTCAGGCCCTCTTCAAGGAACCGAATTGGCCCACTTTTACCGGGGGGCATTTCCTGTAGCGCAGGCAAACGTTTGGGATACAATGTCTCCAGACACTTAATAACAACAAAATTGCTGGTGAAGCGGACAAGGCCAGTTCCTTTGCTTCCTGACCCATCGTCAACGATGGACAGAATGCCGACGTCAAGTAGAGTTCTCATAGCTGGGCTGAGGTTCTCTAGATCGGCCTCAAAGTTACATAGGCCGTACACAGTCAAACGCCGAACTAGTTGACCAATGTCAGGGTACTTCTGTAATTTGCACGCGACTCTGTCACCAAGCCCGTTCAATATGGTGTCAATGTCATACTTCACTGCCAGTCCCCATTCAGCGACGGATCTTGGTTTTCGATCGTATCGGCTGAGGAGCCCCATAAATGTCGACGCGTGCCCCAATGACTGGCCTTCAATCTGCTCTTTGATGAGATCCGGGATTCTCTTGTGAAAGAACTCTTCATAGCTCTCAAAAAGTGTACACATACTTAGCCTCTCAAGATGGAGCAAGGACACGAAGTACGTTTTGTTAAATGGAGAACTCCTGGGAGAGAGAGGGCTAGCTTGCACTTCTTTAATTGTTGTGCCTATACCAAAATTCTCCACAGGCCCCCTCTTCAACTCTTGCAAGACAAAAGTCCCAAATCCGATGTATGGTATTTGTTGATCGATCAAATCCATGAGGAATGTTTTCACAGCAATCTTAACCTCGGAGTTCACAAACATCGCCTGCATTTCGTCGAAAAGAAAGAGGGCGCGTCCTCTGTCGTATTGATTGAGCTCAAGGTTGAGACGTTGCTGGGGCAATGGCTCTCCGGACACAATAGTCGAGACACGGTCAAAGAAGTCTTGGAAAGATCCTTGAGCAACAGCTGATTCAATAAGGACGTAGAATACTCTAATCCCCTTCTTCCGTGCCTCTGAGTCTATTTCCCATAAAAGTGTGGACTTCCCTGACTGGTAGGGGGCATGGACGATGAAGGAATTACTCTTGTTTACTGCACGGTCAAAAATATGAGAGAACTTGCATTGTGTTTTTTCCTGGTGAATAAACCCCTTTCGTTCAAGTGGGGGAAATTTCAGGTTGGAATCGTTCGGTCTTAAGGGTCCTATCCAACTGATGCTGTCCGGCTCCTTCGGTTGGTCTAACAGTAGCCTCAAAATTAGCTAAATTCTATGAAGTAATGATTCAAGATGCTCAGTACCTGAGAACATCCTATGCTCTTTTGGTCGTATTATGATAACATCGACTTCCCGATGGCCGGACGGGGGGTAGTGTTGAGTTATCTCCCATCTCGGTAAGAGCAGTCTGAGATTGTTGTGAGCCAGACTGCCCTGAGGATCAACTACGCCATAGAGGTCCAGTTCCCAGGGTGCGAATGTGTTCTTCGGGTCCAATTCGCAAATTTTGCATTTCAATTCAGAAATCGTATCGGTACCCAGCGTGCATTCAACATCGAAGCTTCGCTTCAGGTCGTCAGAAAAGGCACACCATAGCGTCCGCGAAGTAGGTTGATTTGTGGCGCTCATATCTGGAGATGATGTTTCTAAAGGATGGTCAAATGATTTACCACCACAGGTTAACATGGGGTTGACAGTGGAGAGTACCTGTAGACAGCTAAAGCAGACACATAAAACAGCTGAAAGGTAATCGCGGTTCCGAATAATGAGGTGTACGCGTTGGATGCACAACAGCGGCCAGACTCCCTCAGACAAGGAGCGAAATAAAGAAATAAAAGACCAAAGAAAAAGAGGCAGGGAACGACAGCGAGCAACGGATGGAGATCAACTGTGAAAATAACATGAAATGCACGCTCGACAAGATGATACAGGACGATCTACGTCACCAGTCCTCGTTACCCTGGTAGGTAGACCTTCTCTCGCTGCACACGCCCTGGAAGCCAACAGACCTCGGCTTGGGGAGGAGAGATGGGGCAACGCGAAAAGAAAGAGCGATCCAAGATCCTTCCTTTTGATGGGGTAAAGCAGCTATATTGGCTCGCCTAAGCACTGAGATGGCGCGGGGAAATAGCTGCAGGAATCAGCTATTCTAACGGAGCGGGGTCGGTGCCGGCTTCCTATCTATGTTAATTATGTACACACATGCACAGAATTTCAACTGGCAATGTCTCCAACGTGCTGTCCACTTGCATGCAGCGCCCTGGCTCCAAGACAGCTCGACTTGGCAGACAGCAACATTTTGTATCCTTGCAAATGGCAATGTGCAAGACAGGGCACCAGCGGGCAAATGAAATAGAAAACCATGCATTGATACAGATTAACAATCATTGTTGTGACAGGTTGGTTGAAATGGTTACAAGACCAGTTTTCTCTTCTCTTTTACAGTCCTGGCAATGACCAGGTAAAAGCTGCTCTCAGTACTGTATACAGCAGTAGATGTCACGGACTCCGTACTGAAAGGGGCTATGCCGAGACTTGCATGCTACAAGTGGTGACTAGTATTTAAAGATAAAGGTTGTCAGTTTCTATAAGGTTCATGATTGGAAGACATTATCATACTCAACACTCAGGTGCGGTGGGTCATCTCGCATGATCAAAGAACAAAGCCCTATATACGCCAGCGTACAGCACATCCGTTTTAAGAGGTAAAGAGAGAACTACCCAAAACTCTATGCCATGAATCGCTTTTGCCGAAAGGAAAATTTCAAAAAAATCAAACAGCAGAAACAGACGGCCTGCTGTACGCTATATCCATGCCTTCAGTTTCCGCATCGCCCGCATCTTTTTCATCAGACTCTGGCCCCTCTTCGACAACAGGAAACGTCAAGAGAGCAGCGATACCGCCTAAGCCATCAAGTCGTTTTCCACTTTCGTGATCCGAGCTGAGAATCCTGACCTCCCCGCCTTCGACGTCTCGGACGCGGTCCACGAGCGCCACCCACCGTTTCCGTTCCGCAACGTCGTGCGATCGGAAGAGCCGGTTTGAGATGATTAGAACCCCACCGCCTCGGCCAACAGCACCCTGGTTGACAGCGGATTCGACCTCTCGGGGCCCATATGTCGCTTTGTCGGTCTCCTTGCGGAGCTCCTCGAGGAAATCGTCCATGAGCTTCGTTTCGCGAGCGTACCTTGTGTCGGCGAGGATGGTCTTGACGGTGGGGGATTGCAGGACCTCGGAGAGGGAGTTCAAGTAGCCGGATGCAGAGTGCACGACGGCAATACTGGGGAGGAGGCGTTTAAGGGCGGGCGTGGTGGTGGAGGCCACGGACTGAATGTATTTCTGGAATCCGGCAGCGACGAACCCAGGGGACGCAAGGAGAATGGGCTTGACGGGATCGTTTTTGGCTAATAACGTCGCGCTGGTGTTGAATTCAAGTTGGCGGAGAAGAGTATCGAGGGTCACTTGATAGAATTTCGACATTCCCTGCGCGACAGATTAGTATCAGTTGATCGGATGTGCTTTGTGATCTTTTTTTTTCTTCACTCTAGTCAACACACCTTATCGTGATCAGTACCTCCATGTCGTTTCCTGGGTATAGACACTTCGACCTTCTGCTTCAAAATTGTCTGAAATTGTCCGATGAAACAGATGTGTGCAATTCCCTCCTGCATGACGACAGCCACTGCTTCAGCTCGTCGTCTACCACTGATATCTACCGCATCCTTGAGCATTTCAATAGCAATGCTGTCCCACCCCACCCCCTCACCACCTGCGCCCACCTCCTTCACCAACGTGAAGTTGCGATTCAACTCCAGATCCAGGGTATGGTACTGCCCGATCTTCGTGTGGGGAGTCTCGTTTACAATCTGTCCAGACACATGCAGCTGAGAGCTTTGGGAGTCGAAGTCCAGGTTTTTTACGCGAATCTCCAGCGTCAAATGTACCCGTGCGGACGCCGTGGAACCCGTGTCTTGGGTTGTGGTGACACGGCGAATAGCGCTTGCACGAAGGAGGTCACCCGGTCTTATCAAGTTGTATGCATGCCACTAGATGCCCGCAAAGACTCATATCATAGTATTAGCGGAATGGGTTCCACGAGCTCAGGAGCTCTCGATTAAGAGATCCAACCTCTTACCATGTCTTCAGGCTCCTCCGGTGACAGAGTGACGGAACCGGAGCCGTTAAGTTCAACATTGTTTTTAATCAGCTTCATTTCTTCGCAAGATGGGTCGGATAAACCCCATGAAATATTAGAGCTGCCACATTGATTGCTGTATAGATACTCTGAAAAAAAGATGCAGCAGTATCAGGTGGAACGGACTGACTGGCAACCCGGATAGCAATGCAGAGCGGGGAGCAAACCGTCTGGCGGTCCTTTTATCGATAAAGGACGGGTTGCCTTAGCTGTAAGGCTTGATATCACGTAAGCGGCATCTGACATGCCGATCCATCGATCGCCCAACTTATCTCCACCAGCCACGGTCTGTCGTCATGTTGGCCGATGGTCTCGTGTTGGCCGACATGAGGGGCTCTCCAGCTGAATAATAATATAAGAGGAGCTTCGAGCCCCTCTCCCTTCCGCGCTCCAACTCTCGTGCTCAATTCGACTTGGTGGATCTTTGTTTGACTCTGCAATTTACCGAGTATTGAAACATGGCGCCCCTTTCCCTCGAAGCAACGTACAAGCTCGCAACGGGATATGAGATCCCAGTTGTGGGGTTCGGAGTAAGCAATTCGAAAAATAGCGGGGCTACTGGGTCTTGATAACGACGAGCGTCGCTAACAACAATTTGTTTGCTTTAACAGGTCTACCAAACGTATGTTTATCCTATTTCAGATGCAGATGAGGGAGATTAATGGGCTCTTCCATTAGACAACTAACAGACTGGCAGTCCTCCCGACGTTACGGAGAAGGTGACGCTCAAGGCACTTGAAGTTGGCTATCGACATGTACGTCGCTCCAGTTGAACCTGTGCTAAATGATTTTATATTTGACTAACTTTGCATGCTGCTGTGCGCTAGATCGACTCTGCAGCGGCCTACAGAAATGAAGCGGAATCAGCCGATGCAATCAAAAAGTCTGGCATCGACCGATCGAAGATCTTCTACACCACCAAGGTTCCCCGGGCTCAAATGGGATACGAGAAAGCCAAAAAGGCAATTGAAGACAGTATTGCGAAGGCAAACCTCGGCTATATCGACCTGTATGTGCTTCATTCCCATGGTGATCCAGTATATGGCGATGTGACCCGGAATTGATCGACTTGAGCAGGATCTTAATCCACGCGCCTTACGGTGGAAAGGAGGCCCGTCTGGGCACATGGCGTGCGCTAGTCGAGGCTCAGAAAGCTGGCCATGTCCGGTCCCTTGGTGTTTCCAACTACGGTATCCCTCACCTCGAGGAGCTGAAAGAGTACATCAAAAATGGAGGCGGCGGTGAGATCTCTGTGGGCCAATATGAGATCCACCCATGGTGTGCTAGGGAAGATATTGCGGAATGGCTTAAGAAGAACAACGTTGTTGTCGAGGCATACTCGCCACTTGTCCAGGCAAAGCGGTTGTCGGAGCCCGTCCTGCAGACATTGGCCAAGAAGCACAACAAGACCCCTGCTCAGATCTTGATCCGATGGAGCTTAGACAAGGTAAGTGGTGGCACCTGAGAAGTAAGCATGCTGGACCATATCATATCTTGCTAACGTGCGTTCCGCTGGAAAGGGTTATGTTCCTCTTCCAAAATCCGTCACAGAATCCCGCATCATTGAGAATGCCGACGTGTTCGATTTTGAACTGTCTAAGGAAGACTTGGAGAGTTTGAACACTGGCGTCTACGCCCCTGTCTGCTGGGATCCGGTCAAGGATGCCGGGCTGTGAGAGCTTCCTCTTCGCCAGAAATATACAACCAGAAAACATGATAGGTCTGTTAGATGATGTCATATATCCAGCGCTTGTATGGCAAGCATTATGTTGAAGCACTACATAGAATAGATGAAATTGCAACTTCTACAAGACTTTCTTTTCGGCGTAAAGTAATTCCGCCACAGAAGCACCGACTAGGCAGGTAGTAGTTTCCCTGGAGATATCTCAGCTCTCTGGCACTGATTCACTTCACCAATGCCATCAATTCAGGTCTCTATCAAAAATGACCGAGCCCCCGCGGCGCGTCGTTCTGGAGAAGTCCCGGAGCGTGCGCCGCCGGTACCAACGTAGCAACAAGCGCTTTCAGTTCACGGAGTCCCAGATCCAACGCATCGAACGCGAGGAAGAGCGAGAGCGTCGCGCCCAGAAACTCCGAGAAAGGGAGAAAAAACGACTTGCCATTAAGAAGAAAAACGCCGAAAAGGAGTCCAAGGCTCGAGAAGAGCGGAGGAGATTAGGTCTCCCTGATCCCGCTGCGCCGCGCGTCCCCTCCAGTCAACCTTTACTAGTGAACTTTCTAGCGGCTACGAAGGAAGTCCCCACTACCGCGCAGAAGGAAGATGAGTGTGAAGAGACTGAAATTGAGAGTTCGGAGGATACAGAGATTGAATTGGATTTTTGCCGGCCTGATATGGTTGAACGGTTTGGGAATAGCGTCTCTCCAGATTCAGGAACAGACCGTGGATGCAGGACTTCAAAAGAGGAGGATGAATTCTCTGATTGTTCCGCTTTCTACGATGAGGAGGTTATAAAAACAGCGGACGCAGGGGCATTACCTCGTGGGGAGACTGATGAGCAACCAGCAGACATCCCAGATCCCGATAAAAAGCTGAAAGCGGACGTCCCTGTCGGGGATTCCTTCAACGACGAGACTGCGGCCTTCTTAGAACAAGCTTACTCCCATGAGTTCGATACGGATGACGAATTCGAGAGCGAGTTGATCAAGCTTGGTGCAGTTGTGGATGGATAGTTAACGGTGTGGCTGACGTGTCTTTCAGCACGACTAGGCCAATTCCGCTCCTAGTCGCCCCAAGTTGATGTGAATTTTGGAGCTTCCTGGGTTCTGTCGCCTCTGAAATATCATATTGGCAATTGCAGCAACAATCCTGGGTTCGTTAGCAGTTTGACTGGTGTATGTCTTTCTTTCTCGCCGGCGTAATTCCTGTGTCTCCTCTAACTACTGGGAAATAGTAGCTCGATATCTGTTGGCAACACACGATACCCTTCGCCCTTTCGACTATGGCATTTTGGCCGAGATTGCTACCGGCATCTTCACATCTGTATCACATGGCATTTTGGACGTTGGGGAGCGCCGTCCATATTAAATTGGAGAGGCAAATCCAATTTGAATGGCTGGGAAGCCCGTGCGGGGCGCTCCAACGCGTGTTGGACGACGCTCGCTCGTGAACGGGATACTACCCCAATCAATCTCCTGTTTATTCCCATAGTGGCACATTGCGCCGCCTATGGAGACTCCTTACAATGCCATTCTAGACTGATCGGAAATCCCATTCATTCAATTGTAGTAGAAAATAACTTCGCCGGTTTTTTTTTTTTAGTGGCGAAGTGTGCGACCATGGATGCTGCCGCCATGGGTATTCAATGGAATAGACGGTCAAAGTTTGGAGACATGTAACGACGGAGCGTAAAGGCGGGGAAGTGTCGCCGCAAGGACGGAGCATTGCAATAATGAAAAGGAGAGAGCAGAAAGATTGGTACGCTCTGGGGAGGGGAATACTTGTAGCAGTAAATGCAAAGACTATGAACCTTAGGCAGAAGACCGCTCGTTCAACTCGATTGCTCGCCCGTGGCCGTCGTCTTCTGCCGCTTCTACTGGCGTCGCGGCAACAACCTCACGACCATCGCAACTCCAGCCTCACCAAGTCGATTGCATTACATCACCAGGAGTGGGAGAAAGGGTATCTGTCTTGCCTAACAAGCCTTCAGGCTCCCTCTTCTTGCCCGGCAGTAGCACAACCCTGCACCCTAGACTTTCAATCGATTCTCTCGAGTTTTTTTTGCACGTCTTCCGATCCGCCCTCTGATCTCGGACCCAACCTGCATCAGACGACCTCCACCGCCCCCTCCTCAAACGGCTGTTCCAAAGGAACCGAAATTACCTATTCGCCGTCCTCCTTACTTGGCATATGATCTGACGGCCCATCTGCCTCAGCCTGACGCGAACCTCTCTCTCCCTCCCGCATACTGCCTACTGACACCGGTCCTGTTCGACGGGTGACCTTGGGAAGGGCGTTCGCATTTTGCCTGATCGCCGGCGGAAGAGGAGGGAACAAATTTCCTACAATAAAGGGTAGAACCAAGTGCCTTTCAGGTGACAGTCGGTTGCGGCGCTCAGCAGGTACGCATTGAACGTCGGATCGCTGGGACAGTCTCCTCTTGGGGAACCTGGTTCCCCGCCCAGATCGATTCTGCCCTGCTGTCATACTCCACGCCGAGCGAAGAGGGATAATGGGGCCTGCATATAACGCTGATGGTTAGTTGCAACAATTTCTTTGCTTTCCCCACGCTGTTTCTTTTAATTCAACTCTTTGTGTTACACTTCGATCTCGCGTCTGCGGGGAGGAGATGGAGGACTGCGACCCGAAACAATTTACGATGGTAAGGGTTGATGCGTTTTTGTTATTTTCTTTTGTCAGCAAAGCGTGAAAACTCCGAAACTCGAAAGGTACAACGAAAATTGCAGGAACTGAAGTAATGGCGGCGGCATACAATACAATGAGGAAGCCTGATATGGAAGGATGATCCGCATACCGGGTGTCTGTCATTGGATCTAGATCTGGGAAGGGAAACTTCCAGGTTCAGCTTTTGTTCCCTTTCAGGATTGGGCGAGCTGTGCGCCGGTGTCCTCCATCTTCTCTGGGTTGCGGAGCGCTTGGGGATGGCGGCTCTCTGAGTGCTTTATTGTTTCGTATGATGCAAGAGCCTCACTGACACTTGCGGACACCAGAAATAAGTCCTTTATCGTCACCACTGGGACCACTTTCAGAATCACCAGAACCAGAACGACCGGGCAGAGGTAAACAGCTGGGGAGTCCGTTAGCTCGCGCAGATGATAGACGAGTCTCTGTTGACACTCTTTCATCTGAGTATGACCAGATGACAAGGTGAGCATGCGTCGACAGATTTCATGTGATTCTTTGTGGCCATCGAACTGAAATGCATTCCTCTCTTTCTCATGCAGATCGTCAGTACATGAGCGCGAGCATGGACTAGGACCGACTGGACTAGATCGCATACGTCAACAACAACCGCCACAAGTCCTGACATTTTCCAACTTATCAACTTCCTCGCTCATCTCTCCATCTGCTCGCTATCGTTCGCCTACTCGTTCGACCTCCTCGTCTAGAGTGCCCTCGGCGCACGTACCTGCGGACAGGAGCCCTGTGATCTTGGAAGACCTTCATCGATTCCCTTGCGAGTCGCTGCATTCGTTTTCCTTTTCACAGCAGTCTGGGGAATTACTGCAGACTAGACAAAACATTTTGAAGAGATCTATCGATTTCATGCGAGATCGCATCGGATGGGGTGCTTCACATCCAGCCGTTATCAACGCGCAGGGCCGGTTGAGCGGTGACCCTGAGCTGCAAAGTATGATGGACCTCCTGTCTCGAGCTCACGTCTTGGGAAATGAAGATGGATCGCCTCAAACAGGTCCTGCCAGGGGTCCTGTTACGGGACCTGCGGACGTCGGTGATGGAAACGTATTTGACAAGGCATTTATCGACCACAGCTTTTCTCCTCTACGGACTGAGGATTCACCTAGGGAGCATGCCACAGAGCACGATTCTTTCTCGGAACAACCTCACGTCTTGAGTCCCATGCCAAATGATCATATACCACATCAAAAGAGGGAAAGGAGGTCCACCCCTTCGTCCAGGCGCGTAAGCTTAAAACGTACATACACGGATCTCAGTGCTGCTTCCCTGCAGAGCAAGCTGATGGAAGCTCTAGCACAACCCTATACTTCCGCAGACTCCGGCTCGTTAGCGAACTCTGCTTCAACCTTGGGACCAGGACCCTCAGTGCCAGGATTACATACCCATGGCAGCAAGTGGACACCAGTCTCCCAAGCCGTTTTCAGGACAGAAGCCAAGGCGCCATTCACAATATTTGCCGCGAATGATTTATCGAGCCTAGTATTTGGCTTCTCACAGTCGGAGATTCGCAGGTTAAGTATCCTGGAACTTGTACAAGAGGGACAGAGGCAGTGGCTTAAGTCTAAGCTGCTGGACCCTCGTAGTGATGTCGCGGCGAAGGTCCAGAGTTCATCCGACAGGCCGCACGTCGATCGTACTAGCTCAAGGTCAGCGGCACCGGGCAAGGGTATTACAGCGCATTTGTTAAGTCAACCGTCTTCCAGGGAGAAAGCGTCTGCTCGGGCACGGACGGACGATGGCCGCGATTTGAGTCTCAAGAATAAGAAATATCCGAATCACTCGGCCAACAAGTCACGCGGCGTCTTACTATGTGGTGATGTGGTGCCTATCAAGAAAAGGAACGGGTCGAACGGCTCTGCAAGCATCTGGGTCATGGAGAAACGTGGTGGCCTGATCTGGGTCATAGAGGAAATTACGGAAAACATTGCCTACTTGCATTGCGACGATGAATTTGAAGTCGTTGATTCTCATGGCGATGTGGATGAAATTTGGGGATCGTCCATGGTCAAGCCGGGTCTTCACATATCGCAGCTATTCCCTCGTGTTCCCAAGGAATATCTCAAACACTCAAGCGCGACGGGGCTGGCAGAAATTGCGGGACTGCGGTATCTCACCAGTCGGACGTCTGCCGGTATTTCTATCCCAGTGACTGTTGCTGAGGGCGGGCGCACTCGCTGCCTTCGTGTAGCAAGCTTCCCCCATATTGCCGGCATGATGGCACTATCATCATCGACACTGAAAGTGATCAGTTCTAACTCTGTTTTCTCAGCGGCTCTCTTTGGCCAAGAGCAACCAAGTGGACTCCCAGTCAATGAATTGATTCCAGGGTTTGAGAGGCTGCTCCGTGTGCTTACTGAGGAGGACCAAGTACCTCTCACCGATGGCGTTGTGGTCCCTGAGCAAAGCTTTCGAAGGGCACGGACGCTTTTGGCTCTCAGAGAAGGCAATGCCGGGGCAGCCTCGATATTTTCGGAACCTCCTGGTCTTCGTGTGCGCCATCGTGATGGCTCCACCATTGCGGTCGATATCCAGCTCCGAGTGGTCAGGAGTGGAACAATTTTTACAAGTGGTCCTCCTGGCCAGTCCTCGGATGATGCGGTAGCTGTGACCGAACTTGTCTATGCACTATGGGTCACTTACTCAAGGCATATTCACGCCGTCGGCCCAGCTACTGAGCTGTCTACTAGCCCACCAGGGGCGTTATCCCCGCAACACTCTGAGTCTCCTGGTGGAGGGCGGCCTGTGGAGATGCAAATGCCATCTGCACTGAGTCAGCAGCTCCGCGAAGCAGCGTCTCAGCCTCTCATTGAGAAACTAGGACAAGCTGTACCTGAGGCCGCAGTGCAAACTACGGAAAAGGAACCACTCGAACGTAAGAAAAGGACAATCGATGACTATGTCATTCTCGAAGATATGGGCCAAGGGGCTTATGGACAAGTAAAACTCGCGCGCCTCAAGAGCAATCCGGCGAAGAAAACGGTTCTGAAATACGTTACAAAGAAGAAGATCTTGGTTGATACATGGACTCGCGATCGTCGTTTAGGCACTGTTCCGCTGGAAATACATGTGATGGACTATCTGCGCCGAGATGGCCTCAAGCATCCCAATATCGTGGAAATGGAGGGATTTTTCGAAGACGACGTCAATTACTACATCGAGATGACACCGCATGGTCTTCCTGGCATGGACTTATTTGACTACATCGAGCTTAAGGCGAACATGGAGGAGTCTGAATGTCAAAGCATTTTCCGACAGGTTGTTGATGCAGTCCATCATCTTCACACGAAGGCACTGGTCGTGCATCGAGATATCAAAGACGAGAACGTGATTTTGGACGGCGAAGGCCGAATTAAACTAATCGACTTCGGAAGTGCGGCATATATCAAGAATGGCCCTTTTGATGTGTTCGTAGGAACAATTGGTGAGTTTGGCTTCCTCCTCCTATTCATTCAGTCCCCTTTGGCAGGATTCTTATTGTTTGACTTTCCGGCTAGACTACGCGGCTCCAGAAGTTCTTCAAGGCAAACCCTACCGGGGCAAGGAGCAGGACATCTGGGCCCTAGGAATCCTCCTCTACACGATCATTTACAAGGAAAACCCGTTCTACAATGTCGATGAAATTCTAGACCACCCCCTCCGGGTTCCGTACTTGCCGTTTTGCGAAGATTGCATTGACCTTATTAGAAAGATGCTTGATCGAGACGTTGACAATCGCTTGACCATCAGCGAAGTCATGGATCATCCGTGGATGACGAGCGATGATTGAATAGGGAATATGAGAACACGATATGATGTGCGGCGGTTGGAACCACTCCGTCCTTCGCTATATATACAAACTACGACGGTTGTATATTTTGTATGGCCAATGCGGTTTAGACGAGATTGCGCTGCGGCGCTTTTCCACGATTTTCAGATTATAGTCTGATGAATGTTTCAAGAGCATTGCGCTCTTCTTTTCTTAATTTTTTTTTTTGTTTTTGAATTGTTCTTTTTTGGGGGGTGTTTGTTCGGCTTCTACAAAATTATGATTCCCTTGTATCGCTATGATGTGTCATATTCGATGTGGGTTCTGGACTTCGGGACGACGTCCCCTTGCGCGCACGTGTTACCGGCTCAAGCAAGGCTCAAGCTCAATTTCTGAGTGGTTGAAAGAGTTGGTGAGGTCGACGCGCATGTTTGATTGTTCGTGATGTTTATGATATGCGTAGAGAGAGCATAGAGGCAAGCAGGCGAAGATGCTTTCTGAGGGGAGCGGGATTGGGGCTCTTGCCGTTGTGTACGATAGAAATTGCAAGAAATTGCGGTTTCAGACACCGGATTTTTCTTTTTCTTTTTGGAAAGGGCAAATAGCCCACCTGCGTGTACATGTGGTACTATAGAAATACTAGGTATGTCGGAGGGCAGAAACATCCATGGATAGGTGGATGACTACTAGAGGTGCAGCGCAGAATTGTGGGGCCAATTAGACGATAGTGCTGGAGAAAAGAATCGAGCATTCAAGGATGCAACGATGGGGCCGTGGGAATTCTAGAAATAATCCTATCTTTACAAGAAATCGCGCGAGTTCGAGGCTGGATCTGCAGGGATGGAGACGGTGGGATGCGCCCAGCCTATCTGATATCGCTTAGTCGGGCTGCAAGTGAGACAAGTTTCACCAAACCCGTCGTTCCGATCTGTCCATGACAAGATACTTACTTGGACGAGGAGAGGACTGACTTGCTTTGATCTGTACAATGCAAGGATTCAGAAGAAGGCCTTTCATAGAGTTGGAGGGGTGGGCAGTCGAGCAAACAGGTGGCTGTCGGTGGTACTCCGTATCATTGACGAATTGTCCTGCAGATCATGCATAGCAGGATTCCCTTCTTTTCATACCGGTGTACACACTCATATACCTTTTATTTTACGCCCTTTTTTCTTTTTTTTTTTCAGACAAGGTTTTCACATGTAATTTAGAATTATGGCAACTATGCAAAATGCGAGGATGGACAGCCTGACAGGAGCAGACCTGCGAATCAAGGCCCCGCACAGATATGTCGTCAATCGATAAGAAAGTCGGGCCATTCGATATGTTCAGGTCGTGGGGTTCGGAGCGTCCTTCTGATTTGCAGATAACCCAGACCTTCGTTTTGCCACTGTCCATGTGGTCGGATTGTGCCTCGCTGCGACTCGCCTGCTGACAGGTTCCAGTCAGGAGGGGAGGCTCGACGGTTCGTGTGGTCACCCACGTCCTGATTAGAGCCTTGGAGGTACCTCCATCCTCTCGTCTTCTCGTCCCCTTCACGTTGTCCCTCCCGTACTTTTACTTCTCTCCCTCCTCCCGACTCTTCAAGTACCCCTTTTGCCCTCGCTGGTCGATGGTCCGTCCTATATCGCCATTCCTGGCTGAAGATCTCTGTACTTCGTAAATTTGTCCATTGAAGGCTGCGGTGCATTTCCTGACCTAGGACTTCGTACAGCCGTTGCAGGACCCGGGTTCCTGGTTTCTTTACGGTGAGTTGAAGTCTCGTTCCTTTTCTAGCGTTTGCCTCCGTGCATACTTACCGTTTTGGTCTCCTTGCCCATGTCTGTCCCCCTAAAAAATGCCGTGCTTCGTTTGCCCCGCATTGTCACCCTACGTGGACGATACGAAAGTCGGATGGTCTATTTCGTTTTCTTCTTCCTCATTTTCCCTAGGCTTCCTTCTTTCTTCTCCTCCCGTTCGTTTCATCTGCTTTTTCAAGACTTCTTTTCTTGCGTCACCTGTCGAGGGGTTTTGAATGTTTGCAGCGTTCCGGTGACCATTCCTGGTTCCCTCGGCTCACCACCAATGGTTCTACCATTTACCACGCCTTAATCCCACTTTCTAACTGGTATCGTCTCAGCCTAATCTGCGTCTCTCTTGTTTCTTCGGGCACGCTATCCAGAAGCTCTTAGCCGCACGACCCTAAATTGAGTTGTCATCGGTCGTACACCTCCACCTGAGCCCTCCGGAGAAGACTGCTTAGAGTTTCCGTCACTATGAGCTTTTAGGATCCTACGATTGCGGGGTCGCTCTGGTCGCCATATTGCGCTCGTCGTGTTTTCTTTTGTATTCGCTCTGCGAAGTGTCAATTCCTTTTCCCCCACCCACCCTCTCAAACGAGATCGTATCCATCTTGTCCCGAGTTAAAGGGCTGTGCCCCCTTGACTTCTCAGCCTCAGGATGGCTACGCTACCTCCCGACATGATAGAGATCGGGCAATCGCCGCGGACTGCCTCCCCAGTCAGTCCTGCCTCGCCTACAACAGGTGATGTCCCACTGGGTCAGCCCCCAAAGCTCAAAGGTCGCCATAAGCTGTTGCAAAACTTGCAGCGCATGTCTTCCTCGCCGTCCTTGACTCGACGGGGACGCTCCGCCTCTACCGGATACCGGCGCGATGCGAAGGCGTCACTGTCTTGCGTTTCGCTGTCGTCCACGACGTACACTACTTGTTTGGGCAATAATGGAAGCTCTTCGCAATTCTATGGCGGGCTCAATGGCCCCGGGTTGACTGGATTGTCGGGGGAGGGTCAACCTGACAGCCCTCGCATTCGCCTAGTTGGGCGGGATTCCTCTGCTTCCGTGCAGCAGTTGAAATCGATTCCCTTACCGGTTGACCTGAGGCCAGGATCTCGTGGAATATCACCTGATGGTCTAATCTGGAATGACAGCATAATAGCATCTCCATCCCCTGCGCCCCCGAAGGTCATTGACTTTTGGGAAGACATGCCTCACGAGATCAGAATGAAGATCTTCCTTTATTTGTCGCCAAAGAACGTCATACGTTGCTCCAGAGTCTCCAAAGCGTGGCAGAAAATGTGCTACGATGGCCAATTGTGGTCTAACATAGACACCCCAGAGTACTATGCTGATATCCCAAGCGACGCTCTCGTGAAAATCATCATTTCGGGCGGTCCCTTCGTGCGCAATCTCAACCTTAGAGGTTGCTCTCAGTTACCCGAAAAGTGGTTGTCTGAGGGCGAGCGCATCTCCCACGTGTGTCGGAACGTCGTCAGCTATTCAGTTGAAGGATGTCACATTGACAAGAAGTCAATCCATTCTTTCTTTTTGCGAAACCCCCATTTGCAATATATTAACGTTCCGGGTCTTCCCACTGTGACGAATTCGGCAATGAAGATCATCGCCCAGTCTTGTCCCTACCTGGAGACTTTGAATGTCTCCTGGTGCTCCAACGTCGATACAAGCGGTCTAATGAAAGTCGTTCAGTCCTGTTCGCGGTTGCGTGACCTTCGGGCTTCCGAAGTCAGTGGCTTTGACGATGAGAAGTTCATGCTAGAGTTATTTGAGAAGAATATGCTCGAGCGGCTGGTCCTAAGCTATACTGACATTACGGACGAAGCCCTCAAAGTATTTGTGCTTGGGACTGACCCAGAGACTGACATTCTGACGGGTCGACCGATTGTTCCGCCGCGACGTCTCACTCATCTGGATCTTTACCAGTGTGTCGAGTTGACTGATGAAGGGGTGAAGGCGCTTGAGTATACCGTCCCCAGCCTCGAGTATCTGCAGGTTTCTAAATGCACAGAGCTCAGTGATGACTCTGTTATTCCCGTGATCAATACCACCCCACAGTTAACCCAGCTTGAACTCGAAGATTTGGAGAGGCTCTCCAACGAAACTCTTGGTGAACTTGCCAAATCGCCCTGTGCACGCCGGCTTGAACATCTCAATATCAGCTTCTGTGAGAATCTGAGCGATGTAGGGATGCTCCAGGTGTTCAAGAACTGTTCGAACCTTCGATTTGTCGCCATGGACAATACACGAGTCTCGGATCTCTCCTTGATGGAAGCCAGTTCTCAAATTCGGAAACGGGGTTATAAGGACGAACGACCCCCTCAAGTCGGGTTGCGGTTGATTATCTACGACTGCGCTAATATTACCTGGGCTGGTGTGAAAGAAGTCCTCTCAAGCAACGCCTACGTTCCACGCAATCGCAAACGTATATCAACGGAAGCGGCGACACGTTCTAGCAGTCCTGCGAACGCATCGACAACCAAGCTGGCAGCCTCCACAAGCTCAACGCCTGTACCAGTCTACCCCAACGAGATCATCAAGCTCAAGTGCTGCCATCCCTGGCAAATGACTGTCGAAGAGCATACGAGAAGGGTGCTGCGCGGTGACCTCGTCGCCGCAAGCAGGCTTGATCGAAAGTGGGCCGACTATATGATGGCCACAGAGGAAGGCGGAATACTAGGAGCAGGAGCGAGAAGGCGACGACGTCGACTACGCGATGCAGAGCAGCGTTGGAATGCCGATGAGGATGACGCAGATGATGCAGGAGGCGCTCCCGCCTTCGGCGGAGGCCGGAGAAGAGCGCAGAGTGGTGGGGCTTGTGTTGTTATGTGATGATCGACCCGTTTATCCCATTTGAACCAAACCACGCATAGCTGGGCTTCGCATTAGCCGTTTCATTCTTCGCATCTTCGATTTCAAGATACCAGGCGTTAGTCAGGTAGTTCTTTTCCTTTTGAACGGGTGCTCTTTCACCTGAACAACCAAACCTCTTGGTTGTCAAAGTCTGACGGTGCTAGTTTTTCTCTTTTTCTTTTGGTGTTTACCCTTTTCAAGTTACCTCCCTCTCTCCAGCATGGTAACGTGAAATACTCGCTTTTGTTGTTCGAAAGGCCGAGACACCTGTACGCTCTTTACCAGAGCATGCTATGAGATACGAGTATGGTCGCATGGGATTTCTCTCCTGGGCATGGACAGGTCCACCCTAAGCTCTCCATGTGCGATGACGACATTATACTTGATGGATGAAATTGAAGGAAGCGCGGTGTCTGGATTTTGGAACTTAGCCAAAGCATGTGTTTTGCTAACTGGGTCTCTGTCTTTGCCGCTCTGGCTTGCGGGTTCTGCTGGTCTACCCCTACCTTTTTCTTTTTCTTTTTTATTAGACGGTATTTTTTTTGTTTCTTTTTTTTTTTTGAAAGACTTGGCCTGTCTCGGTTCTCCCTCTTCCTTTGTCCCTAGATTAAGCCCCCTCCATCCGAGTTCATATTCACTCGCAATGCACAATTCCCTGTTATATGGACAAGTTTTGACTGTGCCCCTGTTTGTCCCAAAGGTGTATGCTAAGTTATACCTGGCTTACGAATGCGCCAAATATGGACTGATAGTCACTCTCCTAAGAGCAACAATAATGAGGGGATCAGATTCCTGAGAACATAGAATCTGTCTGGGTGGGTATCTGTAGAGCTGTCTATACATATACTATATCAGAATATGTCGTTTCTCCCCTGCATCCCGGCCGGAAAGAGAAATCATGTCACTCCTCGAAGAATCCACCATCGCTCTCCTCAGCACTACCCTTGTCTCCGTCAGCCTGGTGTTTACTATTTGCCGCACCCATGCGTCTTGCCTCATCTCTTCTCCTGGCGGCACGGTTCCGAGAAATTTTGCCGCTGTCGCCGTTCGCAGGCCGATGTTGTTTCGCTCTGGGTCGGGTATGTTCATCGGGAGCAGAAGGGGTAAGGCTCTTCTTTTTCTGGATGGGGACAGCTTCCTCTTTCCTTCTATTCATTGGTTGTGGCGATTTGCCGGCTCTTTCTTCGACGGTGCTCGTGTTGGAAGCTATGTTCAATTCCAATTTCCCATCACGGAGCAGGTTGAGCGTTTCCTGGCCCTTTTCTGTGCATTTCTCGACAATGTGCCACATGGGTGGTCTGGTATTTGGTTCTGTATCCGTAGTTGTGCCGTGATTATCTTGCGTATGATGATCGTTTTCGCCGTCGCTGGTCGGCGCACGTTTAGATGCATGTCTTTCCTCTGACAGAGCCTCTGATCCAGTGTCTTCGTGTTCACCTTCTTTCTGGTCTTGAGGGTCGTCCGCCGTTTGTTTTCGTAGCTTCTTGTTCGGGTACAGTGAGATATATTTCTCCGTGAGCGGGAAGTAGATGGTGTAATTGAGGTTTACGCGAGCGGTATGAATCCGTCGGGCGAGATCTTTAAGCTCATCATTTTTGGGATCAGAATCGAAAATCTTCTTTTCGCGTCGCAGTAGTCGGTTGAGTTCTTTCGTGGCAGTTTTCCTCTCTTCAATTTCGATATGTCAATCTCCCGTCACGCGGAAAAAGGAAGAAATGGGATGGCATACCCAAGAACCTAACAAAATGGTATCTTTTTATCATTTCCGACCTTCCCCGTCTGTCCAATTCTGCCTGCAAGTCCTTCTCGTAACCGGCCAGTGCACGCTCCTGCACAATCCTTGCGTCGGCCGGGAGATCGACCCGATTGAGGAGACGCTTTACGTCTCGGACCCGTCTCTTCAATTCGTTGACGGAGGGGTACTTCGCTTCCTGTAGAGCTGTATGAGATGTCCTCCCCTTCCCCCGGTACTCTAGTGCAGGTTGTCGAGAGGGGCCGTTTTCATGATGCGAGTCGTGCAGGTGTTTCTTCTTGGTTGCTGGTCCTGGTAGAGAATCCTCGGAGAACCTACCCGCTTTGCGCTTTGGAGCAGCACTGCGGGATAGTTCCTCTGTCGCATTATCCCCAGGCATGGCTCTTGTCTATTAACGCTGCGTAGCTAGGTAGCTAGATCGTTTCTGCAGCGAGATTGCTGGTCATGGTGATGGGAGGAATAAAAGCAAAATCGGCCGGATCATCATCGTTCCGACACACCCCAGAAACCGCGCGGTTCGGCCAATCAGTTGACGCGACTAGTAACGTCTGTCATCGCAGTTGTCGAGGGAAGCTTCATCAGTTGTGCATCTTTCCTGTTCAATTCGTCGATGCTAGTCATGCTTGTCCTATTTCTCTGTCGCCCTCCTCATTTTCCACAGCTGAGTTATCGATACCAGTAGGATGGGTGTTGACGGTGACGGGACAGTTGAAGACTATCCACGATTTTAGTCTCCTGTTCTTTTCGGCACTTCTAGTACTTTTGGGATACCGGCTCATCCCTGCAGGAAGTATAAAAAAATGGAGACCGCGATTCGCTGGTCGCCATGGTCAACCACCGCAGAACAGCGCTTCCTCTACGTGGACGTGGTGGGCAAAGCATTCCGACTCTGCAAGGTCACCTCGTACGAGGACCACAAGCTGCAATATGAAGTGCTGTCCACACACACCAAGGTCCCCGCCTTCAGGGCCTTTGACTGGTCGCCTGTAAACGAGTCGTTGATGGCCGTTGGCCAGTCATCGGGCGAGGCAACGCTCCTGCGCATGGAGGGAGAGTTGCAGGAATCGTTCTCCTTCCCCGTTCGGAATCAACGCTACTGCAACGCCGTCGCTTTCAGTACGCACGGCCTGCTGGCTGCAGGTCTGGACAGAGTTCGCAATGACTTCTGTTTAAATATTTGGGACGTCAATCAGCGGATTATGTTGGCGGGCACTAAGGGTTTTGCCGAACCGTTGAGGAAACTTGCCAGTTCAGAGCCCATTACCAGTATCAAGTTCTTTAAAGATCAACCTGCTACGCTGGTAACTGGGGTGAAGGGGCAGTTTGCTAGGATATACGATTTGAGGGGTATGCTATATATAAGTAGTTCATCCCCAGTTGGCCCGTCTTGTTCTGACTACTTGCTCCAGAGGCTCCCGGTAATGCATCTCTTCAGTTTCAGACAAAATGCGTTCACAATCTTGCCATTGACTGGCTTGACGAAAACTATATCGCGTCCTGTCAGACGTCAAAAGATGCCACCATCTGTGTCTGGGACCGACGAGTAGGGTACCGCTATGGGTCACCTTCCCTCAGTCCCGCTCCCCTCGATCAATTTCAGACAGCCGCTTCTTTAGAGCTGAATAACATCATCGATCCCAAAGCGACAATTTGGAGCATGCGCTTCGCAAGGACTAAGAGAGGCTGTCTCGGGGTTCTTTCTAACACGGGTCATTTCAAGGCCTACGACATTACCAAGGAGTATATCTCCGATGAGTATCGCTCCTCGATGGATAAGACGCTTGGCCAAGGTTCTCTCAAAAACTACCCGGAACAGATTTATACAAAATATGTCCGCGATATCTGCAGTCCATTCAACCATCCTTCTCGTGGCTGTGGTGAGAACGAGAGAGTGGTCTCCTTCGATTTCCTAAACATGAGCGCCTCGAACGAGCCGAGCGCCTTGACCCTAGCTGGGAATGGCCAGGTCGGTGTTGCCGACCTTCTGCCACCGTCAGCACCGGTTCAGCTGTCTTCTCAGAGCACTCTGGTCCGTGGAACTCCCGACGAGCTCTCTGACTTTCAAGTCATGTATCCTCTGTCTGGTCGAGGTTCGAAGATATCTGAAGTCGTGAAGAGAGTCCAAAAACGTACGCTGTCGAATTCAGCTGGCCTGCACGATGAACTGGATGGTCAGCAATCCAAGAAGAAAGATCGCACCTCGCACCCTCTTTCAAGTCGTGAAGCTCGAGAGCGTGCTCTATCCATGGGAACATTGGGTGAGCCTCTCACGGCCGAAGAAGCCTTGACCCTGATGACGGTCAATCGGTTCCGTTGCAAAGAAGGATATCTTTTCGATGGGGCCAAGAACAAACGGATAGTGGCGGATGATCCTCCTCTGCAGGACCTTTGGGATTGGATAGACAGTAAGCTCTTATATTCCGCTGATGCTGAGAAGCCTCTGTTGACAGTTTAGGTTCCCGAGTGAGTTCCAGTGATGACTCGATGATTGTAAACGACCTTGACATGAATTATCTGGGGGTATACGACGTGTGGAATAATGATTTAGGTAAGATCCTTGACTTTGGTTCTCTTAATTTCTCGACCTCCATTCTAGTTGGCTGTTGCTAATTTACGACTACGAAGGTGCGAGTCTTGAAAATCGACGAGTTGGCCCCGGCGCTTACGGCTCCATCGACGTACACGAAGCCATCTTAGATCTGGCTAGTGACCCCGATCTCCCCGAATTTCAGGGCTGCGTGACGGAATTCCCAGAGCATCGACGTCTGTGCCTCCGTCTCTGTGGAGCATTACAGTCAGAAGATGAGCTGGAAAAGGCCGTCGATCAACTGGTGGCAGAGAAGCAGCATACCAAAGCAGCCGCCTTGGCTCTCTTCCAGGAGGAAGCCAAGTTGGCTTATCAAGCGCTGCGTAGTAATGAGCCGGAACAAGCCCACAAACTGCTTGCGATGGCGATAGCTGGTGCCGGAAAGGGTCACACGGATTCAGACTGGGAAGAGATGTGTGCGGAGATCGCCAGAGAGCTCACAGACCCCTACGCAAGAGCTATTCTCGCGCTTGTGAGCAAAGGCGACTGGAACCCCGTCATAGATGAAACGACCCTGCCCCTGAAGTATCGTGTGGAGGTCGCCCTACGCTGGCTCCCTGACGACCATCTCACTGAGTATCTGAGGGAAACGACAGCTGAGGTCATCCGCAACGGTGACATTGAAGGCGTTGTTCTTACGGGACTGGGCTACTCTGCCATGGACTTGTTTCAATCCTACATCAATAAGTTCAACGACATTCAGACACCAGTGCTAGCCATGAGCCATACCGTGCCGCGCTTCGTCGATAGCGAAGCGAGTAGAGCTCAATTTGAAGCATGGCGCGAAACTTATCGCTTACAGGTTAATTCTTGGAAGTTGCAACTTCAACGCGCGCGATTTGATGTCGGATCCCGCAAATTTGCTGTCACTCACGATGGCCGCAGACTCATCTCTCCACCGCCGCAGCAAGTCAGCTTGACCTGCAACTACTGTAGCAGACCTCTCTCCCAGCAGGATGCGTCCTCACAAATTTCTCCCGCAAGCACTGGGGAGGTCGTCCACTCGACGACAGGAAATCCCCTAGGCTCCGTTGCAATGTCAGGCACCGTCTGCCCAAAGTGTGGCCGTCACATGCCGCGATGTGGCGTCTGTACTCTTTGGTTAGGATCCCCAGATCCCAAGTCCCGAGGAGGCATGGCCGCTGAGGCCGCACGGGAGAATCAAAACCGCAAGCCCACCGAGACGGAAATCATGCGACGGTTTGCGGTCTTTTGCATCAATTGTAACCATGGCTTCCACGCGCATCATGCGAGGGACTGGTTTATGAGGCACAAGGTGTGTCCTGTGGCAGAGTGCGATTGCGTTTGTGATCGATGAGATGGCTGTGTTCCAGGTTCCTGTTCATTGGAAATATGCTACGAAGATAACGGTATTGTCTATGATCTTTAGTATTTATACCCATGTTAAATAGAGGTTGTTTTATTAGAATTGGACTGGATGGCCTTCTGTTCTCTGGAAGGGTAGGGAGCATCTAGACGTATGTTTACACAACTGGATGTATTTATCTGGAGAGTTTCCACGAATGATGTCAGATCGGGAGCTCCGCCTTCGCCCTGGAGTAAAAGGAAGCTCCAGAAAAAATAATCAACGGCCGCAGCTGCCTGGGATGACTCTTTCGACCCTTGAAACGTGCCAATTATTTTTCCTCATCTTACAGTTTGACATATAGGCTTTAGAGATTTATAAACTTAAGGACACTAGTTCAGCCTTGCGTGATTGTGAGTCACTCCGCAATTTCAGTGACTGATCCGCAGACCTATATTGGCAAGCTGCAGGAGATATATGAGCGTCTCCCTACAGATTGAAACACACGCAGGGAAAAAAACAAAAATAACTCCTGTCCATCTTTGCTTTTGCACTTTCAAAATATTTGCTGAATTTTTGCCCCTCCTTTTACCCTGCTACTGTCGACAGTCGCTGAAGACCAATCGCTCCTCATGCCGCACCAAGGACGGAATCAAAGTCGCCAGGTGACAGTTTCAAAGGCGCTGAGTTATTTGCTACGACATGGCGCAGAAAAGGAAGGCCTTAGAATGAATGAGCAAGGGTACGCAAATGTGGCGGACGTGGTAAGCGACTTTGATTCGTGTCAACGGCTGTGTTATGATTATCGTCTACGAAGAAAAGGAATGCTGATGGATTTCCGGCATGTTCGCATCGCCAATTGACAGCTATCCTATCGAAAGATCAAAGCTCTGAATGTTACCCTCCCTGAAATCTTCAACGTCGTCAGCGTATCCGAGAAGAAACGATTTGCACTCCTTCACATCCCATCAGCGAGTGTCGAACAAGGACAGACGGAAGCCATAAGAGTTCCACCAGGTGCTTCGTCGGCGGAAAACGCGGAAAGGCAGGAAAGCGGGGAATGCATGCCTGTTATAGGAGCTGCGTCAACGAGCGAGGGACAAGAAAGTGCGACCGCGAAGGCTCTCTCAGTGCAGGACACAGATGCATCGCATTTCCTTATCCGGGCCACGCAGGGCCACAGCATCAAGAGCGTCCATGCTGCGTCTTTCCTTGAACGGTTGTCACCACAATCGGACCTTCCTGAAACAGTAGTGCATGGGACGAACCATTCTGCGTGGCCTTTAATTCTTACCTCGGGAGGACTCCGCTGCATGGGACGGAATCATGTCCATTTTGCGACTGGTCCTTCGTTACAGTCCGTCCTTGGAGCGCTGGAAGAGCGCCGCGGTGGCTTGAAGTCTGCCACAAACGCGGATGCGCAAGTTGATAGCGGACGGGTGATTTCTGGGATGCGCAAGGATGCACAGGTGCTGATATATATTGATCTTCTCAAGGCGCTGGAAGCGGGATGTCCATTCTGGCGGAGCGAGAATGGAGTTATTCTTAGTGATGGTATGCTTCCTGGGCAAGGACAAGGACAGACTGAGACGCATAAAGATAGCAAGCGCAAGGCTGTACCTCTCGTACCCTCTGAGTTCTTCAATGTCGTGGTCGAGAGGAAACGAGGGTTGGGAGTAATTTGGGAGCACGGAAAGGAGGTGCAGAAGCTGCCCGCTGACTTGATCGATCGGGGGAATCGAAAGAAGAAAGGGAGAGGAACGGATTGAAGGAAAATATCTGCAAGATATGCCCATATGCCCTGTCTACGAGCAGCAGTAACGAAAGGTCCGTTTCACACGCAAGTGTATGCGGGCCTACCTACGAGAATGGCCCGCCGGAATGGTCCATCGGGGTTATACCTTCAATATCAATGGTATCACCTAGTACATGTTCAGTCTACTGCAGCTTTCCGGCCATACAACTGCAATTGCCATTTATCTGGACTATTTGCGATGGTGACTTCATCCAACACCATAGTTAACTTGGCCCTGTCAAAGTGTTCCCACCTATCATCTCACCCAATACAATTCCTAAGAATGAGGTCGTGGAGAAGTCACCCATATTACTGATCACCTACCTCTACCTAGGTAGATCAGAGTCTCCCACCTCTTTCCAGTTGCTGGGCAAACGCGAGGAGCAACCTCCCAACCGCAGTATCGTTTTCAACGCAATACCAGTGGCCGATGCCAGGTAAAATCTCCATCTTTTTGACGGAACTGCCAAGATTGTCGAAGATCGTATTGCAGCTTTCCTGTGTCGCGGACTTGTCCTCATCGCCAGCAATAAGCAAGTAAGGCGCCGTGATCGCCCTGTATTCGATTGATGGAGCATTCGCGATAGCGTTACAAAGAGCAGCATAACCCTTAGGATTCTGAGAAATGAACATCTCGCGAAGGAAAGCCTTCTGGAGAGGCGTTGCATGCGAGCCCGTTGCTTGATTCGGGACACTATCTGCTATTGGCTCCATTCCGTCTAATTTCGTAGACAACGTCAGCCGGTTTTACATACAGGAAAGACAACTTCCATAGGACTTACGTTCTGAGACAAGTTCCATTCTCTTTTTCATATTAACCCCGAAGGCCTCCGTCGGGTGCGAAGGGCCAACACCCACGATTCCCTTGACGCGATCCTTGTGCTTTGCTCCAAGCCAGTTCGCCACTATGCCACCCATCGAGTGGCCCACAACAACGGCCTGCTTGACGTGCAATGCGTCCAGAATGCCGAGGACATCAGCACCAATGCTCTCGATCGACGTCACATCACCTGTGAACATGGACCGAGAAGATCCATAAATGTCGAAAGTGATGCAGCGGTGGCCGTCCGAGATCTGGGTGAGGACGGGGAAAAAGAAGTTTTCAGATACTCCGAGGCCGTGGATGAAGATGAAGGTTAAGGGTCCCTTTGGAGAGGGATTCTTGGGTTGTTGGTCAGTGTAGTGGAGCCGGTGGCCGTTCACATCGAGATACGGCATGTTCGCATTCGATTTTGTTGCTTCCTCACTTCCTTCTTCTCGTTTATTTTCCTTTCTTTCCAGTGAAAAAAGACTGGACAGTTCTTCCTGTCCTGATTAGACTGGTGGAGTAGACGTGCCCTCCACGCAAAGTGCACCTCGTCACTGAGTAGTTAGTGACGTCATCGCCTGCATTTAACTATGACCTATGTTGGAGTGACTATTCGTCAGATATAGAGGGTAGTTAAGAACTACACATAGAATGTGAGGACCTGTGGGATAAATGCTTAAAATGGCTGTGCTGCCTTTTTCAACTAGAAGTTAACCTTTCAATAGATCTCATTTTCATCAACCCCGATCCCTCCCTCCATGGCGCCCTGCATTCTCTGCCAACTGTATGAGCATTCATAACTTCCACATCACCAGGACAATACCAATTGTGCTCAAAGTCTGCGCAGTATGCCTCAGAGGGGGAGTCTGTCAAGTGTGGTAAAAAGGCATGAATCAAATGTGAAATGTCAACTCATTAAGAAGAACTCTAGCAATTACTATAAATGCGGTTTTACAACCAATGCGAGAAATAGCTCTTCTTGGCTGGAGTGGGAAAGTTGTCTTTGTAATGTTTGGCCATGTGTCAAAAGAGAAAAGTAGTATCGTAAAGCTATCTTCCCGGAACGCATCGCGTAAGTACCTATATTTTATAGAATGTCGAGCCATCTACGCTCAACCCTTGAAGCCCCGGAGACTATTCATGGCCAATCCGTCAGGCTCGGCGCCAGGCCGTTTTTGATCCTCTTCACCCCCACCAAAAAGAGGGCTCTTGGTCCTTGAGGTATTGTGTCGAGCTTGTTCCGGAGTCACCGGTGATGAACTGACAAAGCCAGAGAGATGCCGACTACCTTCAAGCATCCAGGAGAACCCTGAGTCTGCTAGAGATTGGCGTGCTGTCAACCGCAGAGGTCCTCTTCGATATCCGGTTTCGTCACCCAAGCTGGTTGATGAATCGGCTCTGTTCAATTCCTTTCTAGCTGAAAACGAGGGCCGCTTGGCAGTCACCTCTGTCGGCTTCGTCTCCTTGGAAGATTCTTCTCTTCCTCTCTTCTTCTCTGGCTCGCTCGGGGGAGTTTGCGTCTCGTCTGAACTTTCAGGGCCTGTTTCGGCATTTTCACCTGGATGCTTTCCTGTATCATTTACTGGTATTGATGAGTCTTCGAGACAGGCCTGGACGGACTGGAGCCTTGTAAAGGCTCCTTCTATGTTGTCATCTGTGCTTGTATCGAGGCCCTTCGTATTCGCCAGGTGCGTGCGTATATCTTCTAATGCTTGTCCCAATTCTTTTGCAAGTGCTCTATTGCGTTCTTCCATGTGTTCAACCCTCCCATCGACGTTGGGTTGGCGGACGGCAGACATCACCCCTGGCTTCAAGGGGGGTACGGCGCCAGGTACCGACATCCGAGAATTTCTCTCGGCCTGCACCGATTGTATGTTCTTCCTTGCCTCATTCATCGCACCTCGGACAGCTTTGGCAACGCCCCAAGACTCTGTCTTCCGCTGGATGCCTTCCGAGACGTCTTGGAGGAACGCTTCGAGGTTCTTCGGACTGTTCGTCCCCGATAACCTACTAGGGGAAATCCCGCCAGTCAAATTTCTAGTGTTGTTGCGCAAATTATGTCTTTTAATGGATGGGGGTCCTGTAACTGGAATCACTGGGTTCTTTGGAGATTCAGGAGGTCTGCCGGAATATTTCGCAATAAGAAATCTGCCTCTTCTGGGGCCGGGGTTCTGCTCGAGGTACAGTGCATCGTAAACGAAAGTAGAGGGAGGATGAGGATGAGGCGATGGGTAGCGAAGTAAAAGAGATAGAGCGGTCGAATAGTCAGCGTCCAGCACTGAAACGGGCATGTCAGTATCAAAGAGTACATCTTTCATCATCCACGAAACTAACATTGCCAGTGAATTCGAAGTAGCATCGCAACGCAAACAAAATCGACTAGATCAGCCCTTAAGCCCTCTGCAAATAAAAGGTCCCAGGTGGTGAGAACATCGTCGAACGGAAATTCGCGACCAAATAACAAGCGCATCCAGCGTCTTCAACAGGAATTAGCAAGAGCTTCAGACGCATTGGATATGTACTTACGTCAGGAATATTTGCGGAAGGACTTCAATAGTTTGCAGATGGTCTGCCAGTCCCTGGTCCACGACGGCCAACAACTCATCATGGACATTCTGGCATCGGTTGACAATCGGAATGACTTCCACGCTACCATTCTCCAGATGATGACCACCATATTCATAGTAAACGCGGGCCGTCTGCATGACGCAGCAGAACAATGTGAAAGAGTCGTGTTCCACATAGGCCCCGTCGAGACATTGTAGCATCAAGCTACAATCTTCTGTAACAGAATCGACACTTCCAAGAGATGTCTTGTCGAGCGCATCTTGACTCACAACCCACAAAATAGGCGCCAACAGCTCGTGCATCCCTTGCCGGTAGCCAAGATCCGGGTTAAGTTTAGAGTAGATGAACAAGATGTCTAGCAATTTCGCTTTGGTTGCAGCTTCACAGAAGAAAGGATTCTCCTGTAAGCACCTGTCGACATCTTGGGATATCTCTGCTCTGATAGTTTCGTCGCGCCGTAACGTTTGCCATGGTGACTTCGCGACAAGTATGAGTTAATCCTCGAATATCCCAACGCCCCTTACAGCGGTCTAGAGATAGCATACCTCTTCGTCGTCCGTCAGTGGATCCGCCGTCGACGGCAGATCAACTGGATTCTCTATGAACTTAAGGAAATGCTCCCGTAATGCGGTATAGGCCCCTCGCGAATCGGTTATCTTGCGTTGCCATTGTGTCCAGTCGAGATTGTCGACGAGCAGGAACGCCTGTTTGTTCCGTGTGAGCGATGAACTGGTTGATGAATGCCCTTTGCGCGAACCTTCCAATAAACCGATCTCAGTCCGTCATTGCACAGGTTCTGTCCTTGCTCACTCTTGAGGGCATTCCTCAGGTCGGCGATAGCGTCATGACCGCGGAAAAGCGCGTCCCATCTCTGTCTTAGGCCAAAATTAGCTTCAGTACATAATCATACAAAGCCCGATTCTAGAGAATACCTAGCGTCTTCGATATCTCTCATATCTCCATAGTCTGCATCACGGAAAGGGCCAGGTAACGGCGAGGAAGGGAGAAGGGGAGGTGAAGGTGGGGGGAATGCAACGAGGTTGAGCCTGGCGCGGATCGGCTCCGCCTTGGAGACATCACCTCCGGAGATCAACCGCGCATCTGCACAGACGTACGCCTGTCGCAACTGTCCTCTTTTACAAGAAAGGCTCGCGCTTTGATATGAGATTTAACGCTCTCGCATTGTCTTGAAGTTTTGCGATCCTCGAATCTCATCACTGATGTCCGCGGACTTGTTTGCAGAGTTCGGATTCGACCAGTCATCTCAGCGTCCCGAAGGTTCTCAACGGCGACAAAGCTCCTCTCGACCAAATGCATTGATTCCCGGCTTGGATTTATCAGAGGATGCTCGCCAAACCGGTTCTTCGGATCTTTTAGATTGGTCGGATTTCCAGAGTGCTGATCCGACCACCCACACGAGCATACCAACTACGATCGGGAAGTCTCATAACAATAATATCGCTACAGGTATTTCACGGGAACGAGGTCCTAGCGTGCTTTTTGATGCGACAATTGAAACCCTTAACGATGAATATGATGATGATTGGGGCGAATTCGAATCCGCAGAACCACGGCCGTTGCAGAATCAGCTAACGGGGCTCACCCCTGAGCCAGATAATAACCTGCTATCTCATAATAAGGATATTAATAAAGATATAAAACAGTCAAAAGGGACAACTGTCGTGTCTGGCGCCGTTGACTTGATTGATACATTGTCGATTGAAGATGAAATACCATCAAGGGAAAGTCCACGGAAAAGCACAGTCACAAAGACGAAGCCGAAGACTTCTCACGAAATCAGGCATGCTTCCGCACCACACTATACAGAATCTACTGACGAATTCTTCGATCAATGGAGTGGCTTCGTAGGTGGGAAACCACCGGGAAAGAGTCCTGGAGGCATCAAGGAAGGAGAATCGCCTGGAGGATCTGCAGATAACGGGGAGGAATTGATTCGAAATCGCGATCCGCCGGTTCAGACAGATACAACGATGCACCAAGTTCAGGACAGATCTGACGGCTCTACATCTTCAGCTAAAGTTCGTCCGACAAATGTGCCCCCCCCATCTGTTTTATTGCAGCTGTTCCTTCCGTTATTCGAGCACTTCCAACAGGAAGCTTCAAAACTGAAAGGGAATACCGAACAGAAAGCGGCCCTGGAAGATAATGCAGAGCAAATTCGCCGAGCGCTAACAGTAGCAGCACGGATCATTGCCGGACGAAGCTTACGATGGAAAAGAGACACCATCCTAAGTCAGAGCATGAGGATCGGCCCAGCACGAGCTGGAAAACCGGGAGGGATGAAGCTCAACACGGTCAACAAGAGTGAAAGCGTCAAAGAGAAACAGGAGGCTCTGGATGTGCTAAGCATGTGGCGTGATCATGCAGGGCTTTTTAACTCTACACTGCTGGCATCGAGCAAGCGCCCGGTTCATGTCATTACGGACAACGTCCGAGTGATGACCGCTGGTCCTGAGAAGGGAGCTCTCAAAGCCTCCCATCCCTGTGCACTCTGCGGGCTAAAGCGAGATGAGAGACTACCTGGTGCAATTGATGAGAATGTTGAGGACAGTTTTGGAGAGTGGTGGACGGATCACTGGGGTCATACAGACTGCAGGCTCTTCTGGGAGAGCAATATGAAACTACTCAGCCAGAGATGAAGTCTGGCAAATATATATCTATACTCGGATGCACATACAACAACAAATGCTTTTTATTCCTTTTTTTTTTGATAGAGAGAGAGAGCAATTTAACTCCCTCCGACAAGCCCATCAGTTATATTAGACTCTTCCAGCCCCGTTCGAATGTTCTCGTACAATTTGTGCGCGGGCAGATATGCCTATTACTAGTAATAGTATCTCATTCCGATCTACTCAAGGCCCCAGCCAAGGCGCGCAGAACGGTGGCGATGTCTATTACCAATGTTCATATAATTCAGTCACTTGCCGTTCCGTGGGGTGGAGTCACGTGGCTGTGATACTTCGACAGGAAAATCCGGGCAGGGAGAAAGGGGAGGTCTGTCATCCAACGAGTCTGACAGATAAATCGGCCTAACAGACCGAATGATAAGGTGAATAGAGGAATCTCATCAGGTACGATCCAGAGGAAGCCATTTCCTAGTCCAGTTAACCAACTCCAATGCAGACTAAATCCGAATCCCAGAGTCTGCGGGGCGGATAAGCTCTTGGACACCGACAACAGAAACAATTCTGATTCTCGCTGTAGAGCAGAGCTTCACGCGTTAATATCAATCTAATATTGCAGTCGCCTTTGACTTTAGAGCCTGTTTTTTTTTTGAAATCCTGACACATGGCAGAGGACTCGGAGGTATCACCTCTAGCATCGGGCTTGCGTATCCCGAAAGCCTGCGAGACCTGCCGAACTCGAAAGGTCAAGTGCAATGGTGCCAGTCCGTGCAAAACGTGCCAGCGAAGGAATTTGCCATGTATCTACCGCGACTATGCTCGGCAGCGTCGCAAGAAGGGGCATGACAGGCACCAGACAGAGGACGCTACTCTCGCGGGAACGAGGGCTACGCCCGAATACAGTCCTCGCCGACACTCCCCTTCTTCCGCACATCCGAAGAACGCTGTCATGTATAACTTCCACAACAGTGTCTCGGCTACCCACATGACATCTCCTTCATGCAAAGTCCAGCTGTACTATGGACCAACTTCTCATTTCTCTCTGATGCAACACATCTACCGAGACTTGGTCTCGGGACCGCTAGCAGCCGGAACTCAGCCGCAGGGTGAGGTTGAGGAAGCAGGCGCTGGATTGGATCTATTCAGTTTCCGTCGGATGTTTTTTGGATCCCCAGCTGAAACCCATGATTCAACTAGAAGTGCATCTGCAGCAGATACGGCGATGATGTTCTTGCCGTATAATTTAGCAAAAGGATTTCTCCTGAGCTATCTGTCATCGATTTATCATTTGACGCCGTTTCAGCCAAGGGAGGCGCTTGAACGGCAGCTGGAAGAGCTGTATAATCCAAATATCAATATTCGTGTTGACACTAATTTAGATCGGATTTTGATGTTGCTCTCTTTGGCTTGCGGTGCATTGGTAACGGAGCATGATCATTGGGCCGACCTACTCTTCGAACGGGTCAAGGCGTTATCTGCAAACCTCGATGACGTGGTTAACCTCCAAACCGTGCAACTTTCGTTGCTCATGATAAGTTCCCTCTTCCCGGTTTCAGCGTGGCTGTGGCACTGACGGGATCCATGCTGTAACACGCTCATTTCCAATCTGAGCAAGGTCGTTCCAACTCGTCTTTTCTTCACCTCGGTACTGCAGCTCGAAAGGCTTTGTCTGCTGGCTTGCACAAGGATCCCCCGACAAATGTGGAAGATGCTGAAGAACGGCGGAAAACTTTCTGGTCTTTATACTTCTATGAGACGTTAGCATCACTTTCCCTTCTTTGAAAGCGTAGCTGATCCGCCGTCTGCAGTTGGATTTGCTTTCACTTGGGACGGCCGAGCGCCCTATCTTTGGGTGACATCGGAATTGCGTATCCGAAAGACCCCTTTCTCAAGGTTCTTATCCACTTGTCAAAGGCGATCTCGCGCTCCGCGAGCGAAATATACGGCCAACGACATGAGACGTTATTGGAAATGTGGAGGATCGCCAAGTCTATCAGGGAGGATCTCCAGTGCTATGACTCCTTGATGCAGCAGAGTCTCGGATATGGTCTGGAGAAGGCCCCACAGACGGGAAGCATAGGAGTCCAGCAAACTATGTTGACAACATGTTCGTCAGTGTCTGCCGTTATTCTTGGAAAACCGCTAATGTTTCAGTGTACTATCATACTCTCCTCCTGACATTCCGTCCGTTCCTCATATTCCGAGGAAAGCTGAAGCAACATTCCAGAAACACACTTGGAAGCCAGCCACCTGAAATTCCGACATGGCTCAACGAGGCTTCTAATTCTGCACTGTACACGGCGCAGAGGACGATCCGCTATCTATCCGATGCTTGTGCTGTGAACGACCTTGTTAGGGTATATTCCCATGGCTTGCGACCTCACGTTTAATGCCGCGCTGAAGTTCTAATGCGATCATCTCTCAATAGGGACAACGCTATCATGCCTTCTTCTTTGGGAGCGCTTGCTTTTCACTTATCTATGATCTCCTGCAGGATGACAGTACAGCCGCCACTCATCTTCCGTGGATAAATTGCGGTCTTCAGTGTTTACTTACAATGCAACCATCGGATCCCATCTCAAGTACGATTACTGCGCTTCAGACAATTCTGAAGAAGATTAACCCAGCCTACGACTGGACTCCAGTCCAACGACCACAAAGCGATTTCGGTTCCCAGAGCGACGCCCCCTTTTCCGGTCGAGAAAACTCGGGTCTTCCCATTTACGATAATCAGGCGAATCCTCTTTCACCTTCGAATATGCGCAATACGGTTTCAGGGCTTGGCCCTCCTGTCTTTCTCGACCTTGAACACGATATTTTCCAAGACGGATTCATGAGCGAGACTAGTCCGCTTGACTTTACTCAATCCGATATAGGATGGGATCTTAATTTCTCAACGATGGACCTTGAGGCCTTTTTATCAATCTATCCTACGGCGGATCAGGAAACGTCTTAATATCCGTATATCCGCGTATTGTCGACCTGCCGAGTGACCTACTCGCGTTCTATTGGTTGTTGCTTGACTCATACTGTTATTTTTGGCGTTTCGCGTCCAAGATACCCGTGGACAGGAGGAAGATAGCTTGCTAGGTCGCGCCGCGTCTCCCGGTCGCTCCGTGTCCTGCAGCCAGTTCCGCATCAGCTTCAGGTTTCCGTAACTCGGGATTGGACAAGAGTAGTTTATGATAGCGATGGGAACCCAACAGGATTCTCGGCCTATGGTCTCCACTGGGTCTGCTTATCTGGAATTTGAGCGAAGTGGACACTGGGCAATCCTGGAGTTTGTGAGGCAGCGGGCGAAGGACCCGTCTGACCCGGGAATGGCAGACCAAGAAGTCTATAAAGTATATCCGAATGAGCAATAAAGATGATGGGGCGTATCTGACCTAGTACCTGTCAATCAGAGACCATTGGCTCTGCGTCCAATCGTCTCGCAGTGGTCCACAGCGATTGCGAAAATTTCCGGATATACGGATATACGGAGCTAAACGGGATAGACAGCTATACATCGTCTTCACTCATATATGGCCTCGCGCTGACACTGGCTGGAGCCCTGGGCGGTACTCAACTTACGGATGTGTCTACAGTGAGCTGCCGGTTGAAGCTACAGCGTCGCAAATTTCCCTTGTTTCTTTGTTAGCCAGCTCGGCCCAGATCACCGTCTCGCTCCCTTCGCAAGCTGCCTCTTCTGTATTTGCCGTCATGGAGTCGCCTTCCGCGTCAGTTTTGACGGCTGCCGACATCGAACAGCAGCAAGGCACACTTAGCAAGCGCCTGACGGTGACTTTCCGGGACCTAAGCGTCAGGGTGACGGCCGCAGATGCAGCTCTTGGAAGTACAATGTTGTCTGAAGCTGATCCACGACAGTTCCTCAGTCTTTTGAAGAGAGCACAGCGTCCTAAGCGGGTAAGGGACAGCTGACTATAGACAGAGTGGAAGGCGTCTCGAATTGACGATTTAACAGACAATTCTCAACAACATCAATGGGCAAGTGAAGCCTGGTGAAATGGTAAATGCCATTGCTATTACTTTATGTTCTTCACGTCCATCTTAGATTAACAATAATAGTTACTGGTACTCGGTCGGCCCGGATCAGGCTGCACTTCGCTGCTGAACGTGCTCTCCAACTCGCGAGGGTCCTTTGATGAAGTCGTCGGCAAGACGTTCTATGGTAGCATAGACCATAAGGCTGCCAAGAAATACCGCGAGCAGGTTATGTTCAACACAGAAGGTGATACAACTTCTCCCCACTTTATGCGGTGTTATGCTGACAGGTGTATTCTATCAGACGATATTCACTTTGCAACTTTGACGGTTAATCATACAATGAAGTTTGCTCTTCGAAACAAGGTCCCACGCGAGCGCCCAGAACATCATCAACATAAGATGAATTATATTTCAGACACAAGAGATGAGATTCTCGATTCCCTAGGTATCGGACATACAAAGAAGACGTTGGTGGGAAATGAATATATCCGGGGTGTGTCCGGGGGTGAAAGGAAACGAGTGTCCTTAGCAGAGATGATGGCCGGCCAGGTATGCAGAACCGCCTTTTACATACTATGAGGGTGACTCACTTCTCACCGCGTGCGCAGAGCCCTGTTCAACTCTGGGATAATCCTACGCGAGGGTTAGATTCGAAGACCGCGGCCGAATTCGCGAGGCTTTTGCGTCGGAACGCGGATCGGAACAAGAAAACGGTTATTGCAACGATGTATCAAGCAGGCAATAGCATCTATAGCGAATTTGACAAAATCCTTGTCCTGGCTGAGGGTCGCGTCATCTACTATGGCCCTCGGAGGTATGCTCAAAAGTACTTTGAGGACCTTGGCTTCGTCTGCCCAAAAGGAGCCAATATCTCTGATTTTCTCACTGCATCTACCGTGGTGACTGAGAGAATCGTTGCACCTGGCATGGAAACATTAGTCCCAAACACTCCGGAAGACTTCGAGGCTAGGTTCCTCGAAAGCGAGATTTTCAAGCTGGGAATAGAGTCAATCACCCCTCCAGAGGAGTTAGCGTATGAGATCGATGACCTGCAGATGGCGGTTGTTGCTGAGAAGCAGAAGCGTCACATCCCCCGACCTAAGAGCATGTACACTGTTAACCTCTGGGATCAGATTGTGACCTGCACCATCAGGTACCCTGAGCAACCCTGAAGGTGAAGGAAATGCTGCTACATGATGTGCTGACATGCTTACAGGCAGTTTCAGATCATCCTAGGTGACAAGCTATCGCTCGCTATCAAAGTGATAAGCTCACTTATACAGGCTTTGGTCTGCGGAAGTCTGTTCTACAATCTTAAGGATGACAGTACCTCAATCTTCCTTCGGCCTGGAGCCTTGTTCTTCCCTGTTCTGTACTACCTGTTGGAAAGTTTATCTGAAACCACGGCGTCTTTCATGGGTCGTCCAATTCTTTCTCGGCAGAAGCGTTTCGGGTTCTATCGTCCTGCGGCGTTCTGTATCGCCAATGCAATCACTGATATTCCTGTGGTGATGATTCAAGTGACCTGCTTTACGATTGTTCTGTATTTTATGGTTGGGCTCCAGACTGATGCTGGGAAGTTCTTCACATTTTGGATTATCGTAATCGCAGACACCTTATGCTTTACTCAGCTCTTCCGCAGCATAGGTGCTCTCTGCAAGCGTTTCGGGAACGCCTCCAAAATATCAGGATTGCTTTCGACTGTCTTTGGCGTCTATGCCGGTATGTATCATTGCCATCATCGCTCTGTGCCAAATGCAGAGCACTGATTCTCTGCTTTGCGACCAGGATATCTCATTCCATATCATAAAATGCATCCTTGGTTCCGTTGGATCTTCTATCTCAACCCAGGTTAGTTGATCACTCTCATAATCAGCGGCACTCGAAGCTGACTAGAACATAGGATCGTACGCTTTTGAGTCGTTCATGGCCAACGAATTTGACGGCTTGAAACTAAGATGTGTCTCACCAGATTACATACCATATGGCAATGGATATCCAGATTCGGTCTCGAGCTACCGAGGATGCTCTGTTATCGGCAGCGATGAGGATGGAATGATTGATGGGGTGACATACATTCGTGAGCAGTACAACTACTCTGTTGGCCACGTCTGGAGAGGGTTTGGCGTCATTGTTGGGCTCTGGATATTCTTCATCTTTCTCACTGCCCTCGGCTTTGAGTTGCGCAATAATCATGGAGATTCGTCAGTGATCCTCTATAAGCGCGGCAGTAAGAAAGTGCAGGCCCCAGACGAAGAAAAGGGCAGTGACGTCCAACTTTCGAAAATGAACGGTGATCTTTCCGGGTCGGCAAAACAATCAATTTTCACATGGCACAATCTCGACTACTACGTCCCCTTCCATGGGCAGCAGAAACAATTGTTGGACAAGGTATTTGGATTTGTGAAGCCAGGGAACTTGGTTGCGCTCATGGGAAGCTCCGGGGCTGGAAAAACGACGTGAGTAGTGGAAAACTCTCCATGCGTGTGTATCCCCGGCAATGTATGCTAAATAAAGGTCCGGCGTCAGGTTACTCGACGTGCTAGCCCAGAGAAAGGACTCGGGTGAAATCTTCGGGTCGATTTTGATTGATGGACGCCCTCAGGGGATCAGCTTCCAGCGCACAACCGGATACTGTGAGCAGATGGATGTGCACGAGGAAACGGCTACCGTTCGCGAAGCCCTTATTTTCTCGGCCGCGCTTCGCCAACCTTCTACGGTCCCTTATCAGGAGAAGGTCGATTACGTAGATTACATCATCGATCTTTTGGAACTACGAGACATCTCTGACGCTCTAATCGGAGTCCCCGGTGCTGGACTCAGTATCGAACAGCGCAAACGAGTAACCCTTGGCGTTGAACTGGTTGCAAAACCTACCCTTTTGTTCCTGGACGAGCCCACATCCGGTCTGGATGGTCAGAGCGCCTACAATATTATTCGATTCTTGAGAAAGTTGGTAGACAGCGGACAGGCTATTCTATGCACGATCCACCAACCGTCCGCGGTCTTATTCGAGGCATTCGATTCGCTCCTGCTTTTAGCGAAAGGGGGTAAAATGACATACTTCGGGGAAACTGGCAGAGATTCGAGCACAGTGCTCGACTATTTCGGAAGAAACGGTGCACCATGCCCCCCGGATGCCAATCCCGCCGAGCATATCGTGGATGTCGTGCAAGGCAATACGGAAGCAAATGTCGATTGGGTTGAAGTTTGGAAGAATTCCGAGGAGTGCCAGAGGGTACTGGATGAGCTAGACACGCTGAATGAAACTTCCAAGGCCGATCCCAACTATGCCGAGGACACGGCAAACTTCGCAACGCCGATCTGGTTTCAGTTCAAGATGGTCCTACAGCGACTCATGATTCAGCTCTGGCGGTCACCTGTAAGTGTCCTAGTGTCCTACTACAAATGATGTTGGCAGGTGATCTTGCTCACTTTCAACCCAGGATTATATGTGGAACAAGATCATTCTTCACGTCTTTGCGGGACTTTTTGGTGGTTTTACTTTCTGGATGATAGGCAATGGCACCTTCGATCTTCAACTGCGTCTGTTCGCCGTATTCAATTTCATTTATGTGGCGCCAGGTATTTACCCTCTATTCCGCCTTCCTCTCTTTCAAGAAACTCTAACGAGTTATACCGCAGGTTGTATAAACCAAATGCAGCCTTTCTTCCTCCACAATCGCGACATATTTGAAACCAGGGAGAAGAAGGTAAGTCAACGCAGCAGCGTCTTGGTACAAACGAGCGCGCTAACCAAGTTTCTGAACACAGTCAAAAATCTACCATTGGATCGCATTCATCAGCGCCCAAGTGGTTTCGGAGATTCCATATTTGATCATTTGTGCAACCTTGTACTTCGCATGCTGGTATTTCACCGCAGGATTTCCTGTCCGTGCCGCTGTCTCTGGCCATGTTTTCTTGCAGATGATCTGTGAGTTGTCCCTGGGTCCACGAGGCCCGGCTGTTGCTAGTGGACCGCACATTCGTGCTAATATTTCCTTTAGTCTATGAGTTCCTTTACACTTCCATCGGTCAGGCCATCGCCGCTTATGCCCCCAATGCGTATTTCGCAGCGGTCATGAACCCGGTTCTTATCGGAGCTGGAATGATCAGTTTCTGTGGTGTCGTCGTTCCGTACGCTTCCATGCAGCCGTTCTGGCGGTACTGGCTGTACTACCTGGACCCCTTTACTTACCTCGTCGGAGGTTTGCTGGGCGAACTTCTATGGGACGTCAAAGTGGAATGCAAAGAATCGGAATGGGTGCAATTTGCGACACCGCCGGGCCAGACCTGTGGCGAGTACATGGCCGATTTCCTGGCAGAGAATACAGGGTACCTGCGTGATACGAATGCCACGTCAACATGCTCGTACTGTCGGTACAGCACTGGGGCTGACTTCGCTAAGACGTTCAATCTGAATGCGAGGTACTATTCCTGGAGAGATGTAAGACCCCTCCTTTGTGTATATCGGTTTGAAAAGGAAGGTGGAATGCAGTAAAACTGACCGTTCCATACAGACGGGTATTACGGCTCTCTTCTGCATCTCCTCCTATGCTCTTGTCTTCTTGATGTTGAAGCTGCGGAGCAAGAAAACCAAGAGCGCTCGGGCCGAATGAGTGTTGGTCTGATGTTCTGGAAGTTCTTGAGCTATTAGCTATCTGCCTACAGGATGTGGCTTGGGTCCTCTTCTTGCAAGGCTTTCCGCTGGCGAAGAGGGTTTGTTGTTGCCTGACGTATTATGTGGGGTAGTTGACGCAGACTTTGTAGTCAACAGATAAGTTATCTTGAGATGGGCAGAGGAGTCGTTAGGCAGGAGGTGGCTTGTAGATATAGAGATACATAGAGATAGAAATCCAGAAGATAGACACATTGACCGTGGGGCTGGCTTGTTTCGTGGAAGCTCGGCGATCGTAAGCCTGACTAACGCGCCCAGCAGTCATGCGAAGTCCCGTGCTTGCAGAGCAGCGTCACCGGACCCTCCCGCGCCCGGCTCTCTCTTACATACTCCTACTACATCATCCTCCCGCTCCTCTCTTGCAACGGCCCCGTCTCCTTTCTCCTGCTGGATTCTGCCCTTAATGAAAGCTGTGGCTCCCGTACGTTACTTGGCCGCTAAGTCTTCTTTGCTCTGGGATCTTGAACCACGCCTACTACCGGCCTTCTCCAATTTGGCCATCCCTGTCTATCTGTCTCATCAGCGAAGAGGGAGACTGCATCCGAGGACCAGGTGTAGCCCAGGACAACGAACTGCTACTTAGTCTCTCTCGCTCTTTCGTCTTCTTCTTGACAGATGCAAAACAACTAGCTGAAGTTGAGCAATTTCACTTCCCGAAGGGAGCGTGAACGAGAGAAGAAGTCAGCTTCTCAGCCCCGTCTTTAGCAAGTTCGCCGGACAGGCAAACTCAACGAGGCGGAGAGGAGAGAGAATCTCTTTGTTTCCTTCGGCGTTAGCCAGTTTCCTAAGAACGGCTGGATCCTGTTTATTTATTCTACCCGGTCCGGCTGCAATCCAAGCTATTCGGACTCACGCTCCAGGGCATCCATCCGTACATTATCAGCCGGCTCAACGCAAAGCGGTCGGTTGGTGGTTCTCGCTCCCGAGGTAGCAAGGAGGTGTGTTCGTCGGTGTCGTAATCATCATGGGCCTTAAATACAACGTATATCTCACAGCAAACAAGATCTTTGGGTGCAAGCATTGCAAAACCCATCTGGCCGATTACAATGATATCATTAGCCGCGTGAGCTCTTCCTCTACCCCCCTGTTTCACAGCCAGCTCTCTAATACGGTCTCTTGGTTTTTTACCATGCAGAACTTCCGGGGCCAACATGGCAAAGCGTATCTATTCAACAACGTCGTCAATGTCACACAGACCGAACCCGTGGAGCGTAGCATGACGACCGGGAGACATATCGTTCGGGATATTGCATGCAGACAATGCAAGGAGACTGTGGGGTGGAAATACGACAAAGCCTACGAATCAAGCGAGAAATACAAGGAAGGCAAGTTCATCTTGGAAGAAGAACTGTTGTGCGTGGTGTGTTAGGCGTCGCCCTGCCATGTCGGTCTAGTTGTTCTATCCTGGTGGACGCTGTTCTTCTCTTCCTCGTTTTCTTTATAGTCCCCATTTTACCATTAGATGTTGGTGTTGATTCGAAGGCGTTATGAGGAAGTTTTATGAGGGAGTTTGCGGCTTCGGTTCTCGTCTTGTCGGCCTCTCCTTTGGACTGGGGATCTACGAATTGAATCTGGGAGGGAATGGAGGCTGGCGCAATTTGGTGGTCATGGGTCTCTGAGGTGTCTTTTGTTTTATTTTATATATCTTCCCCCTTGCGAATCATGTCTGTTGCTCGATTTCCCGAGAATGTCTGCTTCTACTACTGTCCTAGCGGGGAGAGAAGCGTATTGCATATGCGTGCATTTTGAATTATCAGCAAATTTACCAATGGATGAATCTGAATCTGTCGAGTTCACCTAACACGAGTGTTCCTGGCCGAAACCAGCATTTACGTAGACATACCCAGGTTCGCAGGGCATCATGCACACGGATGGGCCGACGACAACCGGAAGGGGGCGAGTTATAACCTCCCACCGCAGAGACCGGGCCGGTCCTGCGGTGGCGACATGGGGAATCAAGGAGGGTCCCTATCAGCATAACCGATCAGCCAAGACGACCAGGAGAATGGAATGCCTGGACCTTAGGCCAAAACTCCATAGCAGCCCCATTCCATCCTGTTGACCCCGCCAGAATAACGAGGGCGATAAGACCCCACTGGAGGGGGGGCGTAGGGACGGTGGCTTTCTCTTTTCTGCTAATAATTTGCCGTCCGGTTTCTAGCCGGGACAAGAAAAAAATATTAAGAAAATAAAAAGAAGAGAAAAGTATCTGTCTCGTCTCTTTTTTCCTCTTCAGGTCGTCTGCTGCTACTCAATTGCTATATATATTCGGTACTGCTACTCAGTTCCGACTTATCGCTTCAGGCGCACAATCTCGGAGACGCCCAGCGTACATTCCAAGTAATAGACACTTTGATCGACAGCGGGAATCGAATTGAATTGAAAGACAGTATGCGTTCTGTCGTATTCCACGGTCCGTACAAAGTAGCGGTCGAGGAGAGGCCGGTGCCGAAGATACAGGAGCCTGGCGATATCATCGTGAAGGTCTCGTATACGGCCCTATGCGGGAGGTGAGCTACAATACTATCTATCTATCTATCTATGTATCCGCAGAATTGATCTGAGTACTTCGACTGCTCCAGTTGGATTCGGGCATGGCATTCTTTTTCTTCTTTATTCGAAGTCAATCAATCTATTCTCATCTATCTTTCCACTGATTTTTGCTGTTTTGGGCAGTGAATTGCACGTGTTCCGTGGCGTTGAGCCCTCCGGAACCGGCCACATCATGGGCCATGAGTTCGTTGGAGACGTTGTGGAAGCCGGCGATGCGGTCAGGACTGTCCAGAAAGGTGACAAGGTTGTGACCTCCTTTACGACATCATGGTACGCACCACATGCATGTAGATCTGCCTGACCCGGCATGGAAAGTCTCTTTTCGGGGACGGTTTATTACCTGGAACCATGTTACTTATGAACAGAAAATGTGACAATAGTGGTGAATGCTTCTACTGCAAGCGCAACTGCTCTTCCCGTTGTGAGAAGTGCCAACTCTTTGGGTCCACCAATTTGGATGGTGGACAGGCTGAATATGTGAGTCTCCCACATGCCGCAATTAAATTAAACACCGGCTTACTCGATGCAGGTCCGTGTTCCAGATGCAGACGGGTCTGTAATGAAAGCCCCCGAAGGGGTGGAAGATCGGTACCTTGTACTTATGGCGGATATCTTCCCCACTGGATATTTCGCAGCGAAGAATGCATTCAAGTCATTCTCCAAAGAGGAAATTTCTGAGCAGACCGTCGTGCTCATCGGTTGTGGGCCAGTCGGCCTCTGCGCATTGATCAATGCGTTGGAATACAAGCCCAAACATCTTCTCGCAGTCGACTCCATCGAGTCCAGGCTCGATCTGGCCAAGTCACTCGGCGCTGAGCCATGGAACTTCCAGAAGGACCGCGCAGGACTGGACAAGCGCGTCCTGGAACTCACCAACGGACGTGGCGCGGATGCCGTCATCGAAGTGGTCGGGCTGAGCCCGGCGCTGCGGACTGCTTTCGACCTTCTTCGGCCTTGGGGGGTTATCAGTAGTGTTGGGGTGCATAATGGAGAGGTAGGCTCTTCCTTCTCCTCATTTTGGGATCAGCAAGGACAAGTTATTGTTGTTGACCAGATTTTCGTCATCAGATTCCGTGGAATGGGGAGGAAGCATACAGCAAGAACTTGACAATCCAGATGGGAAGATGTCCTGTGAGATCAGTATCTAAGGAAGCTCTCGAGGTGCTGAAGAAACGCCAACATATGCTGGGGTAAGTGGCACGGAGTTCTGACGTAGCAGACAGACATCGGCTAACCGACAAATTGCAGTTTCATGGCCGACCATATCATGCCTCTCTCCAAAGCTGTTGAGGGATATGAAATCTTCAATGCAATGAAGGTGCAAAAAGTCATCTTCGAAGCTGATAAATAGACAGGACCGTATGTGAAAGAGGATATCCTTTGAAAACGGCCCCCAAATCCATAGACCTGTAATGTTATATGCATCTGCATGTTGTCCCAAGGAAACAGGGGCGCTCAAGAGAAAACGGTGTTTAGAGAAAGCTATGCAGTCGTACTCAGCGAGGCTGTCTCAAGTTTAATAAAGTCTGATTGACATAGAAGAGGTCTGGCTTCTATTTCTATTCGTCCTTTCTGGTTCTTCGTTCGAATCGATATCCCCGGCGGCGATCAATCGCTGATGATCTCGACTGACAAAGCGTGAGAGCCAGTCATTGACTAGATCGACACCTGTAGCCATGACTTCAGCTGTTCTATATCTTCGTAGCCGGTACCATCGTCTTTTTAACAGCCACGAAGCATGTCGAGTAGGGACAGTTGCGTGAAACAGCTTGTCGGGCGACAGAAACGGTGACCAAGTACGCGTGCAGCTGAGTTAAGACGAATCCGAGAGACCGCTGACCAGAGAAACGACAGAAGAGCAACAGAAGTAATGAGAGGCAAAAAAGAAAGAAAGAAAGAAAGAAAGAAAGAAAGAAAGAAAGCATGGGAGCGCGCAATGTTGACGGGAGAAGGACGGGCCAACCAGCAGAGCGTTGATTGTGTTTGTGGTCGATTACCTCAACTTCTGCTTTCCACCCAAACAAACTGCACGACTTCTTCTCCCCCTCCCAATTCCTCTTCTGCATCCTCTCCTCCTCCTCCCCCTCCTCGTTTCCCATCCTCATCCTCAACCTCTCCTACACCCTTCCCTTTCTTCCCCTTCTTCCTCTCCCTCCCTTTCTTCCTCTTCTTCCTCTCCTCCGTCTTTATCCTTCTACTCCTCCCTCCTCCGAGTTCCTCGTCCTACTCACCTGCTCTTCCCCGGTCCTTTCTCCCCGCCACCCCCTCCAATTCTCAATTCTCCTCCCTCCTCCGCTTGTCAACCTCTTCACCCTTGGCTCTTCCTGTAAGTCTCTTATTCTTCTCATATGTTCTTCCTTCTTTCTTTTAGTTATTCGACCTTGCGCGGCGCGTCTTATGCATTGTTCCTGTCCAATGTCGTTCCCGTGCATAGCCCACCTTCCACGCGCCGCACGGAGACAAGTGATGGTGACTGTAAGTCTAACTTGATTCATGTCGCAGGCCATCCGACTTGTTCCTTGAACAAGGTCTGCCAAAGGACACCTGTTTGTGCGTATTTCGGACTTCTCGCTATAATCACTCTTTTGGATTCGAATTCCGCCGTTTTCTCGAAGCCATGGATACTAGCGAAACCCACGAACCGTCCGCCATCGTCGACGAGACTATGGCGGATACTCTGAATACTGTCGGCTTGGGACATGACGAAGCCGACGTCGCTCCAAAGACCGAAGAAGAATACGCCGAATCTCCCCTGACTCTTCGCGCAATCGTGTCCTCTAAGGAAGCCGGTGTTATCATTGGGAAGGCCGGAAAAAATGTGGCCGAACTTCGTGATGAGACCGGTGTCAAGGCCGGCGTGAGCAAAGCTGTAGCTGGCGTTCACGACCGAGTCTTGACTGTCACTGGTACCTTGCAAGGCACCGCCAGAGCTTATGCGATCGTGGCCAAGAGCCTGTTGGAGGGTGCCCCGCAGATGGGGATGGGCGGCGTTGTTGCCAACAGTGGAACTCATCGTAAGTTATATCTATCGCTTTGAAACCTACTTCCTCTGCTATTTATGTGGACGTCGATATCTATCACAAGTGGTGTGAGAGAAGGAGAAAATTTTCTGGTTTTTTTTTTTTTTTAAATTCACTGTCAATATATCCTGCTAACTATTTTTCCTCAAATTTAAGCGGTCCGTCTTCTCATCTCCCACAATCAGATGGGTACTATCATCGGTCGACAAGGCTTGAAGATCAAGCACATCCAAGATGCATCTGGCGTACGCATGGTTGCGCAGAAGGAGATGCTTCCCCAGTCAACCGAGCGGATTGTTGAAGTGCAAGGAACACCCGAGGGCATCGAAAAGGCGATCTGGGAAATCGGAAAGTGCCTTATCGATGACTGGCAGCGCGGGACTGGCACTGTCCTCTACAATCCTGCTGTTCGCGCGTCTCTTGGTTCTGGGCCCTTGAATAACTCCGTCGGCACGGGTGGCAGCTACGGTGGTCGCCCCTACAATCGTACGGGCAATGGTGCCGATTTCAGCGACCAGTCTGGTGGCTACGGTAGGCGGTCTAATTCCGACGCAGGGAACCGTGGTTATCCTCTTGTCACGGAAGACGGGGAAGAGATCCAGACGCAGAACATCAGTATCCCGGCAGATATGGTTGGGTGCATCATCGGCAGGGGCGGAAGCAAGATTACCGAGATTCGAAGGAGCTCTGGAGCTCGCATCTCGATTGCCAAGGCCCCTCACGACGAAACGGGAGAGCGCATGTTCACTATTATGGGAAGTGCGCAAGCTAACGAGAAGGCTTTGTATCTCCTATACGAGAACCTCGAGGCGGAGAAAACTCGCCGCAGTCAGCTTCCTCAGGAATGAAGCTTTCTGCGCGAATCCCAAAGTCAAGCCATATGGTCGAATTTTCTTTCCAACGGCGGCGCCGGTCACTTTGTTGTATGAGTTATGGGACTTGCAAAAAAGGAACAGAGAAAGGCTTCACTGTCGGCCAGAGTCTAGTGACTACTATATCCTCAGCGCTCGGGCGCGTGATACTTTTTTTCCCGAATAATCCTGCTTCTTTTGATTTCGTTATTCGTGTCCCTTCCTTGATATACCAGAGATGAAATTCGCCGGGATGGACCCTAAATGCATGTCAGATACCAAAAACCCGAATATCACAATCTCTATCTCTACTGAAGTCTGTTGAATGTCGACGGTCAGGCTTGGTCCGCGGACCGCTGATCACTGAGAGGCAAGCCTTGCAATGCGTGCATCCCCTCGTTCTCGTTTACGCGTTTCTCTCAGGGCGACGAATCCAGACTGAAATCCTTTCTTTTCCTGAAAACACGCCTTGTCTATCTGCCTGCCTGGCTTTCTTTCCTCGCATACTCCCAAGACTGAGCCTTACATGTTCGTTTTCCACTCATACCTCTTACACTCTCACATGGATTTCCTCTGATACTCTTCTTAATTTTCTCTCTTACCCTTCCTGTCATTATCATTTCCTATTTCACCCGTCGAGCTATATGTATCTAGCGGATACACGGATGAAATCAGTTCGCAATATAAAAAGTCTGGCCATATAAATAAATTCAAAGAGGATAAATGACTCTCTTCGTCCATGTTTTATATAACGCTGTGATGATTAGTAGATTGCTCGAGAATGGCTCCGCTCGTTCCCCGAGTCTTGCTCACCACCGCCCTCTAGACATCATGTTGTCTCCGGTTCCAAGTTCTATCTATCATGGTGGCCATGTTCTTTCCTGCTTTCATCTGTCCTCCCTTCTCCATCTCTCATCACAACTCCCATAAAAGCTCACTATTCACAACTCAAGTCGCCCGTATCAGATGTCTGCTTTGCTGCCAGTTTCCATTGTTCCTCCTAACAATAAGGCATTCCTGGCTGTCACGGCAGTCTGAAGCTGCCTTCTACTGTCCCCCAGGAACTTGGGCATGTGGCGCCAGACTACCTGGCCTTTGAGGGTGGTGGTCACTGGCACACTTTCCAGTCCGCATATGGTTCTTTTTTTTCTCTCCTCCATGCACTGGCTGGATTCCTATCCTGTCTGGAATAATCTTCATATACAGTCGTACGCCCCTGGACGAGACATTTGATCCATACATGTCATTTTTGCCCTACTGCTACAATACAGGAGGTAGACACATAATAGTCACAGTGTTAGTACTAATAGGACAACAATCACGCCCTGCATGCACATAGGTATGTATGTGTAGGTGCCAAGGTACTAAGGTAGGTAGCATGTACTGAAACAGCTGTGAATGGTAGGCATATAATAGAAGTATATTACAGATGATTTGAATAAAGAGAAGAGAGTATTGGATAAAATGATTAAATTCATATGTGCAAGGAACCATAAGAGGTGTATTCTAATAGTGAGAAGGCTTATACCATATCAAAACAAGCCCCTCTCTTCACATCATTAAGACAAATCGTGGAGAAAAAGATAATGTAATGCATCCATCGCTATGCTCTTTCGCTTGTCGTTGACACTTCTGAAATCATGTAATGCGTTCGTGGATCCGAGTATGTTTTCATTGCCTGCAACGGTGAACATAAATAGTCTGTAGACGTTGGGGTAGTCATCGGAGATGCGTCGCTAGTTGCGGAATAAAAGATGAGAAGGGGGAAAAAATAAGAAAAAGAAAAAGGTAAAAAAAAAGAAACATCAAGTCCAGTAGCTTCATATATCCCCATACAAAAGCAGTTCAAACTTTTCAAATGATTCAGTGGAAGCCGTAGGGATATCAAATCGACCTGGTCAGAGAAACCCCAGAAACACCGGCCGAGGGATCATGCACAAGTAACGGATATCGCTCACTGTAGTACGTAAAACAAAGCATAATCGAGATCAATCGAGACTGTCATCCGCAGTCTTGGTGTCCCCGTACAGAGTCATCAGGCGCGGTGATCTGGGAGCGAATCTGCGGGTGTTGAAGCTGTTCGTTCGCGTTCGACTGAGCTGGATTGGTGTGATACTAGTCGCCAGCTTGGTTGATGGTGCAACTATTCGAGTTCGAGCTGGTTCCTGCCGAGGTAACGCAGCTCCATCCGTGGCATCAGCTTTCGAACCGTCCACTTGAGACGGAGTGTTACTAGACTGAAAACCGTAACGGCGGAATCCTGGTTGGACATTGAAACTGGACGTTGGAGGCGTATAATATGCGCTTCTCCGAAATGGAATGCTGGATGAGAGGGCAGGAGTACGGGGTTGCGTCGATTGTGGTTGCTGTTGTTCTTGTCGCTGCTGCGAGTTGCTTTGCGCTGAATCACGAGACATGTCTTCCCGAGAGGAGATACGACGCAGAGTCGCTGGTGCGGAAGCGTCCGGCGTTGACCGCGAAACGGACCGGCTGAACTCTCTTTGGTCGGAGTTATCGGGATACTGTAACTGCCTGGGACGTAGAGAGGACGAAAGACGGTGGAGACGCCTAGGCACTGGAACGGAAGCCTTGGGAGACGGGGTGGTGTTCGAATCAGGATTGAGTGGACTACTGTTTCCTGTGAAGCTATTTCTGTGTGTCTGGGAGTGGCTAGGAACACGGATCGTGTTGTGTCTATCGACACCCTCGGCCTCGTTATAGTTCAGGCTGCGCCGATATGTTATGGGACCCGCAGGGGACTCAGTACTGATGCCATTGGCGCCGTTGGCGCCATTAGGCTTCTGCGCACTTGAGTCTGGCTCATGCACTTCTGGTTGCGGGCTAGTCAGCCTCTCATCCGACAATGTAAGACAAAGCTCCGTCAAGCTGCGGCACAGACTCTCGGCTTTCCGCCTAGCCTGCCTTTCAGACGAGCCATATGAACTAACAACCGATGCACCGCCGGATACAGCAGTACCACCACTCAAAATGGTAGACAGTGACACAGCATCTGAGACAGCGGTTTCTAAGGCCTTGTAGACTTCATTGCCTAGCACACCCTTTCCCTTCTCCAAAGCAGACTGTAAAAGGGGATGCACCTGGCTGATAGTGGTAGCCACCTCTGAGTCTCCGGAACGAACGCTCGTTTTACGAGCCTGCCTAGGTGATGAGGAGACGGTCGTCATTGTCGTTGTTGCAGTCCGAGGTCTCTCGGTGGAACCGCCGGGTGCGGCTGCCTGCGAAGGAGGTGTTCCAATTTCCTCGAGTTTTCGGATTCGGTACTTCAGCTCGTCCAATTCATCCCAGACAGCTGATGACGCTGTTGTTGACAGAATTGACTCGGTTCCATCACCATGCGTCTTCTGAAAGTCTAGTGTGGGGCGTTCAGTGGTATCCGAACCCGACGGATGGCGGCTGCTTCGAATGGTAGAAAGAGTCGTACGACGACACGATTGAGAGTCGTGTAAAGACTTTCGTCTCTCTGGTTGGGTGTCTGACGGCGCCAGAGAAGTATCAGGGCTGGTGCGGCTCAACCTACTGCGTGGAAGACCGATAACCGACCTCGCGCTGGAGCTGAAATAGTGTGAACGACTATGGTCATCTAGAGGATGAACAGAGGCAGAGGAAGTGATCAAAGTATTGTGATTGGATGGAGATCCATTTGAAGAGGACGGTAAGGGACTGCTTTCTTGGCGTTTAATGTGTAACTCGTCGGGAGATGAGGAAGGTTGAAGACTGCGGCGCGAGAAGCCAAAACGAGACTATTTCTCGGTCTCCTTGTTAGCTCGGATAGACGGGAAGCACACACAAAGAAAATGTGAAAAAAAAAGGGAGGTAGTCCAAAAAGGCGATCATGACCGTCACTCACCCGTCTCATTTCTGACCGTGGCAGCGAGTTGCGCCGCTTGGAATCTTTCGCAATGTTGAGGAATATATCGGCACTCTTGAATCCAGCATCATCGGCAGTTGAGTCTTTGCCGTTTGGTATGGGGCTCCGTCCGCCCGTCCCCGACAGCGCACTAGGATCCTGGTACACTGGGGACGGCATTTCACACTCTGTCTCTAACGCAGTCGAGGAATCACGACGAATGCGCACATTGGGATCGGAGGCTTCGCCGGATCGCCGAGAGACGAGCGACAGAGAATGTCTGAGTTTTTTTGTAGTGGACAAAGGAGAAGAGGATTGCGACGAGGCGTTGGAGATGGCGGACGAGTGTAAACTGCAGGATGATCGACAATGTGGTTCAGAGAGGAAGAAGTCGCGTGGGAGGAAGGAAGAGTAGACAGGAGATTCATTAGCGGTAGACTCGTCTATGATGCTGGAGTTGTCGTTGGCGCGCCTCCGGGCGTGGGCGTGGGCGTGGGCGTGGGCGCGGATGCGAGAAGTCACCGCCTTCTTACGAAGGGGCTGCTGGCAGTGGAAATCGAAGAGCGACTGTGGGACTGGGTAAGGGGGTAACGTTGAAACCGTCGTCGCAGTTGTCGAGCTGGTGGCTGGGAGAGACGACGCTGTAACGGTCGAGGTGCTTGTCGGGCTTGGCGCAGGTTGTGGGCGGGTCGCGTCACGGGGATGCTCGGCGGGCGAACGCGAGTTCTTCTTACCAGACCAGACAACCTCAGGGCACTCAGTCGCGAGTTTTTCGACGAGACACGGGGGATCGCAGCTGTGTGCGCTGCTGCGGCTTGAGCGGACGGCCTGGAGATTATTCTCAGGGGCGGCCTCGGGCAGGAATCGACGGGCGCAGGAGCTCTCCACTCTGAAGCTTGGTCGATCGCCCGTCGACTGAGAAGCTGCCGATAGGACGCTGTGCCAGATTGAATTTGCGCGACGCTCCTGGACCAGTCCGTCGCCGTGTCCGCAGTGGGAGAAGCGCCTTCGTTGTACTGCTGCTACTTTGACAGAGGTATCTGGGAACACAGCTGTGACGCAGCACTGGAGTTGGATAATGCCTAATTGACAAAAGAAAAAAACTATCACTGGGAATGATGAATGCATCTCGACTAGATTGGCTGATTTTCATCCCAGGGCCCCCCAGTTTCGAAGCAGACTGGCCAGCTGGTACGATCTTTGTGTGGCTCGAACAGGCGAGACAGTTCACTCCCACTCAGGCACGGTCTCTATTCTGTGCCAACGAATCCTCCATGGCATGGTGTTTATGAGATGTCCTTTGCCGCGCTAAACTACAGCGCATACACTACTGCAATGAACAACTCATGCTGGGGCCCTTCGAACATTTGAATCTGAAAGCCAGGCTGTGGATGGGTGGTCGTTCGCACTGTATGTACAGCGATTTCGTGTATCAGCAGCCAAGTTGCCAACTGTAGTAAGTACACTACAGCGACAACGCAGTGAAATGGTGGGCTAACTAATTAGCGGCGCGGGGTTATTCTGCGCAAATTTCCGGTGAAGACGCGGAAATTGCGGGGACTTTTAATTTTTTTTTAATTTATTTATTTATTTATTTTTCTCCTGTCCTCCAAGTGACTTCCCGGCCCGAGAGAAATCTCTACAGCAATGGTTAACCCATGGTTCTCAAGAGCGTTCCATGGTTCTGATTCTCAACGAAGGCCTTCTCAGAAATGACCCAATTTCCAAGGGTGCGCCAACAACACATCTTACACGCGCTGAGAGGACTGTCATGACAGAAGCGTAAAGTTCAAACGGTCAAAAGCAATTAACTCTGTCCTGGCCGTTAAGATGATCCCGACCGGCAGAGTTTAGCCTAGAGGCTCGCCCACCCCATGGCCATCATCGTGCAAAAAGATCGACTAGATCCAAGCCACGAAGCAAGGCTGGCTTCTAGACGAGGTAACGAAGATGTTTCTTAAACAGTACCTAGGTATCGGTTCCGGTCTTGTGCACTCAGTGCAGGGTACCAGTGCCGGATATGTAAGGGTTGAGTCGATGCAAAGGGGCCGGTGGGCCGAGGCGGATTATTCCCCACGTACCAATTTCACCGGATCGTATACAAATGGGGCGACTGAGACGAATATATAGTTTGGGAGACAGAACCACGGTACGGATGATCAACACCTTTTCTATAAACAGAACAGACCAGGACAGAGGCATCCATCAGTGGACTCGACAGACGAGACAGACGAGACAGACACATGGCGATGTACATAATAGTACATAGGCATGTGGCCCGAAATTACAGGGAACTTCCTTGGTGCAGAAGAGAATTCGAATCTGAGGTCAGACGGGACATGATGCAGTTTCAGGACATTTGCTCCCTGCTGATGTCATAGGGGGAAGGGCGCAAGCAACAGGTTGACAGCAATGGTAGTCGTAGCGGCAGATCGCACGATCATCGATTGACTACTGCACTGGTTATTTACGCCGTCAGGATCGCGGGGAGCTAGATTGTTTCACACAGTGTAGGCTGTCTCAGCAAGGAGCGCTTGACCGACTGGTGTGTTTCAGGGCAACGCCAAGGCCATGAGATCCTCCGACCTGTTTACTTTCGGCTTCTTTTCTTGCCCAGGGGGAGACGACCGCTGAGATGACTGCTCAGACGACCGCTTTGTGCTGGTCTGCAAAGTGCAAACGCCTATTCTATTCCGCAGGGGGCAGGGAGCGGCGATACTCTGTAGATCCTGTGTCGAGTGCTTCGGAGGCCTTTGGAACGTCTGGATTCCAGGCGCTGAGCAATCAGCGGCCGAAGAGGAGTCAAAATAATCAGCACAAATTGCCCGCGATAATTATAGCTGCCCGCCACCCAGTTTTATTTGTCTTTATTTGTCACGTACATATCCGCGTTACTGCAACAGGCAAAGGGCGACTCGTTCGGGCGGCTCGCGTTGATCCACGCTGCTTGGCTGTAGCGCTCTCACAACAGGGAAGTGAAGGCGCAAGACAGAAACAAAGGACGTAGCCTGCTTCTCTTTGACGCTTCCCGACAAGCTTTCCCTCTTTCTTTCTTTCTGGGAGTACGCCCGGGCGGTTTTGTGTTTTGTGTTTTGTGTTTTGTGTTTTGTCTCTCCTCCAAACCAGCCGGGGAGCACATCGCCAAGCTGCATGCAGCGGCGCATGTGGGCGCTCAGCTTGATGGCCGCTGACTGGCACACAAGCAGCCGCCTGGGTGGAGTCCAGCAGCTAAATTTAGAGGACGAAGGCGCTGTTGATTCGGATGGGTCTGTCTCGCTTGTGCGCCTGCGCGGCTGATTGGGCGCGTTGTGCCGGCGCGCAGGACCCTGTCTCTCTGCTGCCCCCTCCATTTAGATGCAGCGAGCCGTCTTTGAGAAGTGGATTTGCGTTGCTGCTTGCTGCTTGCTGCTGTTGCTGTTGCTCTCTCTTCGCTGCTCTCCTCCCTGGCTTGCGTTTGGAGGTTCGGTTGTCTTTGCTTTCTCCTCTTCTCTTCGCTCCCCTTCTTCCCTTCTCTCGTTCTTTTTTTTTTTTCTGGGGGGGTTTCTTCTTCTTTTCTTCGTTTGTTTGGTGCTCAGAGAGGAGGAGAATCGGACAATTAAAAAAAAGGACAAGCCGACCGAGCGAAGGCAGACAGGCAGACAGGCAGACAGAGCATAGCCATAACATAGTTGTGCCCGCCTTCGTCCTTCACTGCCACCTCTTCCCTCTTCTCTCCCTCTCTCTCTCTCCCTCCCTCCTTCTCCCTCTCTATCTTTCTCTTCTCTTTCTCTCCCCAATTCCTTGCTACCAGAGCACGCCTCTCCTTTTATCCCCCTACAGCTTGGCGGGCGGTTTATTACGCACTCTATTCGATTCGGTTCATTTGCAGTGATCTGCCCTTCGCTGGTCATTCCCCGGAGGAACGACTGCTGCGGCTACTGCGACTATTACCAGGCTCATTATCATTTCTCTTGCCTTCTCCGCAGTGTACCGCTATATTTATCTTGTGTGTTTGGCTCCATCGACATAGTGGGGAGACGCTCGAGGAGAAAGCAAACCGACATTCCTTTGGTATGTTCATAAGACTCAAAATTCGGTGCATCAGAGTCCACGAGTGAATCGCCTCTTTCCACTCTCCCTTACTTGCCCTAATGTCTTGTCCCATTTGCTGGAGCCCATCAGACCCTTCATTTCCCCGGGTTTCTTGTTGTTAGCCCTGATCCAGCCTTGTAAAAACACACCTCCCGACAGCATTCTTCTGCCCACTCACCCACTCTTCTTTCACACATGAGTTGTGAGTCGCTGACTGATTCTCCGTCTCTCTCCGCAGAAGACCATTTGCGCAGGTAGCAAGTGCGGCATATTCCTACTTCCATCAGCACCTTGCATGCGACGCCCGCATCTGCGTTTTGATCCAGGCGTTTTGCTGCGACCCTCGTGAGTTTGGAAGGGTGTGATACCCTCTCAAACGCACGCCGACCTCCACTTCCCCAGACAGCCATGCCAGTTCAAACCAGCGCCCCGTCCGTCGCGGACTCGTTTCCTTCCTTCATGTCGGTATTTGGTGGCAGATCAGACTTTGGGGAGCAGAGAGACGACACAAAAACCGCCAAGCCGTTGGATGCTCCTATGCATTTTCCCACCAACAGCTTCAAACGATCCCATCCGTACCATCGCGCGAGTGTTTCATCGACTGCCTCGGCCTCCGAATCCGCCGATTCATCCCCGTCGACGACTGTCTCGATCTTCGACGGCTCGTCCTTTACCGATACATCGGGGAGCTCTTCCCCGGAATCTCCGTTGCCCATGCCGTTTCCCTATGTCAATTTCAAATCACCCCCGCGCAGCGTCGAGGCTCAGACAGGGTCCACAGCACCGACTAACAACATTGTGGTACCTGCGTCGGATCTACCGAAGCCTGTACGACCTGAATCTCCCGGAAGGCGGGCGCGGAATCTTAAAAACTTGTCAGTGGCGGTTCCTCCACCGTCGATATCTCGTCCCCCAGTTACAACCTCATCGATTCTAGAAAGAAATTCTGAACACCATCTCTCTGCCCCGCCATCGCCAATCAATGCCGCCGTCAGGAACACACGCCGACGCCCCGCAAACCTCACCATCCGGACTCCCGGGCTGGATAGGTCTTTCGGCGGCAGTGTCCGGCAGCTGGTTCCTCCCACTCCTGCCGGAGAGCCAGTACTGAGACATGCGGAATCTTCACCATCATTGATGTCTATGTTTTCGCCATCCTTCGGCCCCAAGGGTGGCATGCAATTACCTCGTCCGATCACACACCATGGATCCAGGCGGCTTTCTGAAGGTACCTCGTCACCTATCAAGTCCACTGCTGACCCTCCGGTGCTGCACGAACTCGATGAAGAGGAGGATGATCATTTGGATTCGCGTGAGTCAGCCCGAAAGGAAGATCGAGGCTATCCGGATGGACCTGTTCAAATATACGACTCGGGAGTATTCCTTTATTTGGAACCAACGGCGCAGGAGGCCTCAAATTTTGATGTGGTCGTGAATGTGGCGAAGGAGATTCCCAATCCGTTTTCACACAGCCGCCCAGGAGATGGCACCCCCGTCGGTGCATGGCGAGAGGCAGTGTATTCAACGCGCATGTCCTGTGCAACGCCACAGACGGCGTTGTCAGAAGCGTCATTCAAATCTGCGTTGGAGTACCAGCCTGAGACTTCGACTTCGACTTCGACTTCGACTTCGACTTCGACTTCGACTTCGACTTCGACTTCGACTTCGACTTCGACTTCGACTCCGACTCTAACTCCAGCCCAAACAGGGCCGCGAAAACCGGAATATTTTCACGTTGGATGGGATCACAATTCTGAAATTCTTGACGATCTTCAGCCTCTTTGCGAGTTGATCGACTCTCGGATTGCGCAGGGGAAAAAGGTTTTGATTCATTGCCAACTGGGAGTAAGTCGATCCGCGTCCCTGGTGATTGCGTATGGCCTGTACAAGAACAGGCACTTGGATTTCAACTCCATGTACGGCGTCGTTAAAGGAAGAAGTCGTTGGGTGGGTCCGAATATGAGTCTTATATACCAGCTCACCGAGTTCCGCTCGAGATTGCAACGTGAGGGACAACGGCAGATTCCCACTCCGACGGATTATTGGCTCGTGCCAGGCTCTAGAAGAAGTTCAGAACCACAGCCATCTCCATGGGAAGATCGAACGCCGCGTGTCCCTAAGCGTGAAGTCGAAGAGCCCAACTATTCGCCTGTTTTCTCACCGCAAGAGCAGCAGTCTTTTCAGAATCCTTTCTCCTCCCATGGAAGTTTGGGTTTCTCGATGTCTTCGACGCCTTCAACAAAACGAAGACTGATTCCACGGCCGTTCCCTCTGAATGGCTCGCAGTCTTTCGAGTCGTCTCCTGTTCGACCTATTGCACCCGAATTCAGCTTGCGGCAACCGGAGAATGGGCGCCATTTGCCAGCAAAGAAGCAAGTTATCAGACGAGACCCTCCGCAAGAGTCTTCATTATTCTCGCCTAGAACCACTGAATTTCTGGATCCATCATTCCCGCGGCCTTTCGTGACCAGTCCGATAGTAAACGCGGAACGGAAGTCGCTTGAATATGGACGACAGTCCATGGATCCCAGATCTCCGCCCCAAGGAAACGGGCGCATGATCATGAGAAATATTGATGAATTTCTATAAAAACATTTAAGTGGCCAATTCTGGTCCAACTCTTTTTTTATTATTCCATGACCACTTTGATTAGGGCTCGGGAAAATGACTGCATGACTCCGAATGACCCGGCCTCGTCTACGCGAAGGTCAGGTTTCTCTTCTTCGGCTGCTCTCGTTGCATGGGTTAGCCGCGTATTTTCGCTCTCGGCTTTTCTACACCTTCGTTGTCGCCATTTCCTTATCGCCGTATTCTCCGCGTCTTTCTTTTCTCGGCATTTCTCTCGCTATCTTTTTACGATATCCAATGACCAAAGCGGGCTTTGCTGTCTTTCGATTCTCTCTCGTTTATCTACTTGCATCTCCTTCTGGGTGGCTAGAAGCGTGATGTTAATATTAATATCCTGGCATATTACTTCTTTCGCTTGCATGCATGACTCGTTCTCTTTACTGTCTGGCGTCCCTGGCGTTGGCCAAAAAAGAAAAAAAGAAATACAGAGCTTCGGCGATGCGATTCGAAGCATGGTGTAACATTAGGGGGTGTATTTTTGGTTTGTACCTTGCCTTTGGCTTGGTCTTGTGTGTTTTCTTCTTCTCCATGTTCGGTGCGTTGCATTGGGTTTGCAGTTTGCATTTCTTTCTGGCCCATCCGGCTTTATGTGGATGCGTTCGTCGATCTAGCGAGGAATGTGAGGGATACCCTTGGTGCAGCGTGAATTGAATGAAGAAATTAGATCATTGATCTGAGCATTTGCAATGAGGCTTACGTAGTACCATCATCCATAGAGTAAGGAGTCTCTGTCGTAGCTTTAGTGCCTGGGGCGGAAGCGACGAGTTGTATGAAAGCGGTCTGCAGAGTAGTGTCCATTACCAAACAGCGTCATGATCCAAAAAATGCGACAATCATTTGGCACCGCGCAATGGCACCGACCGAGTCAGACGAGAACCATCCGACATTTCTACCGCCCAGCGTACTGGGCACGAAGGACTAGTAATGTTTATTTTTCTTTTTTGAAAACAGAATTAATTCTAATGCGGTTAGCACAGCTGGGAATCCTACTACGAGCGGACCCTGGCATACATATCCACTAAGAAAAATCCCGCGGGAGGAGACGAACACAACAACAACAACAATGATGGCAATGACAATGACTACTACGACGAAGACGAAACCGACGATGAAGAAGATGAAGATGGAGATGACCCCGGCACATCCTGGTTCTCAGAGTACAAAGCACCTGAAAAAGTCCTCAGGTTCCTGACGAGCGAATCGTTTCCGCTTGCGCCGGTGAATAATAATACTACACGACGATCGCCGAATGAAACAAGCAGCACGGAGACGGGGACGGAGGGACGTAGAGGAGGACATTCCCAACCTCAGCCTCAACCTGCGTCGTCTCAACCACGTATTCTCGATTTGGGCACCGGGAATGGAAGCATGCTTTCTCTGCTACGGAAGGGCGGGTACACGGGCCAGATGGTGGGGGTGGATTATTCGGCGAGGAGCGTCGAATTAGCTAGGGAATTACAGCGATTGAGGATAAAAGGGCGTTCCGCGGAGAGTACTACTATAGGCGGCGGAGATGAGGAGGAGGAGGAAGAGCATGAGGATGTTGTCGCTGCGAGTGGTCGGGGCATCGATGAAGCGGTTGCTGTTCCTGTGTCGTCATCTGGGCCTGAGCCTCAGCCTCCGTCCACATCGCAGGATACGTCTGACAGAGACGGAGAAGCAGAGGCTATCAGATTCGAAGAATGGGATATCCTATCCTCTACGTATGCGCTGTCGAACGAAGAGCTACGGGACCGCACTAGTCCTCGTCCACGACTAGATTGGTTCCCGTACGAGAACGGCGGGTTCGACATCGTGCTTGACAAGGGGACGTTCGACGCCGTGTCGCTTTCCGATGGAGTTATTGAGGAGGGGGGGTCGACGGCGGGGAACGGGAGTGCGAATGAGAAGGGGACCGTCGTCGTCCGGCAGAGGGCGTGCGAGCTGTACCCTCTTATTGCGCGGAGATTGGTGAGGAAAGGAGGGTTTCTCGTTGTTACGAGCTGTAATTGGACTGAGGCGGAGTTGATCCGGTGGTTTACCGGTGTTGGTGAAGGCGAGCTGTCTGTTTGGGGACGCATTGAGTATCCCCGGTTTAGATTTGGGGGGCAGGAAGGCCAGGGAGTTTGCACGGTGTGTTTTCAAAAGGTATAGACTTGCATAGGATACAGATAATATTTTGAATTGTGTTATGTATTATGATCTTGCCCTTACCAACGCAGCAACAACACACCATCTCTTCCTGTTCCCCGGCCACTCTCCCTCCCTAACTGGAACCCAAGCCCGTCTCACCTCCTTCCCGTCCTCCGTCACGGAATTTAGATCTCGCTCATAGATCCTCTCAATCTCCATCCCCATTCGCACAGCCGTGTCGAAGAAACTCGCTACAATGGCACGGCCGGTATGAAAGCCCGCGACAACCCATACTCGAGGGCTATCTCGTTGCCCACCACCATGAGCCAAGAACCACAACATGGTCCGCACGAGATTCTCGTGCTGCGAAGGCATCCAGAGACAGTCCGCCGCTATGATGCGGGTGAAGGAACCTCTATTTGCTTTTGAAAATTGGGTGTCGAGGACGCCCCATTCGTGAGGTTCGATGGTGATTTTCGATCTGGGTGTAAGTGTACATGCCCATGTAGATGTTGACCTCTGTGCATTCTGCCTACAGGGGATATTGTGGTCAATGTTGAAGGCAATAGCTCCAGATAAGGCTGGGGACCATGGATGGTCTGTTATTGTCACTGTGGATGCCTGTGAAAGCGCACAGATGAGGGAGGGGAGTCCGGTGCCTGCTCATACTGGGTTAATAGCTATCTCCTATACGTACGTCTAGATACCCAGGACCTGAGTTTAATAGATACCTAGTAGGTATACAGCCAAGCCGACAAACCAAATAATAACTATAAAAAAATAAGACAAGGGTACTAACCGGCACCCAATTCTAACACGCTCTCTCCCTTAACACTCCAAAAACCTGCATCTGCATCTGCATCTCCATTCAACAACACAGACCGCTCCACCCCCTCCGCAACAACCATCGCTGCACTCCACAAGAAATGCGCAAAGAGCTTTCTCTCCTCCTTAACCCTGTTCGCCTTCTCCTCACCCTCACCCCTGGACGAAAGCCCCGCGGCGATCTCCTCAGTTCGCTTCTCACTCTGACTTGGGTAATAAGGGACCATGATCTGTAGATCCCCGAATACCGGGGAAGAGTACAGAAGGTGCTGTCCTGGATCACCATGGAAAGAGGGCGCATCGTCCGGGAAGAGGTGAGGGAGGAAAGCGGCGAAGAGGTCCTCTGCGGACTCTGGGTCTGTTCCATCTTCGTCCTCGTCCTTGAATGAAGGGTCTGGGACCGAGTCCGAGGAGGGATGAAGGTCACGATGGGGGTGGAGGGGTCGGAGACGCGAATGGAGCATGCTTTTCTTTTATCTTGGTCTCTTCATAGAAATTCCATATCGTACTCCGAAGAGCAAAGCTTGAGGTCAATATGAATTATAAGAATAAATTTGAATTAAATCCGAGCTTGTAGAATGTCTTGGGTGTCATTCGCAGATATCCCGCATTTGTCCTTCGGTACACGAAGAAGAGTATGGCCCCACTCAACGCCATCGCCGTCGCTGTCAAGTTACCTGCCGCCTCTTGCCTGCAGATTCGGAGGGTCTCCGAACCGACATCTCGTCTCATATGTCGCAGACGGTGAACTTACTACCGGGAGTTATCACTCTCGAGACTCTGAGTGGATGTTGACCCCAGCCAAGGGCGGCAGTTTCCGCAGTGATCGACGTACCGCATCCTGACAGCAGTGCTGGTGGACGAGTCGGCAGAGGACTGACACTTAGTACTGACATGCAAGTCTAAGAGGGGATTGTGAATTGGCAAGACTACGGCTGCTTTCAATCCTATTGGAAAGTGTACAAAGATTCCTTGCCGCGAGCGGAATTTATATTAACTGCGTGTCAGTCAAGAACATGGAATAGATTGCCGGGCGGGGCAAAAGTAAAGGCTTTGCTATCGCGAATCGTTAAGCGGTATTGATTGATGGAACCTTTCTCGGAGAAAAAGACGGATACGAAGGTCCAATTCTCCCGCAGAGTCCATGCGCACTAATAATCAAAAACTCGAGTTCCGCCAAGGCTTGTCTTAGAAGTATTTTTGGAGATGCAAGGGAAAATAAGAATAGAAAAAAAAAAAAAGGAAGCAAGGAAGCGTGTTGGTTTCAAGGAAATCCAGCTGAAACATCCTTTCTTTAAAAAGAACAAACATCGATTAATAATAATAAAAGTAGCGAGTCTAGAACTGTTCTGGCGCTTGACTTGGTCACACTTGACAGGCACACCGCACGCTAAGAGTGATCGGCACGTCTCATGATTCTCGCTACTGATGTCGCGGAGCTCTTCTCTGAAGGTCCATGATATGGACAATAGTGAATCCTCGTCATGGTGATCATCGGGAGCGTCGATAACCAGGATTTCCTACGTTTCTGCTAATATATGCATCTATGGCGTCAGAAGGTAACATGATTCTTCTATGGTGCACTTTTTTTTTCTGGCTCCCGGGGAGTCCGTTGTGTATCTTTTTGCCTCCCAAGCCTATCTTCGCTTGTCAGCATGAAATGATACAAGATAAAATCATAAAATCTGGAACGAACATACGGCGGCTGGATTCACAAGCTTAATAGCTCACCGTATAGCTAGCTCTCTACCCAACGCCAGATCATACCCGTCCGGAATCATGCAAGCAGATGATCCACCCAGCAAGGAACCAACCTGGTTGTTGGGTCCGTAAGGTGCCAGGAAGTTGGATGATCGGAACGGCCCTAGCGCGGAAATCCGCGGCTACGATATCATCAGGTTTATGCAGTCTTCCTCGAAAAATTCCACCCTTGGAACACTTGGTATCAGGAGATAGGATGGCCATTGTTGACTATTGTGCTACCTGGCAGATAGGTCCCATTAGTTGCATGGTTAGGGCAAAGCTAGGGCTGGACATGTATCTGACCAAATACATTACAGTACAATACCTACCTAGACATAACAAGCCATACCAGGCCATGTACGCCTCATGGACAGATGGCCTCCGCTACTTGGTGCACATGGCCACAGGCTATTAAATGGTCCGTTCTCAGTACCCTACCTAACCTACTTGACTCAGGCACCACAAGTAAGTGGATCCCATTTCGCCATTCTGGCAGGCAGCTCGTGCTGCAAGTTGCTGCTGTATACAGGGCAGGACCAGGTTCCTTTTAACATGTCAATTCGTCGCCAAACCTTAGTAATGCCTTTGTCGTTTGTTCTTACAGGTCAAATGCTGATACGGTGGTCAAAGCAATTCAAGCTCAAATTGGCTCTACTGAGATCAGTTAGGGACTCTTTCCCTTACCTAGCATCTTGATCAATGGAGCCTTTGGTCACCTTTTCATGAACTAGGGCTGCCGGGCTAGTATTTGGCAGTGCATCGAGCGACCGGTGGGATCGCCGCTGATACACAAGATCGAAATGCGCTGACCGCTAAGGGAAGAGGCCAGGATTTTGATAATCAGAGCTACCAGGTTCAAGGGCTAAAATGATCTTCATGGAGCTAAATCAGTAGGGATTGGAGGGAGCCCGAACTTAATTAATGCCCGGCCAAGATAAGACCCTTCGCGTCATGTTCTTGGAAAAGCGAAACTTTCGTTCATGTTGACAGAGGAAACCCCAGTGCCAATGCTGGTGTCTCATGAGAGGCCCGAGTTGGATGGCAGAAAACTCAAATGTGGCAAGAATCACCTGGGGCACGAAGTCGGACTTCAACGATTCAGTTGAGGCTGCTCAGGTGGCTGGAACTGCTCATGTGCTATTAGGCTGGCTAGTCCTCAGCTGAAGGCGCTGACGCACGTGTCCCAATCCGGACAGAGGCCTATCAATGCCAGGTTGCTGACCACGACAGGGGTGTGTTCTGTAATATTCCCCATGAACGTTGATCTGTTCCAATATTATTGTCCTGATGACGGATGTAGCTGTACATGGCTTCGATCATTGTCATGCCTAGTCTGCTGGAGACGATGAATGGAGGCTTAAGGCTGACTGAAGGGGGATAATCCACGGTCTAGACTGCTCAGTACCTAATTAATAATTAACACCAAGTAGTCGTTATTATTAACTTGGAAGTCCCCCTACCTAAGCAGGTACGGTTCTGTCAGCGGCACGGTGCATGCAGACAGATCTGTGGACGGTAACTGTGCCGCCTGACACTGGTGGTTCGCTGCGAGAGCTGTGCTGTGTCCACTGACGGGTGATCGTCTGCCGATGAAGGTGCAAGTGTACTAGGTGCTGAGAACTTTCCTTTTCTTTTCTTTTCTTTTGTTACCGTTCACCTCCAGTGGAGCTCTTGTTTTGTTCTCAGCTCCTCGAAATTTCCTAGCTATTGACTCATATTGCACAAACACAGCTAGTACATCCCACTATTGCCTTTGTCGACTCAAGTTGACCCACAACGGCATCGGTATTTGCCCGCAGAGATCTGGACCTGTTACGGAGCGAACATGACGCGATACCGACCCCGGACCGGCCACGATTACCGAGCATATGATATCAAAGTCCGTCGCAGTTGAGAAGTGGACAGCAGCAGGAGTTGTCGAGAAGGCTTCAGAGTAGCATCCATAACGCGACAGAGCGTGGTCTTATGTAGGTAGAAAGACAGATTCACCCCTGTAGCAACAGAAAAGCGCCGTCCATGTGCAGGACGAATGGAGCTGTGGTTAGACCTCAGGCATTGCAACCATCGACTGAGGATCCGAGTCGGGGCCATTCAGGGGCCACTGATCAACAGTGATACCTAGTACACAACCTTGTGCATCACAAAGGCTAAAACGGTACAGTACCGTACAGTACCGAGACACCCTGGTAAGAACGTCTCAGCCTGGTGACTGTATCTCTGGCCCTGGCACTGCCACTGCCACTTCCGCGCCAGGGCAGATGACATGCATGACATTTGCATCTTTTGCAACAGTTCCTTTGCATGCAATGGCCAGGAACGTCCTCAGTTGCCGTTCTCTGCTTTACTCTCTTCTTTTCTTTTTTTTTGTCTTTTTTTTTGGCGGTAGGCACTTGTTTTCCGCTGCTAGAAATTTCGCTCAAGTTCAAGAAGCCCCAAGAGATCCTCATTTCCCCTTTCTATCTCGATTCAATTTACCGCAAAATAAATAGCCCTTGTTCTGTTTCTTGCTTGCACAAACCCCCCGCAGACCTCCCAACAAGAGCTATTTTCGGGGTCGGTCTCCACCGGATTATGTAATCCATCCTGCGCAACATACAACGGAGGTATCTAGCCGATGTCGTAACTGGTAATTGCCGTATGATGTATGATGTACAGCGCTGAGGTACCTAGGCACTGGTATTATTATTGTATTGACACGGCCGCCCCGTAAACGCTTGACCATACAGTTTGAGCCAATTGCACTGGCCATCCATACAACGAGCGATACGCCTGCATTTCCCTGGAGCCTTTCTCCTCTTTCTTCCAACTCACTCATCTTTTTCTCTCACTCTCTCTCTCTCAGGCACGCCTATCTTGTTTTTTTTTCTCCCACCCCCTTTCAATCCTCTTTTTATTCGTTTCTCACCAATTCCTCCCCCAAGCTCTCCTTTTCTCCTCCCCCAATTGGTCCTCTACGTCGCATTTCCCGCCTTAAACCCAGTCAATTGAACTTATCTCAATCGGCTCAGTGTCGTCCGTACCATTTACCTTGCCCGCTACTCCCGTCTCCAACACATCTCGCCCGAACAACTCACCCGTTCGCGTCTACTCGTCAGACCACTCTATTCTCGGCTACTGTTGAAGGGCAGGGTGTCTTCGGAAGGCTACGTGAGAGCCGGCCCACACATCATGGCTTCGTTCAAGGTGGCTTCCTCCTTCCATCCCGTCCTATTATTCCTGTCTGGGCTCCGCTGATAAGTAATGCCTCTCGTTGTGCTCCTAGCAGGAATCGTCCCTTTCTCGACCCCTCCCCCAAGCCAGTATAACCGTCCGTCAAAGCAACCCTAAGCATCATTCCCACTCGATTTCGCTTGGTGCCGTCAATCCTAACCACCGTGTCACTCGCCGGAAGAGCGTGACCAGCACCGCCGCAGCAAATGCTGCCGCAGCGGTGGCGGCCACACTGAGGGACAACAACAACACCGAGTCCTCTGGCATTCCTATGGCCGCTTCCTCCACCCGTCGAGTCGTCAGCAGTCGCAAGGGTTCAGAATCCACTTCGCTTGGGACAGGCTCCGGTTTTGTCTCTTATCTTTCTCGGAGTATGAATAGTGCTGGTCAAGGTCAAGGTCAAGGAGTGGTGCAGAAGGTCTCCCCCAACCCGGACGATGTATCCAGCATGGAAGGCAGTTCCGTCGACGGACCTGCCGGTAAGGGTCGAAACCGTCGCGCCAGTGAAGGCTCGCATCTCGTCAAATCGGAAGGCAGACGTTCCGTCCCCGAACTCCGCTGTGATCGCTGCGGGAAAGGGTACAAGCATGGCAGCTGCTTATCCAAGCATATGTGTGTATACTCCCCCCGTTGCCGTTCCGCCAGTCCTGGCTCGAAAATTGGGGCGTACACCATGTCGGCTCTGTGCAAAGGTCGCCCTCGTGGTCTTCCAGCTCCCTCCCTCCACTATCATCCTCCTGCCCCCTTCCCTGTGGTGACCAAAGTCGGTTGACGTTTCCTTCTTCTTGCTCTGGAAATTAGGTGGGAACATGACCCTGCGTGGGCCGTTACCTCGAAGCTACTGATCTCGAAGCACCAGCAAGTGCAGTTGCTGGAAGCTGCGACGGTCCTGGTCAATATGAATCAGGATCCTGCGCCCGGTGATGCCCCCGAGTCGGAAGCCTCCTCTGCGTCACCCGATGCTTCGTCTGAACTACGGGATGGTCTTAGCTCCGCTGGGACCACCCCGCCACCCATCGACGACAGTGATGACTTTGACATGTCGGACATGCAATCCAGTGCGGGCAAGCGGTTCAGTGTCAGCAATGCCTCTGGCGGTTACGCCCATTCCTTTCAATCCATGCCCTCTAGCTCCTTCACCGGTCCCGCCGGGCTGCACTCGCCCGCCTTTTCTCACTTCCGACACTCGAGCACTGACACCAGACCGTCAACCGCGGATACAAAGCTTCCCGACGAAGACGAAGCCGACTTGGCTGCTGCTATTCGCCTTTGCAATTTCGGGACCCCTCGAACGGGGCCTCTTACTATGTCGTCCGATATTCCGCCAGTTCCCCCTTTACCGGCTCGCTTTCTAGACCAGACAGGAACCAGCAATCTGAGCAACGGTTTAAACCAGTCGGGTACTAGCGCGGCCGAAGCTACCGCACTCCCTGCTTCGGACCCCGGACTTTTCCCGTCGCTCTCCTTCAACCCGTCTCTTTCGTACAAAGTATCCGATGAACGAGAAGCAAGAATGGGCTATGCGGACCGCGAGCTGAGACACCGTCGAAATAATGATGTCGATTTTGGAACTCGCCATGCCCATACAGATGATGACGATGATGGTGTCTTTGGCCACATGGAGGAGTAAAGACATCTATTTCTTTTCCAGGCTAAGCCACACCCTCCCGGAGTGGCACAAACCTGAAGCAGACAGCCACGGTTCTGCTGTAACTTTTAAATGATGATGTACGAGCTTGAGCGAATTTTTGAAATTTTACTTTCCACCCCCGTCTTTCGACGTAGATGCATATTTGGAGCTATGCATCGATCTTTTCTCTTGTTGTACGACAACCATCGAAATCAGGCGCGGGTCACGCCTGTGGGAACGTGCGTCCCCCCGAGAAAGGCAAGATGAAACCATTCAGACACATGCATGTTTCTTGCGGGCTTTATCGGGAACTCTTTTTGTACTACTGATTCAGTCATCTCATATATCATCTTGTTTCCATGCCGCAATGTGTAAAATGTGCAGGTGGTGGCATTTACACATATACACTATCACATGTCGATCTGTTTCTCATCAGCATTGGACCTGGTCCGTCCTCTCCTTCTCTGGCTTGTTGCCTCCCTCTCTCTCTCCACCCCGTTCACTTTTCCTTTCTTACTGCTCTGTTTTCTTATATGTACTCAAATCCCTCCGGACGGGATATAGTCAGGCGACATGAATACATACTTCAACACATGAGTGCCACATTAGATAGTCCCCACGTTGTTCCGCACGGTAAACAGACGTAGGCCGTTCGAGGTGCATTTGAATCTTCAGTAGTTAGTCTTCTAAGACTTTGATGTCTCTAGCCCGCTCGGGTTAGGTATATATATTTTCTAAGCGCGCGAGAAGATGGGCAGCTGCACACCTACAAATAACATGGTATTGAGACAAAGACCATGTCTGCTATTTTGCGGCTACAGCCGGATTTGACGTGTCTCATTCATATCGTTAAGAATATCGATAAACATTCCATTCTCAGCTATAATACAAATGCACGAAAACGCAGTAAATGAAAAGTTGCAAGTCTTCAAAAACAAATAATCTTTTTTTTATCTCTTTTTTGCCTATTTTGTTTTCTTTTTCTTTTTCCTTTTTTTTTGGGTGATGGTGATTTGTCTGTCTTTTATGTGTATGCACACAAGATGTTTTCCATCAATTAGGACCCGTACCTTTGTAAGAAGGAATCAAGTTGCCATTCCCTCTGAATATAGAGCTCATTCCCCCCTCCACCCTTCTTTCTCATCCTTTTCTTCTTTTTTTTCTCTCTCCTTGGCAGTGTCTCTCTATTCGCCTGATTCTTTGTTCTCACTCCTTGCTTCGGATTGACATGGGATATCCCCTCTTCCATCGAATTCAACCGGAATTGGAGGACAGAGGCCGCGATATTGAGCCCTGCTTTCTGCGACACAGACGGATCCCCGGCGTATGAGGATCCTTACGGGGGGGTTGTTGAGTCATATTGTTGCGCAAAACGACCTTGTGGCTCTCCCAATTCTATCAGGATAGTCCGGACCCACACGAAAGTCTTCTGGGAAGCGTACGAGGTGCCGTCCTGGAATCCCTTAATTGTGGCTGCGGGATCAGGCAGTTTCGACGCGCTCCGTGCGCTGCTGGAGATTTTATCTGGCGGATCCGACACATACCGAGCCACTGGGCAGGTACCTTGAACGACTTCGCTTTTCTCCAATTCATGATACTTTGCGCCGCTGCACACCAGGAGCTGACGCTATAGTTACCGGACCACGATCCCCTTTGGCGACATTGCATGATCGGGACTCGCGTGGCGAGACCTTCAGCAAGGGCGGATACGAAGGTCGACAGAGGATATCAAGTATCTGCACAAACGGACGTTTGTTAGATAGAGAATTCTTGTTGGTTGTCGCACAACTTACTTGTAAAGTCGGCCACATTCAGGCGCTGTATGTACTAGTCACCCATCCAATCATGGAATGTCTCTCACTGACGCATCTTTTGTTTTCACGTAGTTGCCAGAAGATTGCCGGGGCAGATGTAGTAGAAAGTGTTGATAAGATATCGCTGGCTAGGATTTCTGTGCTTCAAACCGAAGCGACATAACTGGAAGACACAGTTTGAAGACTGGTATGGTAACTCGCGGACACACTGAAACAGTCGGTTTGCCAACGTCGGATTTGCGGTAGCTTGGGTTCGTAATCGTCAAACGATCTTTATCTATCAGGACCTAACACCAGTAGGCAATGGGTAGTGGCGGCTGCTGGGAGTTCTGCCAGCCAAGCGGCGACGGATACATGTAGGGAGAATAAACGGGAATCACAGCATTACCATAGTAGTACCCAGACACCGGATCATAGCAGGCGACCGTATAATATGCCATTATTGGCCCCGGGCCTTGAGGAGGCGCCGGAGGGACACTGGGCTCGGGATGGATAACGGGAGCTGGTCTTGCGACCGCCACACTCGATTCATCCTGCAGCTCTCGTAGTGCCCTCCTTTGCCGGCGGATCCTCTTAGCCCGGTTTGGTCTTACCCTTCTACTACTAGCGGGAGGGGCCACAGGTTCTGCTGAAGATTCGTCGTTACTCTGTCCGATGAGTCCACCACCTCTTGAGCCATCGATCACGAGGGGACCGGTATAGGTTTCTGGAATTATCGGATTCTGAACCTGGGTAGGCGAGCGTATCGTATCAAGTGCGTTCTGAGTAGACTGCGCGAGTCCATGTTCATTGACGGTGCTATTGTCTTCCGGCGGTTCGATGATTTGACATCCTGCAGAGAGAATAGGAGGTTCAGGACCGACGGGGTACGGCGAGGACGTAGCTGATTCAACCAGGGCGACCACTTCGCTCCAAGAAGACGGGCCACCATCAACCGAAAGGTGGCGGGCGGCCTCGAGAGAGTTCTCTGGCGAAGCTTCGGGTGTATGAATATCGTTCTTGGGGCGAAACCATATGAAAGCTAGGGCGACAACGGCAATAACCAGGGCGAAGTCAAAGAGTAATGAGGAGGAAGAGGAGGACGACGGGGAAGATGTAGATGGGTCGGGACCGACGAGGACCAAGTCTGTGCATGGCAACTCATCGTCGGCCTCCTCCAAGAGCTGGTCGTCAAAGCTGTACTGATCATCGAAGAAGTACTGATCGTACGGGTTGCAACCGTAGTCGAAAATGTCATAGCCATCGAAACTGTAATGGTCGTCGAAGTTGTAATAGTAATCGTAGTTGTACAATGGCACCATGAACACTTCGGGAAAGTCGACATGACCTAGGAGACCGGGATTCGCCAAATAGGTGCGATCTCTCTTCGGCGCCTCCTGTACAGGCTCGGCAGAGTAGATAGAAATTAGTTCCACGACGTCGAGGACCCCTTTCGTCAAAGTCAAGGCACGCATAGCGCCGGATAGTCGTCTCATGAAGCTGTCCGAGGGACGCATAACCCCAGGAACCGGGATGAATGCACCCAAGGAAGCAATATAGAATGCAATGAAGAGCGGAACGAGCAACATTTTGAAATGCTATGACATGTTAGTCCAGACACGAGAATCTGAAATAGGCAAAACAACCCAATCCAGGGAATGGGAAACATACCTGAAGGTGTGAAGGGTTGAGTTAAGTAAAGAAGTAGTAGAGTGCTGTACCAAGTTGATTTGAATTAATGTGAACTGGTGTGAGAGAAGATGAGCTGTGAGTTTGGCTGAGAGTAGGAAGGGAGAGAGGAAGAGACAGGAAGTGGGTGGGAGAGGGTAGATATAGACAGAGACAGAGACAGAGCTCAATTCACTGGGACTCTCCATAGCAACTTGAAGTGAATGACTGGCTTAATGTGACCAATATCTGTTTGCATTCACTCACAGAGAACAGGCACATACCATTTGGTATATGGAGCCCTCCGTGCCAAAGATGGAGTTCTCCATGATTCCCTACCACATGTAATACAGAGGGCATTCGGCCATACCAACCATCAGGAAGCCTGAATAGAGTAATGGAAATATCCAGGATGACTAGAAGCATCCAATAGAGAGAAATATATGGACATATGCAACAAGATTCATTCCTTTTTGGTAGAAGGCAGTCAGAATAATCATAAACAGAACCAAACTCCCATCCCATGGTTGAAAAGCCGCGTCGGGAAACAAACTCGAAAACAAAAAAAAAGCCAGCGTGTCGAATGACATTTAGTCGATGTCCATCTCCTCGTGAGTGCCGCCGTCCACCAGCATCCTTGTCTTCTTCTTTTGTCTGGATATCTCCTGGCCGTGTACTCTGGAGGCAACCTTGCTCTGCTCGGCCACCAAAGGCTGTCCCTCTTCTCTTTCCAGCAGTTCTTTGCGAATGAGATGCTCGCCCTCGGCGACAACTTTCCGGTCTTCCTCGCGCCTGCGATCCCGAGCAAGCTTGCCGGCCAATCTGCGCTTCGTAAATACTCTCTCTCGGCGTTGCCTGATTTCCTCCACCCTCTTCATAGCATTGACAGTAGCCGCGACAAGATTCCTGTCGTACTTGACGGGGACGTTTCTCTTCTTGGCAAACTGGGAGAGCAAGAGAGATGAATCGACAATCATCTCCTTCCCGCGCGCGGCACGGTGGGTCTTGGTCCATTTGAGCTTGCGCGGTTGGCGCTTCATTTTAAAGTTCTTGTGGCATTTCGAGCGGCAGAATCGAAATTGGCGAGCGTCGTTGCGGACAAAAGTGATGCCTTTGGACGGGTAGACCGGCCGTGAGCAGAAGTGGCAGGTCTCGACCCTGGTCGCGCCTCGTCAGCTGCGAAAATTCCATGGATGCAAACCGGATTTTCTAGTTTGATTTACTAACCTCATGGCTGTCTATGTCTTTAGTAGTTTTCCACCAACCTACGGAGGGAAGAGAGTAGAAGCAAAGCTGTTGCTCTTAATATGCTGGTCGCAGTTAAGAAAAAAAAAGGTCCGCATAAACTTTTTGGTGAACAACCCCGGACTCGGCGCTAGTCCAGAACGGGACTCGTGTCTGTCCGCCGAGCCGCTCCGACTTTTTTTTGAAGTTCGCGGCGCAACTTCGACACTTTTCTACCTCCGACGTCGGGTTCTTGCTCTCTCTACATTCATTTTTGCGATCGCATCTACTGCCCCAAGATGGCTTCAACTCTTGCTGTTGGTTTGGGTGTCGCTACAGCGGCCTTTTTGGTTGGTGGAACAGGTGCCAACCCGGAGCGAAGGACTTGCTAGCTGACGGGTGATTCACAGGGACGCGCTGGCCTCGTTGCATTCCGCCGCTACAGGGGAGGTGTGAATGCCATGGGTAAGGCATTTTACAAAGGGTCAGTCTATCCTTTAACATCGACGAGAAGGAGACGTGTTTCTGACTGCAGCGCAGAGGATTCGAACCCCGAATGAACCGGCGTGAAGCGGCGTTGATCTTGGAGTTACCGTATGTTTCGCAACCACATCCATTCGACAAGTAGCTGGTTTTCCATTCTGACCCGGCGTATTGAGTAGTGAACGAACTTTAAATAAGGACAAGGTTCGCAAGAAGCATCGCCAGTTGATGCTCCTCAACCACCCTGACCGAGGCGGAAGCCCATATCTGGCCACCAAGATCAATGAAGCAAAAGAATTCCTGGATAAGCACACTTGAGGTAGCCAAAATAGAGGATTGAGCCTGGAAGGGTAGCCGCGTCTATTTCGCTTGCTGTTTGCGGTGCAAGGAATAATCCTTTGAGCATAGCGTGGCGTTTATTGGATTCGAGACTGGAGGTTTTTTTTTATTTCCTTCTTCATTTATAAACCTTACCCAGTTGAACAAAGCTGTATATATCTGTACGAGATCCCCGCTCATCGTTTTTATATTTCTTTCATCTCTGTACACTAGTCAGCCTTCTTAAACCGAGGAATTCACCGAGGTATTGCCTGCAGAATTGCGTCAGGGCTAGGCCGAGGAATGCGCTTGATGATTAATGCGCATGATGATGATTAATTGGAAGTGATCGTAGCGTTAGGTTAACAGGTATCTACGAGGGAGTACGGGATCAGCAATGGTTCCCTCCTCTAGCGCCGGTGCCCAGCATTCCCGTCGACAAGCCACTTACTCAATGCTAGGCACCAGCGCGGCAGTCCGGAGTTGAACGGCGTCAGTCAGTTGACGGCACCCCTCTGCAGAACCGGCTGGAAGTGGCTTGGGGCAGCATGGACAACTCATTCGTTCCACCTATTCGACTGTTATCAATATATCGGCAGCCTCTCGCTTGGCAGCCCCATCTTCAAGTGGCCTGAGGCGCCACTGTCGTGCCAGGTCCGGCGCCGTGATCCCCGATTAGTCAGTCTCCGAGCCACTCAGTTGAATAAGTAATAATACTGGCAGACCAGACCGGTTCGCCTCCATCCATTCCACTAGCTCGTCGATACGTTTGTCGGTTTTTCAAGGCATACCTTCGTGAGTCTATGGTTTCCTACCGACAAAAAACGCTACTCCCCCCGGACAACGCCTTCGCTATTTTGCAGGACGGACCCCACATCAAGGACCCGCCGGATACTATTCTAGCAAGAGTCCCGATTGTTTTCTGTGAGCCCCAGTCGCGATTTTTCACAGCGGACCGGTGGCAGTGATGGACGGAATTGGAGACGGCTCGGATGGCATGGGATTTGACATGCCCATGTTAATGGGCCAGCAACCACACCTTTTCGGTGCCTATAACCAAGACGGCTCGGCGGTTTCTTCGGTCCTTCCGGGGCCAGTCTTTCAAGATGAGACTCCAATGGGTGGAAATGAAGACAATAACGACGCGAAACGGAGGAGGATTGCAAGGGTATGTGCATCCCGTCTGCGGGCCCGATGCGGCAGCTCACGAGGATTCTATATAGGCATGCGACATGTGTCGAAGGAAGAAGATAAAGTGCGACGGCAAAATGCCTAAGTGCTCCCACTGCATCAACTATAAGACGGATTGTGTTTTCACACAAGTTGAGAAGAAGCGGAATCCACCTAAGGGGTAAGAATCGCACCCATCCTGAGCTGTCGTCTTCCGTGCTCACCGGTGATCGATCCAACTGACCCTCTGTTGAACTAGCGCCAAGTATATCGAAGGTCTAGAGAATCGGCTTGGAAGAATGGAGTCTCTATTACGACTTTCCGGTCTTTTGTCCGAAGATGATGGAGGCAAAACGGATCTAGGGACTTTGGAAAAACGCCTTGCCGACAGATCTCTGGCGAACGGAGCAAGTATTGCGAAGACCACTCAGAACCTGGCCGCCCAAAGTATACCACCGCAACCAGCAACGTCTCAGTCTACTCCACGTAGAGAATCTCAATCTACCCCGCAGACCGTTGATGCTTCTCCCGAACCACAGAAGAATTCGGAATCTGAAGTTGAGGCTCTGTCCGACATGATGTGCTCCCTCGTTACAAACAACTGCGGGGAGACGCGATATATCGGTATGCTGTTCTATTGGGCAATGCTTTGTATGTATGGCTTTCGGTGTTAATGTCATCCTGTAGGGTCGTCGTCCGGGTTTTCAATATTCTCTCCAAAAGGCATCCAGTGGGTGAACGAGAAGACTGGCGATACCTCGTTCCAAGACATGCTATCTTCGGCTTACATCGACGACAATAAGTGGATGTACTGGAAACCAGACATTTTCAGCGATATATTTGCCCGCCGTGTATTCAAGCCTCTACCTCCAAAGGATGAGGCATTCTCTCTGTTCCGGGACTATTTTGATAATTTCAACTGCATCTTCCCATTATTTCATGAACCCACGTTTATGCACCTGGTTGAGCGACAGTACTCCCGAGATCCATACGAAGGCTCCGGTTGGTGGGCCAGCATCAACGTTGTCCTGGCAATGGCGCATAGGCTACGAGTCATGAATAACCTGGTACCCCAGGAAGAAGACAAGAAAGCTTGGTTATATTTAAAGAATGCCATGGCCGTGCTGACGGAGTTGACAATGCGGAATACGGATCTTTTAAGTGTTCAAGCGTTACTGGGAATGGTGAGCTGTCCAAGGCTTGGTCGTACAATCACCCACGCAACTAATTCGGCTCCTTTTTATAGTCTGTCTTCCTTCAAGGGACGCCAAATCCTCAACCTTCATTCTTCCTGGTGGCAGCAGCTACACGGCTATCCCACAGCATTGGTCTTCATAAACGCGGCGCCGCTCTTGGACTGAACCCAGCTGAAGTGGAACAAAGGAACAGAGTCTTCTGGATTGCCTATCTCCTTGATAGAGAGTATGTTTAATATTGTACCCTTCTCTTTCTGAATTTCCCCCCACCCCCTCCCTTTCTTGTTCCTTGATCGTCATTGGTGAATATTCTAATTTTTTTTGTACAGTATTTGTCTCCGTTCTGGCAGACCTCCAGTACAAGATGACGACGACATGAACGTTGACTTCCCTAGCGAGGATCCGCCAGACTGCATCGGAAGTGTTCCAACATCAGATGGCTCAGGCACATTCAATATATTCAGGGCGATGTGTAAGTTTGCTACGATCGCAAGTAAGGTGTACAAACGACTCTACTCCGCCAAGGCCGCGAAACAATCGGATGGCGAGCTGCTCAATACCATCGGGGAGCTCGACAGGGAATTGGAAGAATGGAAGGACAACATTCCCATCGACTTCAGACCAGAGAATGAAATCAAGATATCACACACGCCGTTGATTATTTACGTTGCCGTTCTCCACTTCGCTTATTATAACTGCTTAACCACTATCCATCGAATGTCTGTGCATCATGGCTACTGGACAAGCCGTCTTTCGGATTATGCTGTTCAAGGCTTGAATGCACGGCCACTTAACCCAAGAGTGTTCTTGTCGTCAGTGCTCTGCGTATCAGCCGCTAGAGGATCCATCAATCTCATCAAATACATCCCACAGGGAGATTTCGCTTGCGTCTGGTGAGTGTTCAGCGGGACCACCTTCATTCTGGACTGGAGAATAGCTCGGTGCTGACATGCTTTTCAGGTTGATCCTCTACTATCCCGTTTCTGCTTTAGTCACTCTTTTCGCCAATATTCTCCAGAACCCGAACGACCCGCGAGCCCGCGCAGATGTGAAATTGATGGACGTCGTCGTCAATTTCCTCTCCAACCTTGTTTCTGACGAGTCGAATGGAAACATCAAGCGCATGCTGACTCTATGTGGCGAGTTTGAAAGGATCGCCAAGGTCGTGATCGACAGAGCCGAAAAAGAATCTCATTCCAGGAAGAAGCGCAAGACGGCGCCGGAACAGAGCGCGCGTCAACTAGAAGACATGCAAGAAGATACTCCGGTGCCAGCTGCATCATCCGAAGCAGGTGATGCACCGACACCGCCAGCCGCCACGACAGCGTACTCCGCACCCTTATCTTCGAACGCCATGGCTAACCCCGCCGGCGATGCGACCGTTTCTGTAGACACTCCAGGGGACATGCATAATTTACCAGATTTCTCACAGAACATCCACGACATGCTCGGTCCAAATAACATGGGAAATCCGAATCTGTCCGATCATCCACCGTTTACGACGGCTGGCGCTACTCCGCCAAATATGTCGTCTTTCCAACAGCCCTTTATTCCCCAAGATTTATGGCAAATTCCAATGTCTCTTGAATGGGACTGGGCAGATATGCAAACTAGTTTCCCCGTCTTTGATAACGGGATGAACCCTGGAGGTCCTTCACACCCGGAATAGCGATCTCTGGTGCATAGGAAGAAAAAAAAGATATCGAAGAATAGGGAATATAGCCATGGCGCTCCCGGGGGTTGCATTAATTAAGGGGGTTCATAGGCGTCACTACAGTGATCATGTTTCGGTTTGGGATTGAGGATATGCTTTTTGTTTGTACAAATGTGGCTAGTCATGTTCGATTTTGAACTTGCATACTCCCGGAGGCATTAGTACTGTTCATTTGATTCTATCTTGTCGATTTCAAGGAAATCCAAATTCCCGTTACCTTGACGTATTGTATGTAGTCGTGCAGAGAGGCAAGGGCCGAGGCGGCGATAGTAACCCGGAGAAGCTTCGGGTGACTCAGCCGGACAGCGGAAGAGCAGAAAAGCCGAGCAGGCGTCACTGCTCCTCCGAGATTTGTCAAAAACCCGCTCAGTTGGTAAGCTGTACGCCTCTCGACTGTTGCGTGCTGTTAATCACCGGGTTGCAGTTCAGATAAGGGCTTCTATGGCTTCTCTTCCTGCAGTTTATTTATAGGATTTGCATATTTTCATTTCCCTTTCGCCTCTAGGCCCCAATTCCTCGACCATGGCCAGCGTTCTCCGGCGGCCAGGCAACCTCGCTCGACTCTCGAGGAGAACCCCCCAACATATCTATGCCTCAAGATCGCTACCGACATATGCTTCACGATCACCTCTTTCCTCGTTCATCACTTCGCATCGCCCGAGGTCCTATGCTACCGCCAGCCCCGGCGGTCCGAAACCCGATGAAGACAAACAGAAGCAGGGAAAGGGCCCCGGGCCTGGGCAGCCTGGGTCCGAAAACAACGGTGGTGGCAATGGCGATCGCAAACCCCCATCAGAGCAACCGTCCGAGTCCAAGCTGTCGGAGGAGGAGCTGAGACAGATCAACATTTTCGTAGAGCATCTGAAGCCGAACTTGCCGAAGTCGCAACAGTACATGCTGGAGGAGATGCGGACAGTTTTAAAGAGCGAAGGCATACCGCCGGAGCTGAAGGAGTTCATCAAGGAGCATCTCGAGTCAGGAAAGCCGGCATCTTTGATGGAATATGTGAAGTTGAGCCGCATAATGTCCAAGCAAGTACGAGGTTACGCATCGAAGGTGGCCGAGTCCGAAGAAACGGGTGATCGGGACAAGAAGTGGGAGCAACGTGAGGGAGCGAAGAAGGAGCAGGATAAGCAGCCGAAGCAGCCGAACTTTAAGACCTTCGAATTCCGCCTGGATCCATCTAGCTTCTTAATCAGCGCCATCCTGAGTTATTACATCTATCGCAGCATCTGGCCGGGTGAGAACAGCAAGGAGATCACGTGGCAGGAATTCCGAACGAACTTTTTCGACAAGGGTCTTGTTGAGAGGTTGACAGTCGTCAATGGGAATAGGGTACGGGTTGAATTACATCGGGACGCAGTCAGCAGGGTGTACCCTGATTCACCAGCTGCCCAGCCCTACTTCCATTACTATTTCAGCATCGGATCTGTCGATACCTTTGAGCGACGATTGGACGAAGCTCAAGTTGAGCTTGGTATCCCAAATTCCGAGCGTATTCCTGTTGCTTATGTTGAAGAAGTACCCTGGCTTGCTACACTTCTATCATTTGGACCTACACTTCTCTTGATCGGCTCCTTCTTCTGGCTGTCGAGGCGTGCCGCTGGCGGTGGAGGTGGCCAGAATGGAATCTTTGGTATTGGCAAGAGTCGAGCACGACGTTTTAATCATGAAACCGACGTGAAAATCAAGTTCTCCGATGTCGCTGGCATGGATGAAGCAAAGGTGGAGATTATGGAATTTGTCAGCTTCCTCAAACAGCCAGAGAAGTTCCAGAAACTAGGTGCCAAGATCCCTCGTGGTGCCATCCTTTCGGGACCTCCTGGTACTGGTAAGACGTTGCTTGCAAAAGCTACGGCCGGTGAGTCCGGCGTACCCTTCTTCAGCGTAAGCGGCTCGGAGTTCGTGGAAATGTTTGTCGGTGTTGGCCCGTCTCGCGTACGCGACTTGTTCGCCAACGGCAGGAAAAACGCTCCTTGTATCATCTTCATTGATGAGATTGATGCCATCGGTAAGTCGAGAGCCAAGCAGAATTTCGGCGGTGGAAATGACGAGCGCGAGAGTACACTCAATCAGATTCTCACTGAGATGGATGGCTTCAATACTTCCGATCAAGTGGTCGTTCTGGCCGGTACGAACCGACCGGATGTGCTCGACAAGGCTCTGATGCGACCTGGACGATTCGACCGCCACATTACTATTGACCGGCCCACAATGGATGGTCGCAAGCAGATCTTCGCTGTTCATCTGAAAAAGATCGTTACCGACGAAGATATGGAGTACCTAACGGGCAGACTTGCGGCTTTGACACCGGGATTTTCTGGTGCTGACATCGCGAACTGCGTGAACGAGGCGGCTCTTGTTGGTAGGTTTTCTCTCATCCTTTCATGCGAATTAACTTGATACTAATATACCCCCGTCCTTTTATAGCTGCCCGTCAGAACGCAGATCGTGTAGTCATGAAGCACTTTGAGCAAGCTATCGAGCGCGTCATTGGGGGTTTGGAGAAGAAGTCTGTTGTGCTGACTCCAGAGGAGAAGCGCACAGTGGCTTATCACGAGGCCGGACATGCTATTTGCGGCTGGTACTTCCGCTGGGCTGACCCGCTACTGAAGGTCTCTATCATCCCTCGCGGCCAAGGCGCACTGGGTTACGCACAGTACCTGCCGGCAACAGGCGACACGTACTTGCTGAACGTTAACCAGCTGATGGATCGCATGGCCATGACTCTCGGAGGACGTGTGAGTGAAGAGCTACATTTCGACACGGTAACGAGCGGTGCCAGCGACGATTTCAACAAGGTCACTCGCATGGCGACGGCAATGGTAACGAAATTTGGCATGTCGCCCAAGATCGGCCACATCTACTATGAAGAGGACCCTCAACAAATGCTCCATAAGCCATTCTCTGAAAGCACGGCGCAGGACATTGACTCGGAGGTCCGCCGCATTGTCAACGAAGCGTACAAGCAGTGCCGCGAACTTCTTACAGAAAAGAAGAAAGAAGTCGGTATTGTCGCCGAAGAACTCCTAACCAAGGAAGTTCTCGCCCGTGAGGATCTGATCCGACTCCTTGGGCCGAGGCCCTGGCCTGATAGCGATGAATTCGCCAAGTATTTCAACGGTGCACATGGAGAGACCATCGCTCCCCATGAACCTCCTGATAGGCCGGAAGGCAAGGACGGCCGGGATCAAACCCCTTTCCCTGCATAGACATTGAAACAGAAGATACCTACCTTGTACCTCGTATTTATCGGGCAGCATGGAAACCGTGGATTGGCATGGGGTTGTTGCGTTGGGGTCTGGTCTTGTTTTTCCTTCCCCCAAATGTATTTATTGATACGCTACTGGAACATCTCCTTTCATAACATCTATCTACAAAGATCACGATTTTATTTTTTTTTCCTTTGTTCTGCCTATTCCATTTTTTGGGGACCGAGATGGGATACCGGCCTCGTTCTTGTCCATTACCCAAGGTAACTTTTTTCTACGGAGCACCTATTTATACTGTACAGTAGTACAAAAAGAAAGAAGGGGTTTCTTTTCTTGAGTCTCAAACATGTGAGAAGGTATATTTGCCCGCCTTCCTTGTCTAATCTGAAAATTTTCGAATTCCTTCAGATCGTAAGTCGCGGATATGCAGAGAACTGTACCCTGCCTACGACCAAGTTCCGTTATCTACCTGCCTATTCTTCCAGGCTATGATAATGTAGCAAAGCTTCTCTTGCTCTACTTCTAACATTCTCAAAGAATTATATATTCTGGTAATATACTACTATATTGCGCACCATGCAAAGAATCCTTATTACAAGAAAGAAAAAAAAATAACTCCTAGTAGTTGACCCCCCGAAAAAAAAAATTTAAGACCACCACTGAGAAGAAGAGAAGAAATGGTGGCGCCGGCGTTTCTAGTAAGAATGCCTTCATGTTCTGCTCCCTTTCTGAGTCGACTTTTCCTCGCTAGGTCGGGTTTGATCTCGCTTCGACTTGTCCGGCTCAGCTGTAGAACTCCTCTTAGAAGTTGATCGTTTGCCCGCGACTCTGCGACTGGGCTCGACAGAAAAGCGCGGGATAAATTTCCCCACGCGGGCCTGGTAATCGGCGTACTCGGGGTATTTGCTGGCAGTAATCGACTCTGTAAGCCAGGTACTTGCCTGAAAGAGGAGGACGTAGCCCAAAGCGCCGCAAACGGTCCAATGGAGGTACGTCTCGGTAGTGTAGCTGGCCCACAGATACAGCGTGATCCAGATACTTTGCTCCGCCGCGAAATTCGGATGACGACACCACGACCAGAGGCCGTTGACAATAAACCCACGATCCAGGTCCTCAGGTGAGAGCTGGTCCTTGTATTTGTTCGGAACCCGAGCAGTTCGTAGGTACTCATCCTTGGCACGCTGGAAATTCCACTGTTGGTGGTCGGCGACTGCTTCGATGAAGACAAAGAAAATCATTACACGTGAGAAAATCAGGTCGGGAAGGCCGAACTGTTCCTTCTGCTTGATCTGGGAGAGGGCAAGGAATGTATACGACGGCGAGGTGAGGGCGAGGAGAAGCAGCGACTGCGTCAGGCTGATGAAGAAGACGTTGAAGATGAAAAACACGAATCTGTTGTTCACCTTGGCGCGCAAAACAGACCAGCGGTAGTCTTCGGATCTGAGTCCGTACCCTCCTTTGCGCCAATAGTTGAATGTCAGTCGAATCTGCCGTGGGCGATTTTGCGTGGTCAGCGAGCTATGGAGAAACAAACAGAGCCTCAATTTATATCAAGAACGTACACTCCAGACAGCACTAATTATAGCTATGGTATCCAGTCTCCCAGTTGGGAGGCCGGCCAAACGGGCCCAAATGGCGTAGTGCGCATTGTAAATCGTGGGGAGGATGCTCCACCATCTGTCGACTTGGGAGTAGTTTCTTGTGATCTCGGAAGTGATCAAGAATAGCAGAGACAAAAAAAGCGCAAAGACGGTCGCGGTCACCAGAGGATTGGTGCTGAGATAGATTGCCTTGAGCTTCTCCACGTCTTTGCCAGCATCGATGAGCCTTGTTGGAAGCGCAGCAGTATCTGGGATGAAGGCAAGGACGGTACGGTTGAACGATGTACAGTCCAGAACCGTCTGAACATTTGGGAGTAGCTGCGACATATTTTGTCCGAAGCTGGAGCGTTGGGCGACTTCGAGTCTTCAGAGCTTGGATGAAAGAACATCATCGCCGTTGAAACGTCGATCATCCCGCGATGATAAACAAAGGTTCAGCGCCTGAGGCAGCAAACTGTTACCTCAGGCATTACTATCTTGGCTCAAACAGAAGTTGAACCTTCATCCATCAGCCATCTTGGGTTTGACGTGGTCAGAAGTTTACATGCGGCCAAACAGAACCCTTGCATCAGCCATGAACATTGACTAGCACTCTACAGGAGTCTTGCCATGGCTCCTAAGATATTGTGCGTCGCGGAGAAACCCACCATTGCGAGGAACGTGGCACAGCATCTGTCTGGAGGTTCCATGCGCACAGTAAGTCTCTTCTCCAACGGTGATTGCAGGAGATGAATACTGAGAGACGCCGTAGGTAGCAATAAGAGGCAATCAATATGTCAAAAATTACCAATTTGACTTCAACTTTGGTGGATCTTGGGGCCACTGTGAAGTAATCATGACCAGCGTCCTCGGCCATTTGACGCACATGGGTTTCGACACCCAACTGAGAGGTTGGACGTCCTGTCAACCAGGAATTCTCTTTGATGTTCCTGTCCACGAGGAACTGGTTCCTGTCTGTAGGCCCTGCGGCGTACTAGACCGTGCATATGTGGCTGCCTGCTATTCTGAATACTAACATCCGGACAGGATAAGGAACCGATCGCAGAAAACATTCGGCAAAAGGCCAGATTTTCCAAGGCTCTGTTCATATGGACGGACTGCGATCGGGAGGGAGAGCATATTGGTACTGAGGTTCGGTACCAGGCAAGGAAGGGCAATGCCCGAATCGAAGTCAAGCGGGCCAAGTTCAGCAATACCGAGAGAGCGTGAGTAAACGCAAAGTCAAAGCGAAACACTCTTTTCATTCCAATTCACTAATACTCGTCTTTTCTAAGACACGTCTTGCAGGCCGCTCGAGAACCCATCGAACTTGATGAGTACCAGGCCAACGCGGTAGCAGCCAGAATAGAGCTTGATCTTCGAATTGGTGCTGCATTTACTCGCTTGCAAACCCTCCAGCTGAAAAAACTAGCAGCAGTTTTAAGCGATCGAGTTATTAGTTATGGTAGGCTACCCTTTATAACTACACTTTGTTCACGTAGTTCCACCCTAACCGCGGATAGGATCTTGCCAATTTCCTACTTTAGGGTTCGTGGTTGATCGGTACCTTCGAGTAAAAAGGTTCAAGCCAGAGAACTTTTGGGCAATCAAGGTCATGCATTTCCGGGATGGAATTAAGGTTAACTTCAACTGGCGACGGGTTCACCTTTTTGACAGAGCTGCTGTCACAGTAATGCTGGAGCGATGTCTGGCTGCAAAAATGGCTAGAATCACTAGAGTGAGCCAAAAGCCGACGAGCAAATGGAGGCCACTACCTTTGACTACTGTTGATCTACAGATGATGGGAAGCCGATATCTTCGCATGAACAGCCAAAATATCATGAAAGTATGTTGGCCTTCGTCAACTCCATTTACTAGTTGTCCTGTTGCTCACCTTTCCAAGGTCGCAGAAAACCTCTATACAAAAGGCTTTATTAGCTACCCCCGAACCGAAACAGACCAATTCGATAAAGCAATCGACCTGAAGAAGCTAATCGAGAAGCAACTTCCAGATCGTTCGTGGGGCCAATACGCTCAAGGGTACGATGCTGTGATGCCCTCCATTATTTCCTTTCCAATATCCATTCTTGGCCACATTATTGACAATGCCTCATTACCAGTCTCCTGGACGGTAACTTCAGGATCCCTCGAGCGGGTCGTCACAACGATCAAGCGCATCCACCAATCCATCCTGTCTGTTGGGTCTCTCCAACCCAACTAGACGCTGATGAGAAGAAAGTCTACGAGTTCGTCGTCCGACGATTCCTAGCCGCCTGCTCCGAGGACGCCAAGGGCCAGACAACCGAAGTCGACCTCCAGTACGGTGACGAGGCATTCCACGCCCGAGGATTGCTCGTCCTAGAGAGAAATTATCTTGACGTCTACATTTACGATAAATGGGAAAGCAGCCAGCAACTGCCCCGTTTCCAGACAGGAGAGCTTTTCGAGCCCACGGAAGCAAACATCGTCGAAGGCGAAACTTCGCCCCCGAACCACCTTACTGAACCCGAACTCATCGGTCTTATGGACGCCAACGGGATTGGCACCGATGCCACCATGGCCGAGCACATTGCCAAGATCAAAGAGCGTGAATACATTGCCACGCGGCCCAGGGGAGGCGGTCGCAATGCGGTACATGAACTTATCCCTACTCGTCTCGGCATTGCGCTCGTTGAAGGATATGACAACGTGGTTATCGGGCTTCCGGACAGTCCGTCCCTTAGCAAGCCGTTCCTCCGTAAGGAGATGGAGCTGAGAATACGTGATATTTGTGCGGGGAGTAAGTCAAGACAAGAAGTGGTGCAGGAGAGTTTAGAGAAATATCATGAGGTCTTCATTCATACGCAAAACCGAATCCACTTGTTGAAAAGTGCGTGTCAGAAGTACCTCGTTGATGGCGCCGTTTCCTAATTCTCTTATGAAAAATATTTTTTTCTTCTTCTCTTGTCCTTTTTATCTATGCCCGAGCTCTCTTGGAAACAGGTTTACGAGGTTAGTGATACCCTATAGAAGTCAATTACTCGATTCTTCCTCCCGGATAAACAGTCGGTTCCTGAAATTGTGCAATTGTCTAAGAGTTATGATACTCGCTCAACGCCGAAATGAAAACCGCCGGTGAAACAGACATCTGATAACCACAAGCCCTAGCCTAAACCATCGCACAAGCACTCCGATGAAAGCTTCTATCGAAGCCTCTATGGGACCGTGTATATGCCGCCCGAAGTTTTGAAATACGCCAAAGTACGACAAAAACTGAAAAGGAAAGAGAAGCAATAAAAAACAAGTAAGGCTGACAAAAGAAGGTATAAACATTGTTCACCTTCTCCTCCCAGTACCTTCTTTGGTGGTTTTTTGGACGCGGCCCGGCTGGGCTTTACCTCGCCCTCGAGGAGTCGATGGTGATCTTGGTTCGTCTTCGAGTGCAGACGGTGCCGGGGAAGCCCAGATGCTTTGACCCAATCCACTTGGTGGAGCAGGATCCCGATTCCTGGTTGCTGAGGTTGGCGTCGATGATGTTTCCGCTCCTCGGCCTGCTGCTCCGGATGGTGACGAAGCCCATAGACTCTCGGCCAAACCTGGAGAGGAAAGACCTCTTGAAGTTCCTCGAGCTCTGCCCGTTCTCGATCTTAACATTCTGGCTGGCCCAGCCACAGTCGAGGCCCGACCGCTCTGGCCTAACGATCCAGCCCCTCGAGCTTGTGCTGGAGATACTGCGCCGCGGCCAGAGCCTGTTCCTCGCTCCAAGTCAGGCGGATCCGGCACTGTCGTATCGATACTCGGCCGTGTAGCTTGCTTTTGCTGGCCACCACGGAGTGACGACGTCGGTTTTGGTGCTGTCGCCCACCTGCTGTCGTCGAGCGTCGGTCGTTTCTTGGAGCCAAGAGCGCTTAGAAGGAGATCCATGCGCTCTTCTTCGGGAAGCTCCTGGAATCGCTTTTCTGCCTCGTCGTCCGTCAGTTCTATAGGGTCCTGGGTACCCAGGTCGTCTGTCGTATTAGGTCTTTCCGGTTCTTTGCCATTGTCTTTTTTAGTAGCTGGAATATCCTCATCCGCAGACTTTGTCTCGGGCTCATCTGGCGGCTGGACAGAGACCCGTCGGCCTTTTCCAGAGTCCCGAACATGGGACGCAGGTCTCTTGTCCTTGGGCGTCTTTGTCATTTTGCGTCTGCCTGACGCAGAAGATTTCTCATCGTCACTGGTGTGTTTGACTGTTGGAGAGCCTGGGCGCTCATCTTGAGATCCGCCTGATGAATGCCCGGCTACTGCCCGCTGGCTGGTTTCGAGTCCTGGAGGATCTCGAATAGGCTTCTTACCCTTCACGTCCTTTGAATGCTTTGAATCGGAGGATTTTTCAGCACCACTCGCATGCTCTTTTTGAGAGGGCGTACTGGACACTTCCCTCCGGTGGTCTTTCGTAGGGTCATGCTTCTTGCCTCGTTCCGGCCCGGTACTAGGGCTCTCGGGGGGAACAGCCGGCTCTTTTGGTTCTGATTTCCTACTTCTCCTTGCTGGACTGAATTCATTCCACGCCCTCACCGCAAGCGCCCTTTCTACGGGGGTACGAGGGCTGGCCCACGGGAAAGGAGATGATATCGACACTGCCGGCGAAGCTGCTGCCGCTTCGATTTCTTCATACCAGTCCGGTTTCTTTTCGGAAATTTGCCTAGAAGGGTCGTCTGTGGCAGCCGAAGTCTGAACACTGATACTCGTGGAGGCACCTTTGCCTTTGCCTGCTTTCGTACTCTTATCTCGCGGTCGTGGTCGCACCCCGGATGGAGTGAACTCTGCTGCGCCTGGGTCAAGGTCCAGGGAGGGATGATCTCCTACTACAGGCGACACAGATATGAACTCAGTCGCAGTGGGGTTTAGACGTATGGCCTCGCGAGGAGTAAACGCTTCGGCAGCTGGATCCAATGCCGGAGACTCAGAGCCAACCTGAGAAACTGGCACAATAAACTCGGCTGCCGTAGGGTTGAGATGGAGTCTGCTTGAAATGGGAGTTTGACCCCCTTTAGGAACAACCGGATCATCACCAGGAGTTTCAGGGATTTCTTCCCTGTAGGTGCTCTCCTCTCGTGATCGTGGTTGAGAAGTATGTGCCTTTGCGGCTAGATCACCACCTTCGACAGCACCTTCGCTTTCTGGGCGTCGTCTGGTGTCGGTCTCAGGTTTCTCTATGGACTGCGTGTCAGCGTCGATCATGGATTGAGTGTCGCCTAGATTCTCGGCACTTTCACTGTGGTGCTCTTTTGCTTCCTCCATAGAAGCCTCGACCTGTGTTATCCTCTCGTCATTCTCTTGTCTTGCCATTACTACCGCTCTGGTTAATTCGTCGGCAGTTGTGTCCTGATCTTCTTTCATCTTCTCAATTGATGCCTCAGCAATGGCCAGCCTCTTAGCACTTTCGTCGTGATCTTCTCTCGCTTTCTCGATGGCCGCCTCGGCTTTCTTCAGCCTTTCCTCGCCTTCTTCTACTACTGTCTTCACCGCTGTCAGCAGTTTCTTTTGACCCTCTGTCGTTTCCTGGAGGGAAGATTCGACATTCGTCAACCTTTCCTCTCTGCTATCGCATTGACTTGTGGTGGTTTGTATCATGGACTCGGCCTTTGCTAATCTGTCGGCTGTCTTGTTCTGATCGTCTTTCACCTCCTGAATCAGGGCTTCCGCTCCAATCAACCTTGCATCTCTCGATTCATCCTGTTCGGTCGCAGCTTGTATCAGTGACTCAGCCTTGCTCAATCTATCAGCGATCCTGTCCTGGTCATCCGTTGCCGCCCGAACCAGGGTCTCGACTCTCATCATCCTATCGTGCTTCCTGTTGAAGGAAGTCGTTGTGCTCTTCAGAGCACCTTCGAGCTCCGTATGCTTCGTACCCAGGATGTCTATAGCTGAGACCATTTCGTCGACTGCTGTTTGAAGCTCTTCTATCCTCCCATTTTCGAGCTCTTTCTTATTTGCCGGATCATGGAGGTTCTCTTGCAGGTCATGGCAGAATTTCTTAGTGGCATCGAATTCATCGGAAAGCGTGGATATGTTATTTTTAACCTCCTCGAGTCCTTTGTAATAGTCTTCTCGCGAAACCAATAGCTTCTGATCCTGGGGAGCAGGTTGCGACTCCGAGAGAGCAGCAACGGTGGCCTTCACTTTGTCCAGCTCAGCGCTCCACTTCTCGGTGTACTCGTTTGCTCGCTTGTCCAGCAGATCAACCATGCTTGTAGAGGCAGTCTGTTCTGCTTCGTCTTGAAGACCCTCGAGCCATTTCCGGAACTCGGCCAACTCGTTCCCAAGTTCAGATACCCGTCCATCGATCCGCTGAGAGTCACCGGTACCGGTGTCTTCAAGTTTGTCTATACGGTCTTTCATGGCTTGGAACTCTTCTTTGGTGGATTTCCGCATGTTACCGAACATTTCCACTGTTTCTGCAGATGACCCAATGCTCCTAATCTCACTAATGCTTTGCTTCACAAGGGCCGGAATCGAGCCGATTGATTCCCGCAGATCTGTGTACTTGGCTCGCCAATCAGTGCGGGCTTCTCTAAGAGATTCTAGACCGGAGGTCCTGTCGCCAGAGCCCCTAGAATCGCCCGCCTCATCGGAGCTGAGTGTGCTCGCCAATAAAGCTTCTAGGTTGAAAGGCCTATCACGCACTTTCCGGAACTCTGCTTCTAAGGCGCCTTGGAGATGAGTCGCCACAGTCTCTTTCACTTCTTGCTTCATAGCCTCATCAAATTGGGCTCGACTGCTTTCGCTGCGATTTCGGATTGTTTCTATGTCCTGTCGGATGGTCTCATTTTCTTGCACTACCTGGCTGAGGGAATCCCGGAAGGTCTGAAGATGGGAAGAAAAAGAGTTGTCACCGTCGCCGCTTATCGTACTGTGAATTGTTTGCAATTCGCGCTGAAGGGTCTGTTCGAGGTGGGTAGTGATTCTCTCTTGCAAAGTTGGCCCGAGAGAGTCGCGCAAGGTTTCTAGGATATTTGCAACGATATTACTACTGTCGTTTCCGTTTCGAACAGAATCTTGGACTTGAACCGTGAACTGCTGTAGCCTTTGTTCCATGTATCCACGGAGTGTCTCGAAACCACCGTTGAGGGTATCGCCGGCATTGCGATCATCTGGGGTCTTCCTAGAGTCCTTCAAAACACCAGCAATAAGCACAATGACAAGAACCGTGAAAAACATCGCTATATAAGCAATGTCCCTGATGGTTAATTCCTGCTGGCGCGGAACCTGTACGGGTGGCGCCCTTGCATGTAACCGCTTATCTAGAAATGTGTTCATGGCATGCATGGCGGGATGGTCCGCTGCAGAGGTTACTGTCTTCACAGCGAACATGTCTGTAGACACATTGCCATGATCATTCAAGAAACCTTCGATGGCCCTCTGCATGATAGTGTCAAGTTCAACCAACAGCGGGTCCCGTGGTTCTTCGGGCTCTGGCTCCCCGAGAGTATCATAAGCGGCCTCAGGGTAAATCCGGAGGTGGATGTGTTGAATAGCGTAGAGCGTCCCCGTCAGCTGTAGGCTACTGGAGAGACGCTGTAGTAGGGTGTGCCGTGGGTTTATCATCGTGCCTGGTACGTGGCCGAAGAAGCCCCATATTTGGGTGCCTACAAAGACGACCACCAGGAGAACCGCATCTTCGTACAACATCTTGGCCGTACTGCCCCCTAGCAGGATAGTTATGACGCAGAGGGTATCATGCACATATGAAGTATCTGGCTCGACGTACGATAATGAAATGAGTCTCTGTTCAGAGGAAACGCGAGGTAGCTATAAGTCTGGTGATAGAGTAGAGGTAAGGAGTAGACTGTCCGTCGATGAAGGTCCTGTACGTAGGATTAATTTCTGGGATAGGAGAAAAAATTGGATAGAAAGCAGATAATGAAGCAAAATTAGCAGACAGTGACCCACCATGTGACCTCCTTTAAAGGAAGAATCTCTCATCGCTGATTGTAGGAGTGAATGCAACTTACCCAGCTCTACGTTCAATCCTATAATCCGCGAAAGGACGGATTGACGGAGAAGCGACAATGAAAATGAACGACCACAGGAACGTTCAAAAACAAAGCCTGCTCGGGAACCTCCGCATGTTCTGCTGCCGGACATGGCTAACTAAGAAAATATTGAACAATCGATGTTATCGATTTGAAGTTCGTTGGTGGTGAGTTTAGGATAAGGATACGGGACGAATAGCAGACCATGTTGACGTAAAACGAAGCGGTCGAGCGTCTGGTTGCCTTGAAACCATGTTGCTGAAATCTTTAGAATGTGGAGCAGATAGGATGTGCATACTTCATGGGCTATCATGGCAAGCAACAAATGACGTCTGACGGACCTAAGAGACAAAGAGTGCGCAGTAGAAGTGTAGTACGGCAGGTTGCTGAACATCTTGACGGAGACGCACTTGCTTCCAGCTACGACGTATTTATCTTTGTAATCGTCCATGGCATATAAAACAAAGAGCTGAAGCAAAGAAGGGAGAGACAACAGAGACGAAGTCGCTGCGTTCGGCAATATGAGGCAAAGGGCTTTGTAGACACGTGATAAGGCATATGCAGAAGAACTGCCCCAGGAGTCAAACCATGGCAGCTTCCTTTGAAGGCTTCATAATTTGCTGCGTGAAAGCACTCTGCACTGCTCAATGAAGGGCTGTTGCATATCCACTCTCTACAGTTGAGATACCATTTTGAATCTCTGAATCGCACTGCGTTGGATGCAGGCGGCGCTGCTTCAGAAGGGCTAAGAAGTTAGCTATACAGATAGACTGGGTAGCATTTCAATACTCGTCCACAATCCTATATTGTCGATAATGAGAACACTATGCTAGTAGAGGTAGAAGTGAGGCTCTACCTCAAGCAGGTCAGAGTATTGGCAACTAGGTGGCTTTTCAGCTATGTTCCCTAGCATAGCTTCCCTACAGTAAATCTCTACAGGCCTTGGGGGGGTCAATCAACTCAAAATCCGGACGCTGGTGATAAATCGAACAGTCTGCCATTTCCTGCGAACAGCAACGGAGGACGCTGACCCTCTATCCTAAATAAGCCAGTGTATAACAAGATCAACCCCCGATTAGCATCCTGCTGTCTCCATTCAAATACTAAAATAATGATGATGTCAATATCGTTTCCAAGTGCCTTGGGTGAAAAAGCCTATCCGAAGTATTAGTTGTCACCAGCCTGGGTACGGTTCAGGAAACCCCTATGCTTGTAGAGCTCGGTTCTGAGACACGTCACGCAGTCGGACACCTCAGTTTCAGACCCAGGTTCTTGTATTTCCGGCAATGCGATCCAGGCTCGAGACTGGGCAGACCGTAGCAGCGGTGGTGTGGGCGAACAGTGTCAGTGTTAGCAGGGAGTGGAGGTACAAATGGACTCTTGGATGAATCGTGACAGCCACCAGCCCCACCGAGAAATGGAACGGAAGACAGGACAGCGTAATTGAATTAATTTTTGTTCTCTTATGCTGACATGCCTGGGCAAGTTCCGATGTCACACCGTCGTCACGTGCTCTGTCAGTCGCTGCGAGTCATTCTGCGGGGAGAGGGTGTGAAAGCAGTTGATACAACGGATCCTGAGGACGACTACCTACAGTGTCTATTAGTCCAACAGTAATTAGGAATGGTGACCTCCACCGGGGGCCGCACACAACGCCGCCCATCCGTGGATCCCATAGATTCTGGCAGCTCCTTCCCGCCGTGGTTAGCGCATGCAGATCATGCTTCTTGCTTTGCTGGCCTTGTCAATTTCAATAATCACCAAGCTCGGCTTTCCAGAGAACCAGTCGACACTGCATAGCCTGCTGTGAATATTAGACATATGAGCGTTTGACTCCAAGGCGACAATTAGCGGCCCGCCTCATCCTTCTCGGGATTGAGCTAGGGTCTTTGGTGTCGTTAGACCGGCTGTCGATCCTGATCGTCCTCCCCGCCAAGCTCGCTGACGCCGTTAAGGTTCTGTAGTCTTTGATTCGGCTTCGAATTGCTGTGCTAGTCGGTGTTACATGTGGGCCAAATCTGCATTGCGCCATGCCAATTAATACTCTGTAATACACTTTGCAGTTGTCTCGGGGGCCAGATTTGCCAGACGAGTCACATGATGTACTCTCTGCTTCCATCGTCGAATGTCTGAGACAAAAAGGAGGGTGATCGACGCGCACGGTCTGAATAGCCCTGGTCGTCACAAGAAACCTGGGGGGAAACTTCGTAGGGGCAGAACAGATGCTACCACTCTATGCTCTTGCCCATATTTGACACCGACAGCTGGATCCTGAATGTCCATCTTCGTGCGGAGTTCATGTTAACCATGGTACATAAAGAATCACCCGCATATGAGAGCTCGGATCGGCTCCGGTCGAGAGGGGAAACGTGGCGTTGAGCTTACAGTCAACCTTGCCAGCCTTAAACCGAGCCGAGACGCCCGACCAAGAGCGGCCCCAAGCCATTGGCAGCCACGTTCTTCTTGACCAACAGCACCGAGAGGAGTGGGTAAAATGCACCGCAGCTCGTAAAGATGTAAAGAAGTATTGGAAGGCTCAGATAAGGCGACGGAGGGCGGTGCCTACCGAGCGATGGACCACTGAAGGAAACGCGCAGGACCATAAATGATAAACCTGAACAACAAGGACGCCCATCTCCGTCTTCTGACAGACTCGTCAAACCTGCGCAGCGCCCTGTAAAGCCACCGTCAAGCGGCCAGAAACTACTCACTCTCTTCAGATCTCCGGGGTCGACTCAAACGCACGGACTGGCTACTACTACAGGTCGACTGCATGAGCGCAACCCCTGTGATGAACCCGGATCCCACGCCTGGTGTTTGCAGGGCGCCATATCCATCAGTGGCGCAGTGCAGGGATGCATGGATTGAAGACAGAGTGCAACCGTACCATCTGTGCACCGCGGGATGGCTGCCGGCGCCATCGAGGGGATCCTTGGGCGCACCCCTCGGTCCGGTTTGATGGCGGTCCAAGCCCATCCATGTATTGGACGCTGGACGCTGGACGCTGGACGCAGGACGCACTGCAGGTCAAACAAAGGAGGAGGCCCGCGACAACCCCCGGATTCACGTGATGGGCCGACTGAAAACCCCGGATTCTCTTCTCCAACTTCCCTGGTCCTTCGGGAGTTGCAACTTGCCAGGCTTCGTCCTCTCTGCAACCCGCCTGCTCACCAATCGTCTCCCGCGTCCGTTGCCGATCTGCCCATCCTCGCAGAGCCCGGCATGCCATCCTCCAGTCTCCTTCACGATCGATCCGGCCGGTCTGACAAGCATCCCCTGCATCCCCCTCGATGCATGCCCGATGATTGGTTCCCGAGCCATACTGCCGGCCTTCCCAGCTAACGCGCCATCTTGTCCGGTATGGCCATTGGCGAGCCGTTCCAGGCATTGCTAGCGCAGCCATCCTGGCCCTCCACTTCAAACTATACATGCCGATCCTTGGTCGTGATGTGCCAGATCATTGCCTTTCTCGGCCATCTACAATGCGACCAACGGCCATATCCTTGCATCTCATTCCCGTCGCATCTTGGTCATTGAATGATCATTGGTGGCGGTCTGAGATGCCGGGCAAGTGCCCAGCACAGCATATTAATCATTGTCGTGGTTTCCCTTTATTTCACGTGTGGTTATTGGAGATCCACTCTCTTATAAGGCTGGGCGATGGTCACAGCCTGACAGCGATCCCCAGATTTGCTTAAAAGGGGGGGGTGAAGAATTTGGCCGATCCCAACTCTACTTGGTTTCTGTCTCTCAGCACCCCACTTTCTCGTCCATTCCGTAAATATATGAGCGTTGGAAAGGCCGAGGGAGATAACTCATTTTGTTTCCCCCTCCTCCTCAAACGTCTCCTTGAACCTGTCTTCAACATCTCCCTGTTACAGACGAGACGATGGGAGCAACCGACGATCTGAACACTGTGGAGAGTACTGGAGCTCCAAAGGGCAGCAATTCTTCGAACTTCCAACATGCCGAAGATGTCAAGGAGGAACTTCACTCCGGTGATCCCAGGAAAGCGTCTGTCATCTTCGAGAACCCCCTTGCCCACATACCCCGGGACAAGCTCATTCGGGACGTGGAAGCGTTTTGTGCCGAATTCGGACTCCAGGAGCACCTCCCTACTTTCATTAAGGGCGCTCTGATCGCCCAGAACCCGTCGGCTGCACTGAGCCTTCCGGAGCTGACAGAGGAAGACAAGTACCACATCGAACGTGAAACTACTCACAAGTGGTCCCAACCATGGCAACTTTATTTTATGGCATGTACGTCTCGCATACCATTTTCCGGAATCGCCCCCGACCACTGACGCTGAACTTTCTAGCCATGTGTTCGCTAGCGGCCGCCGTGCAAGGCATGGATGAGACAGTTAATAATGGAGCTCAGGCCATTTATCTCAAGGTGATTCAGTCCTCCCCTCATATCCCTGGCACTGTTGTTCATTGTAATGCTGATTATCAAAAAAATTTTTTGGTACTAGCAACTCGGAATCAATGCTCCACGTTTTAAGCACGGCCATATGGAGCAGTATATCACGGGGCTTGTCGTCGGCGCACCTTACCTTGCGTGTGCACTTATTGGCTGTTGGCTCACGGAACCTCTAAATAGATACCTTGCGCGACGCGGAACCATCTTTTGGTCCTGTTTTATAGCCGCTGTTGCGTCAATTTGGGAAGGAGTGGCCAACTCATGGGTCAATCTCTTTATAGCTCGTTTTGTTCTTGGTCTGGGCATCGGTTCTAAATCCTCCACTGTTCCCGTCTATGCGGCAGAGTGCTCTCCGGCTCCAATTAGAGGAGCGCTGGTTATGATGTGGCAGATGTGGACTGCGTTTGGTATCATGCTTGGTAATATCATGGGAGTTGCCTTCATGGGCCTGTCCGATGATCTTTCATGGCGCCTCATGTTGGGGTCAACTGTGGTCCTGCCAGTGATCGTTTGCGCTCAAGTCTACTTATGTCCAGAGTCTCCACGTTGGTTGATTCAGCACAACAAAATAGACAAGGCGTTCGCGGCATTCCGCACTCTTCGGCCAAGCGATCTCCAAGCTGCCCGGGACCTTTATTATGCATATGTTGGAGTGCAGTTGGAACAGGAGATCAACAAGGGAAAGAATTTCTTCTCCAAGTTCCTCGAGCTCTTCACAATTCCTCGCAATGCTCGAGCCACCTTGGCAAGTTGGATTGTCATGTTCATGCAACAATTTTGTGGGGTGAACGTGATTGCGTATTACTCGACCACGATTTTCACTCAGTCCGGATACACTACTCAAGAGGCTCTTCTTGTGTCCATGGGAACCGGTATCCTCAACTGGGTTTTTGCTCTTCCCGCTTTTTTCACCATTGACACATGGGGCCGGCGTAACTTGCTCCTTTTCACCTTTCCTTTCCTCGCCATCTTCCTCTTCTGGACTGGATTTTCTTTCTGGATAGGGCCTCAAGGGTACCTCAAGGCGGACACAGTGCCTGCCGATCAAGTTAGCAAAGCGAGAGTTGCTATGGTAACCACAGGAATGTATCTCTTTGAGGTATTCTACTCACCGGGTGAGGGTCCCGTTCCGTTTACGTATTCCGCCGAAGTCTTCCCATTGAATGTGCGTGAAGTTGGAATGTCGTGGGCCACAGCAACTACATGGTGCTTTAATTTCATCCTGTCATTTACCTGGCCACTTCTCCTCGACGCCTTCCAGCCTCAAGGCGCGTTTGGCTGGTATGGCGGGTGGTGTATAGTTGGCTGGTTCCTTGTCCTGCTCTTTGTCCCGGAATCCAAAGGTACGTTTTCGAATAATCCTTCCAGTGATCCTGACAAGTTTCATCACCCAGTGTGCTAACGCCTTGCTTTTCACTGCCATAAAGCTCTCACCCTAGAAGAGCTAGATCAAGTGTTCTCTGTCCCGACTTCGAAACATGCAGCCTATCAAATTAAGAATGCAATCTGGCATTTCCGGGTTTGGATCCTTCGCCAGAAACTGGATCCTCTTCCGAAACTCTACGATCTCAAGGTAGGAGGTCAAGAGGTAACAGAGAAGCCCGTGGAAGGAGCAGATAAATCCTCAACAGACAGGTCTGCACCGGAGAAGGGCACCACGGAAATTCAAGACTCCTGATCGGTCCTTGCAAACGGGATAGGCTGGGAAACCAGGAAGCTAGCTCCCTGCCGTGAGGCGCTTGCCTGATTGTTGTACCTTTATTTGTTTTAAGCCAAGGGTTGGATACGATCTTTAAAGTGGGTGTCGTGAGGAAGCGAGTGTTAGGGATTTCTAGTTTCAAATTCTTACATCTGTCCTCTCTCTCTCTCTCTCTCTCTCCCCTCTGACGTTCTATGCATTCCCCGGTCGCACAGTATGGCCAGTCTAATCAGGAGATTATATCCCACTCCTTCTTGTATACTTATGCCATGCTATATTTATTGCTCTGGAACCGCCCGATGTTGCTCTACGAGTAAATGTAGTCATCGAGTATGCCCTGAATGAGAACGTGGTATCCTCTTCCCTCAATTACGTGGTCGATGTTCGTTACCATCGCTGTTCAGGAGGGGTTTAGACGCAGCAAGATTAATGCTCTACATTAAGAATGGAGTTTCAAGACAATAAAGCATCTATTGGAAGCAGTTCATAAGAACGTTCCCTATCTTTCCTCTCGTACGAACATAAAGTGACATGAGCTCCGACGGTTAATGCTGCCTTCCCAGCGTACTAGCAACTCCACAATTTGTAGAAGACAGTTAATCAGATTGCCAACCGAACAAACTCCCCTGTCAGACCTTGGAAACTCCACCGAACAACCGAAAAGAAATCCACGAAAAGAAATAGCAGAAAGAAAAGAAAATAGTAAAATGTGACCTGGTCAAACAAAAACATAACATAACATCCCACTCGCCGATCCCGCCTTCCCTTTCCCGCACCAGATGAAAGATTCCATGGACGAACGAGATCCCCAACGAACCGGGTGTCCTTGGAGGACCATATTGCTATGGCCCATCGACAAGTCCTGCCCCGTTTCGAAGGGGATCTCGAAAAAGCGAAAAACGTCGTTATCGTTGATATGCCGATGTCAAGGAAATGCCTGCGACGCGCGGTATGACGGACGTGACCGTGATTACTGGACTAGTTTGAGAGGCGGAGGTATCAAAGACGGACTGCCAGCGACGGCTTGCTGGGCTTGCTGGGCTCGCTTCGCCATTCTGATACGCTTGGCTTTGCTAGGACGACATTTCCTCTTGTGAGGCGCTTCGGGAGAAGAATCGGGGGACGAAATAGTAGATCGATCGTTATTGTCGTCGAGGTCTTCGCTGACGGATTCAAGATCAGGAGACGTTCCATGTTCCTCGGTTGGCCCCATCTCTGCCGCATTATCTTCTTTGTTCGTGTTTAGCTGAGTTAGGAGGAGTAGTTGTAGTTTTTCGTCCCGGGTCAGTGGCGACTTATCGTGTAGCTCGTCGTGAACACCGTTCTCCTGGTTCGGACTCTCGATCTGTCTCTCGGCTTGCATAGAGGACTTGCCAGGTTCTTTAGAGTGAAGCCCGGTCGTGTAGGCCACTTCAAGCTCCAATATCAGCTCCCTCATTCTCAGTCGCAGCTCACTCAGGAATTGAGTCTCGACGGAGCTCCGGACTTGCTTGATCTCGTTCTGGATGAGGATGTCGAGACGGACGGAGGCAAGCTCGATGAAGATACGCTCCCGTTCAGATTCTATGCGCATTGAGGCTTCGCTGACCTCGTCGTCGAGTTTTTTGAGAAGCGTTGCTTTCTTGACCCGAACTTCCCGCACAACTGAGAGCAGTTCGGCATTGGCCTGAGCTTCTGGCGATTGGTTACGCTGGAGGAGACGACCCACCAGCTTCATAAATGAGGCATATGCGAATAGAAAGAGGACTAAGAATGGGTTGAACAGACGGTCGAGAAAAGAAAGTTCAGCCTGTGGATCTGGGAAGAATTCACGGTAAATGTCGCGAAGAACGAGAGACCAGAACCCAACGCGGACTCTGTGGTGATTGCCATCGTAGGACTCATCGTAGGTCTCGTTGTAGGACTCATTGTAGGACTCGTTGTAGGACTCGTTGTAGGACTCGTTGGAGGATTCGTTGGAGGACTCATCACGTGCGACCCTAGAGACCTCCACTGAGGTGGTAGTCTCAGGCACGACAACGACCAGGTCGGTGATATCGGTTGTAGACTCGGGGACGACCGAGAGAGCAGTGACGGTGGCCGTCTCAACTGGAGCGCTTGGCAGTGCGATAGTCGTGAACTCTCCTGGATCTACGAGAGACCCGTTGAAATGTCTCATCGGGAAGACCATTCCTATAGCCGTTCCCGCCGTGCCCAAGGTCCAAGAAATAAGGAATGCGCTGCGAAAACGCTCGGGAAAGTCATATCTCGGCTGGATAGCAGTGAACGGGATCGGGGTATAGGATCCAAACAAAGCCAAGCCGAAGGAGAAGATCGCAAGAGCGATGAGATCCATCTTGGCTCCAAACGTCGAGAAGTTGGCGTTGGGCCTCGTTGGTTAACGTGATTAGAGGTGTTGTCGAGTATCTAGTTCGGAAATAAGCAGACGACGAAGAGAGAAAGATGGTTGCTGTAGAAGATTGTAAAGAGAATCGTGAGGTGCATGGAGGAAAGAAGAGGTGAGAGAGGGAGAGAGGGGAGAGACAGGGAGAGGGGGGAGAGGTCCTTTTTATATGGTGAGGCTGGCGAGTATTCCCTGACGGTGCAGTGAATATCAAGGGGCAGTGAATATCAAAAAGTGAATACCAGCCGCCAGGAAGCGGGACTACCCGACTCATCTTATGCAGCCTGTCCTCGAGAGAGGCGAATCTGGGGAATATCCGCAAACAAAGGGTGGCGGGTTTCTTTGTTTTGTCTGGAAAGTGAATGAATAAAACCTTTTCACTTGACCTTGGGGTACCAGCATGTGCCATATGAGGCAGTCAGCTGGTACCAAAAAAAAACGAAAATGGAGTATCCCACGTTTGACAAGTGAATATCGTCGTACTGAATCTCTAAGCAAGGATTCTCCCAGATGGTTAGTGAATGTAAGCGAGACGCCGCTCAAACAACTGGCATTATATCATTGTAGTAGCAACAGTGGCAAGCGCAATGGAGCTGTACTCTCCCGAGTTGCTTCTTCTCGGGCCTGAAGCTAGCATGAAAATGCTGGGACTGATTTCGGTAGACAATAGGATGTCCTCGGTATATAGATCAACTTTCATATATGGTCCTCATGGCCTAAGTAGTCAGCAATCACTGGAGCAGTGACTGCAAGAACTGAATACACCTGAAAAGAAATCATGCAAGCTAAATGAATGTGTCAATATAGGCGTACAGATGAACCGGCCAGATATCTCGCCGCGCTTCACCGAACGCTTGACCTGTTAATCTGGTACAATTTCTCCTAATGCTTCACAGAGCCAACAATCAAGACAGCCTCTTACTGAGAACCACACCATAGGAAACAGTTGCAATGATACTGATCAGATTGAGAAAACTGGAAATGCCATGGAGGTGCCCAAATTTCTTATTCAGGGCAGTCATTTCCTTGGACTGGGGCCCCTCGTCATAGCTCTTCTTCCCGTCTCGGGACTCTGCCGAGAGTCAGTTCTGCATTGTCTAGAGGAGGGGTCCTCCGAATAACACTGTCAGAACACAATTGGGAAAGGATAGATTTACCTTGAGTCCTCCTGTCTTCCATAGTTTTAGTCACAAGTGGGTGCAACACGAACAGATTAGCCAAACCGGCCACGAAAGCTGTGGCCAGGGGCAGGAGAGTGCTGCATCGATTATCCGGATTCAAGACCTCAAGGGCTGCGCCCTGTGTACCAGGTACAGTCAAAGCGAGGACAACTGGGAGAGTTGACTGGAGGCCAAAGTAGATTGGGAAGATTCCTGTCTGCAATGTAGCGAATTGCGGACGAGGCAGTCTTTTAAAGGCAACTATGCCTCCCACGAAGGACTATTTAAGGATATATTGGTTAAGCATTGAAATGTGCTGGAGCTGATACAATATTATGTGACTTACGTGGAAGAGCTGCGTGCCTAGCAGCGTGCCATAGCTGTCGGGAATTAGAAACGTCTCTCTATAGACCGGAGAGAATCAACGAACCTTATGATGTGGAAAGGACGGGGGTCCATTTTGAAGCTGGAGAACTAGAGACTGAGACGACACGACCAGTAAATGAGACGTCGAAGGATGGATCGTCGAACAAATCAATCCGGGGTCGCAGGGTCGCAGGGTCGCAGGATACCTTAGGACGACATTAATAAAGTCGAGGGCCGCTGGTGATCCGATCCTCTGACGTCGTCGGCAAACAACGGATGAGTCTGGGGTGATACGTCGTTTCGGCCACGCACCTGCACTCGAATTCCGCAATGGCCACGGCCCTGCTTGTCCCAGTGATGTCATGTGCCTTCGCGTCCGGTCTAGTGCCCAAAACGGGTCTCGCGCGCCTGCCTAGATTGGACGTAACTTCAAAAGGCGTCGTCGTCGTCCCTTTCACAGGGCACATCAGCGTCCATCTTCTTCCCCTCTTCCTTTTGCCATTTACCCAATATGGCGGACAAGGAAGCTACAGTGTACGTCGTTGATCTTGGAAAGTCCATGGGAGAACGGCGTCATGGGCGATCCGTAACAGACCTAGAATGGGCAATGCAGTACGTCTGGGACAAAATCACAACGACTGTAAATATCCCGGCACCATTGTTTAGAAGTTCCCTGAGATAATACTGACACAATCAGGTGGCCACTGGGCGGAAAACGGCTACTCTTGGAGTCGTGGGTCTGAGGACAGATGGTTCGAGCAGACTCGCCAGAATATCTTATAGTTTTCCCTCTATCCTGACTTGCTGAATAGATACCGTCAACGAGCTTGCAAAGGATGATGATAGCTTCTCCAATATTTCTGTCTTACAGGGCATTGGGCAGTATGTTTCTCCAACTGAGGATTCAGGTATTCGGCGCAATTAACGAGCTCCAAGGGTTCTCATGCCAGATATTCGGAAACTTCGTGGGTTGATAGAACCAAGCCACACTGACTCTGGAGATGGCAAGTTGTCAGTTCATTATCTAGACCTCATAATTCTGACCTTTTTCCAGCCATATCATCTATTGTTCTTGCCATACAGATGATCATCACCTACTGCAAAAAACTGAAGTATAAGCGAAGGATCGTCCTGGTCACAAATGGGAGCGGACAGATGAGCGATGATGGGATGGAAGGAATTATAGAAAAAATTAAAGAAGACAACATCGAGCTTGTCGTATTGTGAGTTGCCCCCAATGTGTCTCCAAGAGCCTGTGGGTGGCGCCTGACTCTCTATAGAGGCGCTGATTTTGACGATCCTGAGTACGGTGTCAAGGAAGAAGACAAGGATCCGCAAAAGGTGACATACCAATGATGAAAAATGAGACTTCTGATGCTGATAATCATAGGCTGAAAATGAGGCTTTTCTGCGCAGTCTCGTGGAAGACTGTGACGGAGTATATGGGACACTAGAGCAAGCTGTGTCTGAACTGGATGTCCCACGCATTAAAGTCGTTCGAGGGATCCCGTCATTTAAGGGGTTCCTTCAACTCGGCAACCCAGAGGAATATCCTACTTCCCTCCGCATTCCGGTCGAGCGATATTACAGAACCTATGTCGCAAGACCTCCGCCGGCAAGTTCGTTCGTGCTTCGTTCGGATATTGCAGCAGGGGTGGATAGTGCTGAAACCTCCGCAACTGCCGCTGCGGAGCAAAGTAGACAGGCCGGGGAGGAAAATACTCTCACCAACGTGAGGAACCTCAGAACGTACCAGATTACAGACGAAAGTGCTCCAGGAGGGAAAGCCGATGTCGAACGGGAGAATCTTGCCAAAGGCTACGAATATGGTCGAACAGCCGTCCACATCAGTGAAACGGACGAGAATATTACGAAATTAGAAACGTTTGCCGCTCTAGACCTGGTTGGGTTCATTCAAAGCGAGAAGGTACGTCTCTCGTTTCTTTTCGGTCTTCTGGTAAAGCCAGATGTCCAAAGGAGGGGACTGATATGAGCTATTGACAGTATGACCGCTACTTGCACATGTCCAACACCAATGTCATTATCGCGCAGCGCACAAATGATAAAGCAGGCTTTGCGCTCTCCTCCTTTATCCACACTCTCTACGAGCTTGAATGCTATGCTGTAGCTAGGCTGGTGACTAAGGAAGGCAAGCCTCCACTGATGGTATTGCTTGCGCCTTCGATTGAACCAGACTACGAGTGCCTGCTCGAAGTTCAGTTGCCGTTTAATGAGGACGTCCGGACTTATCGCTTCCCTCCACTCGACAAGATCGTGACGGTCTCTGGGAAGGTCGTCACGGAGCATCGAAATCTTCCCAAAGAGGATTTACAAAATGCGATGAGCAAATACGTTGACAGTATGGAGCTTGTTGACACAGATGATAATGGGTATGCTATATTGCGACATTGCAACAATATGACCTGGCTGCTAATGAGAGGCAGAGACCCAGTCAACACATTGCCCATTGACGACTCCTTTTCACCTTTGTTACACCGAATCGATTTTGCAATACGGTATCGGGCGATTCATCCTGACGAGCCTGTGCCTCCTGCTGCCGAACGATTAACGAAACTGTCTCGTCCGCCCATGGAATTGGTTGAGCAATCCAAAAAACACTTGGACAGACTAGTCGAGGCGTCTGACGTTAAGAAAGGTCTTGTTTTTTCTTTGCCCCACTTGAAACTGTCTTGCTGACCCAAATCTCAGTGCCGCCCAAAGCCAAGGGTCGCAAGCGTGCTCGCGAAGCCGAGAAACCGCTCTCCGGACTCGACGTTGACGCGCTATTGCATCAAGAAAAGCGGGCCCGGATCTCAATCAACAATGCTATACCGGAATTTAAACAGGCCTTAAGCGGCGCAGAAGATATCCAAACTGTAGAAGATGCAGTCAAGCAAATGAAGGGCATTATTGAGAACCAAATTCGGCACAGTCTCGGCGACGCGAACTACGACCGCGTCATCGAAATGCTGGGTGTAATGAGAGATGAGCTGATTGGATATGAGGAGCCCAAACTATTCAATGACTTCTTGCGACAGGTCAAAGAGAGACTCTTGAAGGACGAACTCGGTGGAGACCGCCGTGAGCTATGGTGGCTCATCCGTAGACAGAGGCTAACCTTGATTCATAAGAATATGTCGGACCAGTCGGAAGTTACTGAGGAGCAGGCAAAGGAGGTAAGTCTCGCGGGTGGCAGGACAATATCAGGCGTGTGCTAACAGCTTGCAGTTTATGTCTGCGAGATGATGGGTGTACCAGGGAGGAATACGGCCTTCTGGATACATCATACGTCCTTTCCTGAGAGTACGATAACAGATAGCGGTGAGAATACGCGTGCGGGTCACTAGAAAATTGGATTGCTCTATCGTTGGGGAATAAAATGGATCTTCAATACAATTGTCGAAAAAATAGCACCGAACATGTATAACCCGCTGAACTGTAGATGCATGCACGAACGCGTGAGGAACTCCCGTGTCTAGCCTAGCAAAAGATGTGGAATATTCTACATTGCTGGAAGGAAATGTTGAAATATAGAAGCAATGCCCCTGGAATCGATTCAAGATATCTTTCTGACCCTCCTCTTGGCTATGTCTAGCTTGCGTCCTAACCTGGGAGATTATTAGCATAAGCAAAGGACAAGGGTGAAAGAGCAGGGAACAAGCGCACTTATCGGTTTCCTCATCAGCGATATTGAGCAGCTCATTCTGCACTTCTAACTCTGAATTGATCTGGATCGCCAGCTCCTTTTGTCGAGAAACAATCTTCCCCAACTGCTCGACATTTTGATCCTGCTCCTGCATAGTCTGTTTCTGTAACTGGAGTAAACCCTGATTATCCAACCCACGAGTCTGCTCGGTTTCCTTGCCGAGGACCCTGCCGGACCTAGCAGATTTTCTCCCACTAGCACTACCATTTCCATTACCAATGCCGAGCAAGGCATCCTTGTCTTGCGCCGATGCAAGGGCAGCATCCAGCCTGCTCTTAGCCGCCATGGCATGTAGCAGATTTTCCAAACCGTCTTTCTCCTTGGACGAATTAGTAAGAAGATCCTTCCTCCGCCGCATCTCCCCATCGCCTAGGCCAGCATCTGCACCGGCCAGATTATTTAACCCTTCCTCCAAGGCAGCAATCAACGACCCGGCGCGCACAAGACTACTCTTCGCATGTGCTGAGCTCTCGTGCTGTTTCTGCGGCGTTGTCTCCTGGTCACGTCTTGTGAGATGTAATCGCGCGTCATGCAAATGGCTCTTCATGTCCCGATAACAGTCGAGCCACAACACCGGATCCCGAATCGGGTCTCCAGCGCCCGGTTCGGTTATCGCCGCATGCAGCCTGGATGCCGAAGCGGACTCCCTAGTAGCCGAGCTGGGAAGATTCAGGAACACCCTCCATACACTTGAACTTCGCCAGCACGGATCCGGAGATTCGTTTATACCCTGCAGATATGTTTCAAGCGCCTTTCGCCGTTCTTCGCGAAGTGTCGTGTTTGAGATGGTGTTGGAGAACCATGACTTTCCGGGAAGCGGGATGGGGGGCGCTGTGCCGACCTGGTTAGCGATTGCGGTGTCAAATGCGACAAAGTCTGAGTAGCGCTTTTGTACGGTGAAGGAGCGGAGAGGGAGCCGAAGGGTGATATTGTAGATCGTGTATGGAGGGGATGTGGCGGAGGTGACCGTAGTCGGGATGGTGATCTCGATATTGGGGGCCATCCCCAGATCGCTTGCTCTTGGGGAGCGCCAGTAAAAGAAACAGGTAAGATATTTAGATTCCCAGGACGACGGATTCTATGTACCAGGGGAGAAGGCAGATCATTAATAAATGAGTCTGAATCGCAGTCTGTCTACGGGACGTGCACGAGACCTCCAGATCAACACGATGATGCTATTGGCGTCACGTGAGAGCTCCTGTCGTCTCGTCCCAAGTCAGCTTCCCAATTCCCTCATAAGTCAACAAGTTACCATGTGTGGCGCCAGAGTCTGTTGCTAGAAAAACATCTTTTATTCCAGTACATTCTAGTTTAAATTTGTATTATCAACTGGACTTATTTCTCTAAGTCTACCTCTTATTAATGGATCATGCCTCCCGGCCTTCATCTGAGCTCCGCGAGCCTAACGACTAACAATGGTCCGAAGAGCTCCAGCTTGGCAGATTTGCCAATTGAAATTGTGCAGATGATTATGGAGTACCTGTCGCCGGTGGAAACAGCCTCACTATCTCTTTGCAATCATGCCTTCCTCCACCTGCTCGGACGAAGCCACTGGGATTTCCCAGACTCTGCATCGCGAACGCCGTTCCTAGTGCGATTGCAACGGGATCTCCCTCAGTATTTCTTTTGCCAGCATTGCTCTGTCCTTCATTTGTGTGATTCCATAGGCCCACCAGGTCCAGCTTTCCAGCCTAGCAGGCGTTTGGGCCGACATCTGGAGAACAATGAACCCCCGAGCCTCTGGCGCTCCGTTGATGTGCACCCCATGCACTCCCTGTATGACTTCAACATTACTCACTTACAGCTTGCTATGAAAAGATTTTACTACGGTCCTACGCATGGCATCTCTACTGAGTCTTTGTCCTATGCCGAAGTTCGATTCTTCGATGAGAGATCCCTGACTACGCTGCTGTCAGTTGAGGCACGGACCTGCTTTCCTGATAATATGTGCCTGAGGATTCAAAATTGGGCGTTAGTGAAAACTGCCAGCTCTGACCGATTCATCTCAAGGATAGGTTTCATATGGATCTGTACACATCTTAGCATTCGTGACGCGAATATATCCGAGCTCGTTCGTTTTCACCTGGATGCATACTACAATGGTTGCGAATCAGCAACGCACTCGACCTCGCATGTTTTCAAGTGCCGCATGTGCGGTATAGACTACCAACTGGAGATCCGAAGCTGCGATTCCGATGCGCCTGCTTTGGTTATCACAAAATGGCTCGATCTCGGAACCGGGATGATCCCAACAACAGGGTCTGAATGGAAAAGGCATCTTGGAGCGAGTCCCCTTCCAGAGACCGGTGCCTTGTCCACGGACTCAGCAGGGAGCGTCCGCCTTCTCTTTGACAATCAAGCTGGACCGTCGCTAGACTCGTTGACGAGTCGGAACGAGTCGTATTTAGTTAGCAGGCGTTTCATGGAGGATATGGACCAGTGGGACCAGAAGACGTGGATATTACAGGGTGGGAAACGACTTCCGAGTGATTTTCCTCGGCCTCCCGCACCGACTCCCGACTGCGCTTCGAAGCTCAAGGAATCTACAGACGCCATTAAGGATCTCACTGCCCAGATTGCGGTTTTGTCTCGCACGGTAGAGGAGAGAACGAAAGCAATTCAGTCTTTGGCATTGGGTCGGAGTTCTTGATTTAAATTCAGGATAGGTCTGTTACTGGCTCATTGACCTTTTTTTTTTTGTTATTCGTCTCGTCGCACCGCTGCGCGCTGCCCTCTTCCCGTCTTTTCGAACTCACGGGAAAAGTTTTCAATCCGACTCAACCGGAAATCAAGCCTAGGGTTAATTCCAGTTGACCTGGCGATTGCAGGCGTGGGTGGCAGGGGTCCTAATCGGGAGAATAACACGTCACTTGCATGTCACGGATGATAAGTCTTAGTAGAATTTATGTACATAAGGTTTCATTAACGAGTTCATATCCAGAAGTGGTATCCTGCTATCATGCTTCAACTCAACATCAAAAGGAAACGAGACATGCTATCCTCAAAATCCGACATTAAATCTCGCAGAAGAATCGCTGGTATGTCACAATAGCATTTCCTCTTCCCAGATTTCTCGAGCATTTAAAAGATCCCGCTGGCCATAATATTCACCAACGATGGTGATGATCATGTCGAGCATCGCACGAATTTGCTTGACTCCGTCCACAGCTTTAACGATGTTTTGAGCTTCCAAGTCTAGGTTTTGATCAGCATTGTCTTCCGGTAGGTCCATTCCGGGGGATTGCTGCTGTCGTTCTGGGCCTTCACTTGATTGTAGCTTTGCTTGGAGACGGGCTTTAGCTGCGTCTAGGTCTTCGTCTTCCAATGACGACGTTCCTTCAGATTCCGCATCAGGCATATCGCGGTCGAGAGCGCCAGCAATATTTGCATTGCTATCGCCAGGTTCGGGAAGATTGCCTCCCTCCAGGTGACCGTCACCAGCATCCCTACCCCGGACATGGATGGGTTGTTCGTGATCCGACAACGACACCCACCCTTCGTCTTCCCTGTCCTGCGCTGCCGATCCAAGCTTGTCCCTCTCGTTTTCATCTTCCTTCATTCCCAGCAGGATCTTCACTGCCCTCTTCCCCAAGTCTCTGATCTCCCCGACCTCTTCGGTCCCCAGTTGGCCCACCTCTCGACACTTCCCCAGTAACCCCCACGCCCAGGCACCTATCCGCCTCACCTTCTCCGCATCTCCGCTGCGTACGTTCTCAGACATCAACCGTGCCATGATCCCCAAGACACCGAAAACGGTGTCCACGTCCATGCACGCCAGTTGCACCATCTGTGGGTCTACGGAAAGGAGAAGCCGTCGCCACTCCTTGCGCGCGGGCTTGGACCCCCGCGGGAGACTGATCGGATGAGAGTCGTCAAGGGCCGCAATTGCGGAGGCCGGCGGTGAGCAGCGCAATGTAGATCGGAGAAGAAGGAACCGGTGTCGGAGGAGATTGTAGTAAGCCTCTTGCGCAGAGCTAGGAGTTACCTGTCGTTGCAGAGTTTCCTCGGCTCCTTTAGATGGGAAGCCCGAGGGGGTATCGTTGATATTGGCGAGACTGGGGGGGGCAGGACGTCCTACATAGACGCCAGCGGCGTAAACACCTTCCCCATAGGTATCTGACTGTTGTTGACTTTGAGCGTTTGTATTTGTGTCGAGCTCTGATGCCAAAGTAGTCCTGGAAGTTCTCGTCGCGAAGAAAGAGGGAAGTGAATTCGCTTCAGACCTGTTTATTCGTGGAACGCGTCAGGAAATGAAAGACATTGACAAGACCATTAATGGTCTTCTAGCATTGTATTTGTCTCAACGGCAACGGCAAAAGCTGTGCGAAAGAAAATGGGAAGGCAAAAAGAAAAGACTTAGCAAGCGAGAAACAAAAAGATGGGAGAAATATAGAAGAGAGTGTCTGGGGGTTGAAGAAGAGGCTTACCGGACCATTCGAAGATATTCTATCCCATTTTCTGCTGGGCCGTAAAATAATTCGTCACCTGCTGGACCATCCAGGCCTGGAAATGCACTCTTCTGGCCATAGACTGGGTCGTTGCGAGGACGTTCGTACGTTTTAGTTGTATTGTTGTCCAAGTTGTCGCTGTCGTCATATTCCACGTATGAAGGGCGGTTGCGCTTTGCGTACGGTGAACTTCCAGATGTGGATGAGGGAGGCTTTCGCTTGTCGGGCATCTTGGACATGATACTATCAACAAGCCGGCAACAAGTTCACACGACGGTATCAAATGCGAACAAGAAAGGAAGATCTCAACTCGGAACCTTTGCGTCAAGTTTCCAAGTTTCCTAGGGAGCTTGGGCCAATTGCCGCCTCAGGCATGAAGCTCAAGTCAAGACTAACAGGAGAAGTATCGCAACAGAATACAGACAGTCTACATAAATAACAGTTCCTTTCTATCTCTGATGCCGGACTGTAAAGTCTCCAAACTCTCTTTATTATAATTCTTGAGTGGTGGTGCTTACGACTGCCGGGGCCCGCTAATCCAAGCTCATCTGTTCACGGACGCAGGCGTTGAGGGTCACGGGGGAACAAGGTGGCCAGACGAATGTTTGGAAGTCCCAGGAAGAACATTACGATGCGGTTCAGGCCCAGACCGCCACCAGCGTGAGGAGGACATCCCTGGCGGAAAGCCGTCAAGTAGTCCTCAAACCCTTCTTGGTGCGGGTTGACGCCCTTGGAGATCATGACGCTTTCCAGCTCCTTATAATCATTAATACGCTGTGCACCAGACATGATCTCTTCTCCGCGCATGAAGAAGTCATACGAATTAGAGAAAGTCGGATCGTCAGGGCAAGGTTTGGTGTAGAATGGTCGTACGGCCATCGGGAACTTGTCGAGCACGTAGAAGTCGGTATCGTACTTTTCCCGAATGATTTGGCCCAATTGCTTTTCCATGGCCGTGGTAAAGTCGTTTTCAAACTTCTCTTGCTCAGAAACGTCTACCCCAGCCTCCTTCAACATGGTCACGCCGTCCATATATTTGAGTCTCAGTGCCTTGCCGTGTTTAGGGAGTTTGAAGTCGCCAGCCTTGGGATACGTCTTCTGAATAATCGCGATTTTATCCTTGTACCTCTCCTGGAGCTGACCGAGGATGAAGACAAGTAGATCTTCAGCAAACTCCAAGACTTCATGATAATGATGGCGGAATGTTTTCTCGAAATCAAGACCGGTGAACTGTAGACCATTCCGTCAGTGTCAAAATACATGCCACAGGATACTAGCAACTTGTATTTCGGAATTAAAAAACCCGCCTACCTCAGTCATGTGTCTGTGAGTGTTGCTGTCCTCGGCCCGAAAAACTGGGGCGATTTCGAAGACGCTATCCATGTCACCCGCGATGCACATTTGCTTGTATAACTGAGGACTCTGTGCCAGGAATGCCTGTCTCTTGAAATACTTGATCTCGAAGACGTTACTGCCACCCTCAGTGGCAGCCCCCACTAACTTCGGTGTTGAGATCCACCTGGCACCACTCTTGATCATGTATTCGGCGAACAGCTGTGCAACGCCGCTAGAAATCCAGGTGATGGCCTGGTTGGCTTCTGTTTGAAGATCGAGGACGCGATTGTCGAGACGAGTCTTCAGCGTAACAAGAGGAGCGCCTTCGGCATCAACCTGGCCTTCCTCCGTGGATTCTGGCGGGGGTCTCTCAGCATCCTTGACCTGCATGGGAAGCTGCTGAGAAGCCTCTGCTATCACGTAGACCTTCCGAACATGAATTTCGACGTTGCTATACGTAGCAGAGACGATTGGGATCTCTGCCTTCTTCACGATACCAGTGACCTGGACAATAGAATTGACATTCAATCCCCCCGTGTATTTCACCATCTGCCTCGAAATAGGCTCCGTAGCAGCAATAACCGCCTGCACTTTCTGCCCTTGTTGCCTCAGCATCAGGAACGCCAGCTTCGCACTTTGTACTCTCGCATTGTCAACGCGGGCAACAACCGTAATCTCTTTCTCGGCGAGCTCCTCAGAAAGCTGGGTGAACTTGGTCGTGGGAGTGACGTCTTCGGATTCTGGAAGTGGTCCATATAGCCCCTCCGCGGTGTCGACCGTCTGCTGTGCCGCGCTCTTCGCCTGTTCCTGTGCAGCGCGTTGAGCTGCCTTCTCTGCTTTGGCTTTCTCCTTCGCGGCCTTTTTCAAAGCGTTCTTGCTCGCACTCTTACTCGGCCCGTCTGCACCCGGGTCAGACGGAGCGACAATGGAAGCTTTGGAGGGGTCAACATCTCCCACGGTCTGCTGCTCTGGCTTCGGACGGGTGGGCAATTCGGATTCCATGACGGTCAGGACCCGCGGAATTGGGACGAACTTCACTCGAAAATAGACCCGGCCAAGACTCAAGAAAACTTCGGACCTCTGACGACTGCCAGGGCAATATTTATAGGGATGTTGTTGCTGATACAAGTGAGTCACGATCCCCGAACCTTTGTTTGGGTCATGCAATTCGCACCGAATTTCACCCCTCCAGAAAATCCCCGAGCCCCGAGCCCTGAGCCCTAGGAGGGGCTTGAGGTCACGTGTTAAGGTTGTTTTGGAGAAGCTGTCCAGTACTCAAGTGTTACCGATTGAAAGCTTTCGAGATGGAGAACAAAGGACCCTTGTCATCGAGAAAGGAAATGATCTATGTATGCGCTATGATTTATCAAACAATTCATCCCACAGGATGCAGGTTCGGACTCCAATCACACCGTTCAAACCTTGGAAACAGGCCATTGTGAGGACTTCAGACCGTACTCTACAGCCTGTCGAACGTCATCAACAATCGTTTCTGGTTCCCATGCAGGCTCTCCACCACTGTAGACTCCGGTTCGGACAAGGATTGAATGCCACTGACTACCAATACAGCTCCTATACGAGTTCGCTCCACGAATATCCGACTCTGGATTATCCCCAATCATATAAACTCTCTGCAGAGGAAGATGGTCATCTTCTCCGAAGACTTTCATCCGATTTTGGAGTAGCCGCCGTTCCGCAAACTCGTATGTAGTATGAGATGGTTTTCCAATTACCGTTTTCTTCAGTTCGACACCTTTGCTAGGGCCGCCTGTTGCTGCAGCCCAGACGCCTTCCAAGGCTTCGCGGAATCCGCCCTGGCCAAGTCGAGGTAGATGGTAAGATGAAGCCCACCATAAATCTGGGTTCGAAAAGTATAGAGGAGGCTGGCCATCTTGCTGGTAGCCTCGATTGGGAAGATCGGTTCTATTATTCTTCTCGGATATGGTGCCAAGAACGCCTTGTTCGGAGAGCAGAACGTCGATAATAACTTGTATGTCTAGACCCCAATCGCGAGGATCATTATATACGAATATTGCATCAATCTTCGGGCGCTTCGTTGGATCTGAGAGCTTGAAGTTCGGAAGAGGCTTCGCGAACCCCCCGTAGTAATTCTTGAAAACTCTAGCATACGGCCAGACAGAAGGATCGGCCACGAAGATATCCCCTGGAGTCACCACGTTCTTGAATCCGTACCTGACAGACACCAGTTAAAATGTATTGGTAAAAGCAAGATGGCACCACAAAGTAGGGAAGCTCATACCTCTCTGCTACCCTACGGCAATTATCGCCGTCACCTCCGATAACGAGTACACATTTGTCTTTCAGTTCCGGGCCTGGTCCATGAACAAGTTCCGCGAATGGAGTATGGCTCTGGACAATAACCGAATCGTCTAACTGCACTTTCAGCTTCTCGCTTATCTCAGAGACCCTCTCTGTTTCATGTTTTCCACCGCCATTCGTAAGAAGGATGAAAGGAATTCCTTGATCCCTCAGAAGGGCCAAGGAATCGGCAGCACCGGGGATCGGATTGGAGGAACGCAAGAGGACGCCATCGATGCTGCTCGCAGATTATCCAATTAGACATTTCAATAACACCCTGGCAAACGGATCTGCAGAAGAAAAGAGCTCTGGTGCTCACTCAAAAGCGAAGGCAAAGTCTGGTATCAGAGGGTGGGAGTTAACGGTTTGCAGAGCTCTTCGGCCAGGAACCGACGCTAGATAAGAACGAAAGCATGCGCGCTGGAGCAGTCTGAAGGAGCGCAAAGCCCCTTGAGGCATCATCTTGGAATGGAAACTCAAGTGTGGAATTAAGAAATTCAATTGGAACTCATGAAGATACGAAGACACAGCTTGGAAGGTAAGATGGTGAGCTGTTGGGTAAGTAACACAACCCATCCGAAAACGCCGCAGTCCCGATAACGACAGTCCCCATGGAGATGCATGATATCATCTTCAACAAATGCTTTCGCGACAGAAGTCAAACTGCGACAACCACGACAAAAGGAAAGGAGCAAAGGGAAGAGAACAAATATCATACTCCTACACTGACCTACGATGGCAAACCACGAATGCACCAGATGGCCATGAACTCTCCTCGTCAGATCTACCTCCCTACTGAAATTGTCGTCCAGATTGTTCGCTTCGTTGCCGCAGACGAATCTCGCCGCCAATCAACGCTCTATGCATGCTGCTTAATATCTCGCCAGTGGTATGCTGCAGCCGTCGCGTTTCTTTACGAGAAACCCCAAGTTGGCTCCGGGATTGCTTTCAAGCTCTTCTCAGATACCATTGCCCCTCCTATCCGTGCGCGAAAGAGTCGTGTGAATCTGGGCAGTCTTGTTCGCCGGCTTGACTTGAGTCCACTAGTTCATCATAGCTCCAACAGTTTGACGGCCAGATTATTAGGTCGCGTTAAAGAGAGTCTGGAAATTTTCATCGCTCCAAGGGTTTCGTTCTCGTAAGTACTCTAGTAGACCTGAGAGGTCCTCTGCTCCCGTTTGCGATGTGGACTACGGCTAACTCGACCGTCACGACAATGAAGATGGAATAGCCTCCCGGCATTATCCAAGTGCCTTAACCTCCGCTACCTCGACCTTTCTCTTGTCAGCGAGCTGATCCCCTTCGCTAACCTGGAGAAATCCCTGAGACGTCTCGAGAGACTGCACACCCTGCGACTCCCCCGTTATACCTCCCTTACGACACCCGGTATAAGATGGCCCTCGACGCTGCATCGGCTGCAAGTCAGCGGCACATTCTCCACGTCGATCATCTCCTCGTTCCTTTGGCCCCCTAATCTCACCTCTCTAACCCTGAAGAACTGCGACGATCTCTCCGTCAACTCCCTGGGCTCTCTGATCAGTAGCCCCCCACTAGACACGGGTCTTAGGCGCCTCACAATATCCCATCTGAACCGCAATCTCGAACCAGAATCTATATGTGCAATCCCCGCCTTCCTACCCCGATTGACCTTTCTCAGTGTCCCCGGCGATCTGGTGGATGATGCCTTCTTCGATATCCTCCGGGTCACCTCCCTTTCCTCCCCGTTGTCCTTACAGGTGCTAGAATTAGGATACCCGTACATCGACCTGGAAGTGGGCTTTCAAACGAAATCCTTACTTAACGCTTTAGACGGCGGTCTGTCACAGCTGCGATCTGTTGGATTTTCAGAGGTCTTCGTCACAGAGCGCCGGATTGTCGAAGACGAGGAGATCGATCTCGCACTGCAGAAACGTGCTGATGAGCGCGCGAGCCGCTTGGGTGTCGACGCCGATGCTCACAACCATACCGATGTTGGCGTCTATTACCTGTAGCAAGTCACCCACCCACCGTCCACTAACCCTACCCTTATTTGACCGTTTTATAGCGTACAACATTCATTAATGATTTACGATCTATGCATTCATGGTACATGCGTCGAAGTGACGAATTGTTATGGCATATGTCTAGAAGTCGGTGAACTGACAATAACGATTCTGACATACGAGAATATTCATAATATTATATAGAAGAAAAGACTTGCATAAATCGCTATATAGATGAAGTGGAACAACTGAACTGCGCATTCTTTTTAACCTGTGCCTAGAAAATAAATGAAAGGAATTTTCAGGTTTTCCTGGATCGTGATTAAAGAAATCACCCTCCCTTCCCTCCTCCCAAAAAATAAGACTCTTCGGCCAAAAGCCTCTCAATATAGGCCCAAATCCGATGCCGCAAGACTAGAATGAAGCCGACGTAGATAATGAAGGAAACATGAATATAGAGAATCGAAAAGAAAACAAATCTCAGATAATAACAGAAGAGAAAAAAAGGCTGCATTCAATGCCTACACAATACACAAATATTCATCACATCTAACTTGACACCTTCATTAGAAAAAAGTTAAAGTGGAAAGGACATAGTAAGGTCCAAAGACGGAATGGAACAAGAGCCCTCCCGACTTTCCACGGCTGGCAGAGAAATCCCGGAAAGGACAAAGGTATACAAATCAAGCGCAGAAGAGCTGGGACCACTACATACAGTTTTACAGAAAGTAAAGAATCACTTAAGTCACAGACGCGAGGACGGCAGTGGCGACCCCTTCTTCCTCCGATCTGACGGTGATCTTGGTGGTGACACCCGTCTTACTCGAGTAGGCCATCTTAATCAGAGACACAACTTTGCCTCCGGACACGGTCCTGCCGAGTAGTTTGATAGTATGCGTGCTGTTACTGACTGCGATCTCACTTCCTTCAAGTGGTTGTAAGGAGAGAGTCGAAATGAGTTGTTCAGTAGCGTCTGTCATACACATCAGCAAGTTGAAATTAAAGAATTCCATAGGAGAGGGGTGGGAAAAGAAAGATGCATTGGATGAAATACCTGAAATGCCCTTCACGTTACTCAGCAACAGAGTCTCGCTAGCTTCTTCTCCTTCAGCAGTCTGTTCCCAAATATCGTCAAAGTTAGGAGCAAATGTCGGAATAACATAATCACTGCCGGTGAGCTCCAAGTCTTCCACCTGGTACTCATCTTCGTATCCACTCTCCTCAGGTTCACCAGTGGTAGGGTCGATTTCCTTGCTGGTGAACTTCAGGACATTCGTAAATGAAATTACAGGGAAGCTGTACTCTCCAGCGAGATTCTTAAATGTGACATAGACGATGCCAGGCTCATTTGTCACAAGCTTCGGTGCAGGTACAATGAACTCTTCCTCCAAAACGTCGTCTTCAGACGGCGTTACCACAACTGTTACATCTTCAAGAACCGTATCTGGAAGTGTGTTCTTAATATCGTATTGGAGAACGGTGTGTTCCTTGAAAATATGCTTGACAGCAGTGACAACGTATTCTGTCTCGCTCTCGGTGAGCTCAACAAGAGAAGATGACTTGAGCAAAGTTCCGTAGGCCTTGAGCTCTGGGATCTGCATAAGTCGTTCGGCATATTTCTCAGTTGTTGTGGCTGTGGTATCCTCGGCCACACCATTCGCCTTCTTCGGAGGCCCTTCGGACGGAGCCTTGAGAGTAGGCGTTGCCGTTGTGAGCTTCTTGGTTCTTTCTTCCGCCAGAGCCTGCTCTTGCGTGACAATGGGGATCGCAGAGACGTCAAATGCAGTATTGAATGTCGACTTATCTGTTGACGTCACATACATGACGAGTTGGTGCTCAAATGTGGGAAGGGAGAACATGGAATCTGTAACAGTTAGCAATATCCAGGAGTAGGAGAATACACACGACAATCGATCTTACCATTCCTGACAAAACGATTGGCCACCTCGTCTTCTTCCTTCATTAACCTGAGGTTGAGAGCCGCACGGTCGCGAACTTCGTCATCTGTATCGTCGAGACATCTTGTCAGGAGAACCGAGATACTGGATCTCACTTCCGGATCCTTCTGACCCACGCCGAACTTAGCCAGCGCAGTCACAGCGGCTGCCCTGACAATGGCGTTTTCCAAGACCACTCTGTTGTAAATATAGCGAATATACTTAGTAGGCTGAGGAGTCTTGGGGCCCTCAACGCCAAGAAGATGCAATACTCTAACAGAAAGTTTGGTGAACTCGCAATCCTCGATGAATTCGCAAAGATGTGAAAGAGCTAACTTGGTCAGTGACGAACACAGAGGCCACCAAAGAGAGCCAGTGGGGCGGGGGGAAGTATCGACGTACCTTCCTCCTTGCTTTCAGGAACAAACTTAATCAAGTCAAACATGCTTTCAACGACGCTCCTCTTGAATTCGTATCCACCTTCGTCCCGTAGGATGCCGCTCAGGAAAGAAAGCATCCCGGCCTGCTTGCTTGGGAACTTCAGGCACAGAGTCCGGATGGCCTCAACAATGGTGATCTTAAACTCGTCCGTAATATCGGCCATGAACCCAGAGATTTGTTTCATCAGTCGGTCAACGCTGGCTTCATTTCCTGTCTTCAGGAGAGTGGTGATAGCAAAAGTAGCAATCGAGCGGTTGCTATTCGAGATCAGAGCCTCAATATCAGGATTGCAGATGTTGATGATGTGAGGCTTAAACGACGCGAAGTCGTGAAGAATCCTAATGGCCGCAAACTTGCTGATTGCACGCGGAGAAGAGAGGGACAGTTGAAGAACATGGACAGCCTGAGAGGCTTCGGCATCTGTAACATCTCTCAATTCGCAGACGGCCTTAGCAGCCTCGAAGTTGACCATTTCATGCTTGTGTCGGAGCCAGCCATCAAGCATCTGCATCATAGGCTTCCTAAGACCAGGATCCTCGTCTGCCAACTTGGCCGCCAACCGCACCAACAGAACAAGAGCGGCGGGACTCTTAACTACGCCTGCGGCTCCGTATTGCTGTACCATCTTGACTAAAGCCATCCTGTCGTGCGAGCGCATCTGGTACAAAAGTCCAATGGCGTGATATTGGGTCATGTAGTTGGACTGTGAGATGGCATGGCCTTGCGAACTCCCCGAAAATCCAAGGAAGCCAGTCGACTGTTTCGACGAGGACGCCGCCTCCTGCGTTTCGCTTTGCCATCTGCGGACCACATCGCGAGCAATAGGAAGGAGGTGGTAGGAGGACACTAGGGCGGCCGAAGAAACTGAAGGGGTCTTGTCAACAATGGCGGTCTTAACGAGTCGTTCGATGCCTTGCACGGTGGAGGCCTTGGGAAGGAGTTTTTGTCAGTCTCAACACCCACAAAACATAATCCCAGAGGCGGCGGGACTAGGTGAAATCGATTCTTGTTTAGCTTACGTCGATAATGCGACAAAGTGCCCTGATAGCATTGGCCCGGTAAAGCACATCACTACCAACAGCAGTATCCTTCATGATGATACTGGTAGACATAATCACATCCTCCGCAGAACCCGACAGTTCCTTGAGAATCAGATAGACCATCTGACGCAAAGAGGGGTCCTTATTCTGGAACAACTTGGAAATGCCGAAGAAGAGCGTGGTCGCCTCGTTCGTGGGGAATTGCTCCCCTGTGAAGAGGAGGACCCCGATCTTGGTCAAAAGCGTGCGACATCTTCGGGGGGAGATATGGGAGGAATTGAACAATCGAGCTGCAAACACACAAGAAACGCAGAGGACATCAGCCAACTGAAGTCAAATAGGTTCTGTAGTAGGAACGAAGTCGAAAACCTCACGTACCATCCTGAAACACAGAGGTGCGGTCAAGTTTGATCATAGTCTGATCGGCATCGTCATCCTTTTTGACGTAACTCATTTTGATCTAACAGAGACTTGAGAATCACAACAGCCAGGGTCCGTCCAATCTTATGTCTGGAAATGAAGGTGAGTGAGAAAGGGGAATGGCTGGTCGATTGACCGTGAGACCCGCAAATTGATTCCGGATTCAACAGCAAGGGCGGATTAAGGTAGCACGGACGGGATTCAGGGAGGGAGGATTACCACGCCTTCATTATCCGCAGGGCCAGACAATCAGCGGGTAAGAAGAAAGCGACAATGAGTGGAAGAAGGTCAGAGTTATAGAGAGGTCGCAATGAAGGACACGGTAGAGAGAGCTTGCCTGCTGTTGGTGCGAGGGAGTCCTTGATGTTCTTCCTCGCGGTCGCTCCAAGGTGTCCTTCTCGTGTCTGTGGGCTCAGCCACGTGTGGCTCGAAGACGCCCCGTTCAACAAACTATGCAAACATGGCCACCAGGCTTCCTAGTTAAGTACAAAGTAGTGGGACCAGTAGGAAGTACATCTTACGACTTTTAAATCCTAACGTGCTCTTAAATAACACCTCCATTAATTGATCAGCGCTGGTCGCCTATATTTTCTCTGAGTGAGACTGTCCTATCATCCCAAGCAAACATGGAAGTGCAGGTGAACCCGAACGAAGACACAGAATGGTAGGTAAGGTGCCGCTGTTCCCGCATTTACCGGCGAAGTGTCGACAGGTCCTCTGTCACCGTCTCAGATCCATATTATTATTTGCATATCATAGTACAAGGCTCATGTCGCGAATTTTCCTACAGGAACGACATCCTCCGCAAACATGGTATCATCCCAGAGAAGCCGCAAGATCCCGAACCTCTCATCCAAGAGGCATTGGTGGAGGCGGAGCGAAAAGCCTACGAAAATAGATTAGAGGGCAAGGATCTAGATGAGCTGGCCGAGCTCGAGGATGAAGAGGATGAGGAATTCCTGCAACAATACCGGTGAGTAGCATACTACGCTACCCATCATGTCTGCTACGTTGCTCCGAATCCCTGTCCCTCTTTGCAATGCACCTCGTGTACACCTGGGCGCGCCAGGCGCATCTCACCATGTATACACGAGCGCAGTCATAGGAGAAACGTAACCAGTCTAGCAAAAAAAAAAGCCGAGTGAATGCATATGGCGTGCGTGACTGACTGACTGACTGACGAACCAACAGCCAGAAACGCTTCGCCGAACTATCCGCTTTGAAAAACACCTCAATCTACAACCAAGTCTACCCGCTACAGAAAGTTGACTATGGGCGGGAAGTCACCGAGGCGTCCCAAAAGGCCTTCGTCCTCGTCAACCTGACCTCGTCGACCGGCACGAACACTGAGTCACGCGTACTGTCGGAGATCTGGCGGCAGCTTGCTGCCAAGTTCGGCGACATCAAGTTCTGTGAGATACGAGGCGATATGTGCATTGAGGGATATCCGGATAAAAATACACCGACAATTTTGGTTTACAAGGATGGGGAGATTCGGAGGCAGTTCGTGACACTTAGGGAGTTGAATGGGGTTAGGACCACGGTTCAAGGCAAGTGGAGAAATTCTTACTTGTTACCAGTTGCATCGAACCATAGCTGGGGTGGCACCTAGGTAGCGTTGTGGTTGTAACCTTCTGACAATGCTGACACTGATGCTGCCAATTGCAGACCTTGAAAGGGTACTAGTCGAGCTAGGCGCTTTGAAAGAGAGCGACGTGCGACTGAAGAAGCGCTCTGATTCGGACGAGGATGATCGCCGACACGCTTCCACAAACGATGATGATGATGACGATGATGACTGGGACTAGGAAATGTCACGAAAGGAAAGAGGGAAAGTTCATGCTCAGTACTCATATTGATTTAAGAAAAGGATTGTCGTGAACCTCAAATGTTATTAACAATTTTGTCGTCCAAAAAATATTCCAGCGACGAGATAAAAGGCGATTTGCCAATCAGATTTCCCAAGTATCGAAAGAACTCCCCAGAACATTTTTACTTCCGTCCCCGAAGCGTTTTCCCGTTGTCGCTCATAACCAAACGGTGTTCGACACCGTATTCCCTTTTCCAATTTAAACAGTGAGTTATGTTTATTTCCATTGAGCGCCGAAGTACTCCAAGCCAGCTTCGCATCAAGCGTCCTCTTAGACGGTGAACAGCAGACGACTGAGCACATGACACAAGAAAAACCCAAACCCACAGCACCCTGTAATCTCGAAACACGAAACAAAAAGAAAAAGAAAGCAAACCAGAGAACAGAAGCTCAAATCAATTCATCACTGCCCCCGGCAACACTTTCCTGAATGGCCTGTCGTACCGAGCCCTCCTTAAAGGCGGGCCCTTGGCCATTACACAAAGCGGAACCCTTTAACCGCTCACAGACGTCCCCGATATCGACGAGACCACGCTTAAACAACTCATGATTCTGGATCAGATCCCACGTGGCAGAGGCACTCAGGAGCCTCTCTCCCGTCTTTTCGTCAACGGTAATACGGTGCGGGGGATTCGTTCCTCCTTCAGGTGCAACAAGAGAATAGAAGTCTGTCGGGGAATATTCCATTGGACCAGGTAAAGGTTGCTGCTCAACACGGACGCGTCCCTTGCCATCGTCGCTGGATCGACCATTCTTGGACGTGGCTCGGAGGATCTCATTCTCCGTGGCGAACCGGGTGAGTTCCTGCTTCAGACGGTGGTTGTCGGCTTGCAGCGATTTCGAGGCATGTTCCAGATTGGCGACTTTTTCTTCGAGCTCTCGAACGTGTCGTTCTTTCCTTTCGCGAAACGCCCGCTGGCTGAGAGAGACGAGACAAGTCAGCCCTCCATCACCAGACTACCTCGCGTTTCCGGGTAAGGACTGCCCCATTTATAGTCCGCGGAGGGGGAAGAGGGAAGGGGGGAGTTCGACTTACGCGGCCCGGTTCTGCGCCTTCCTCCTACTCTGAGCAGGGGTCAGCAACTCCTTCTCTTCGCTGCTGCTTCGCCGGTCCCCAAGAAGGTCATCATTCAAATCAGACGCCGCATGAGCCAAGGAATTATGGTTACTCTTGTTGTTATTGGCAGCCTCGCTGCTAGAGGCAGAAGAGGGCGCTGGCTGCGCGAAGACAGCAGCGTTAGGGTCCAGGGGGAAGGAGGGGTTTAGGCCCTGGAGATCGGTGTGGCGATAGCTCTCCTGCGCAGGCGAAGAAGATCCATCCGGGTCAGAATCAGAAGGCATTCATTTATAGCTTCATGTTTCTCCTTGACGAGGGATAGGAGAGGAGGAATAGGTGACATACTTGAACGGACGAGAAGGGGTCCCGATAATGTTGGGACTGAGTCGAGGGCTGCTCGTCGGACGAAATGCCGTATAGCGAAAAATGATCGGCAAGAGCGTTCGGAGGATAGAAGGAGTAATCCATTTGTATATAACGATCGAAAGGCAGGGATGCAGAGCTAATAACGGTCCGGAAGATTTGGAGTGATACGATCTGGGGTATTCAGATCTCAGGTAATGATTATCAATAATAAGTAGTAGTGGGCACAGTGGGCACTGGGCAGAGATGAATGCCTTAGCTGGCATTTCCAGGAGGGAGGTCCTGGGTTGATTAGCCGGAGGCGGGCTGTGCAAAAAGGCAAAATTAAAGCAACGAGCTGGTACTAGAGTTTCACCGTCAAATAATGCATGTCGTCCAAATCCGAATTGCCGCACTTTCTGCAGAAACGGGAATCGGATATATGCCTGAGCACTCTCTTGATATCACGCAAGATCCAGATCCTCGAGTATCATTATGGTTGTTGTCGTCGTCATCATCGTCATCACCATCATCATCAAGACTCGACGCCAGGACGACTTGTGCCTTACGCCTTGGCTTCTGCTGAGTCCCCCGCCAAGGCTCCCAACGACCTGAAACCAACCCCAACTTTCCCCCCCGAAAACCGGTTAATGGCGATCTAGATTGCGTCACGTGCAGCGACGATTTGCTCAGGGAGCACACACTCGCTCGCGCAACGGGCGCTTCACACCTCTACCATGGACCTATTTACAGCTCTGCACACTAAAAGCTACATATCATTCCACGCAGCACATGTACACAGATGAAATAACTAAATTCGGAGTTCTGATAAATCTGGAATCAGGCGAAAGCCGTCTGAGAAGCGGTGTGTCACCTGCGAGGGGTCGAGAGACACAACTCTGCCTAGACTAGACAGGATCAACCCACAAGGAGAGATGAGTGTAAGCTAAAGCACTAAGGTGGGGAAATACAATATCAAAAAAAAAGAAAACTCGCGAGATCGACGCACTACCACCCCGGAAGCGACCCTAGCCATTTCCTTCACCGATTATCCAGTCACAGGAGAGGGATGCCGCACCCTCTCGGCAAGTCCAGGGTGCCAATGACGTAAACCACTTTTCCGTCGTCACCGAACCATGTAAGACAAAGCCGGCCTCCACCGCCTAAAAACTGGCCGTCATCCCCTACCTCATCTTCGCCCTCTTCGGCTTTTAGTCGCGTCGAGAAAAAAACAGATATTGTGGGGAGTGGGGGAAGAAAAAAATAAAAAGGGGCAAACAACAACGAAAACATAAACGCAAGGGGAAAAACAGAACAGAATGAAACAGAACGTCGGACGGCCTATTCAAAGTTCTCCAGCTAGATATTATCAATGACCAGAGACAAGGCGTCCTGCAACAAAGCTGACGACTCCATTTGCATCTCCCACTGTCCGACCTCCGGCCAATCGAAAGCGTTAATCGTAGATCGAAAACGCTCAACCAGGAGGGTCGGCAAAAAAAAAAGCAGAATAACCAGAGTCGATGGGGAACGTTCCGAAATCGCCGCTATCGGCATACAGTGCTGATAAACGATAGCCATAGGTAGCGTCGCAAACCCGAATTGTCACAATTGGCCGTCACGAAATCTCCACTGAACGCAGGGAAAGCTGACCGACAGGGCGATACGATGACTTGTAAAACAGAACGATTCGAAACAGTTTAGATCGGAACACGACCAAGAGCTGGATAGACGGCTGAAAAGAGAGTGCATAAGAATGGAGATCCGGAATAGGAAAGCCCGAGAGAAATTGCTGCACGTTGCGGAATGCACCATCATCAGAATAGTCCCGGGCTCCTACGTCAGCTGGTGCCAACACGCAGGGAAGCAGAACTGTCAAAAGTAAGGCCACGCTGCCATGTTACACGTTCAATACCACTGAGCACCAGTCCCATCGTCCCGCTTCGAACGGCCGCCAGCAGGCGCATAGGCACCACCACCAGCAGCTTTAGAAGCAGAACGAAGCCTAACGCCGAAGACTATGAGATTAGTCAGATTCTGGAATCATGGAAACTTCCCCCTACGCCGGGCGTTACTCGCAAACACCAAACGCAGGGTGACAAGTGGCGTCCCATACTCGGAACTTCAGGTCTCAGATACTCACATCCTATCGCTCCCTCCTACACCGCGGGCGGTGTCCGGAGTGTCGAGGTTGACCCGTTCAACGACCTTGCGACGCTGGCTGGAGATGGCACCTGGTTTGTTTGAAACTCCAGCTGTACCATTTCCGATGGTGCCGCCAGCGTTCGCCGCACGGCGTTGTTCCTCGGCATCCTTGTCCTTCTTGTTGTTCGCGTCCACGATCATCGCGGCGTTCTTCTGGTATTTGTAGACGGTCCAGTCGAAGACGTAGTCATACTGGAACGATTCGCGAACGAACAAGTCCCGGAATATTTTCCGCAGGTAGGAGTAGTCCGGCTTATCGTCGAAACGCAGGGAGCGGGTGTAGTTCAAGTAGATGGCGAACTCGTTAGGGAATCCACGGCACAGGACCTCGGTTGGGGTTGTCATTTTCTTCTCCATGATACGGTCATACTTCTGCTTCTTAGTAGCAGCCTTCAATCCCTGCCAGGGAAGCGAGCCACGGCAGAAGTAGAGCATAACATAGCCCAATGATTCCATATCGTCACGACGCGACTGCTCGACACCCAGATGGGTGTTGATGCTAGCATAGCGAGCGGTTCCCGTAAGGTTCTTGTTCTCACGGTAAGGGATGTGGAAGTGAGTTTTGGGGTCACGATATTTCTTGGCAAGACCAAAATCAATGACATTGACCTGGTTTCCACGCTTGCCAATACCCATCAGGAAGTTGTCAGGTTTGATATCACGATGGATAAAGGATTTGGCGTGGATGTACTCGATGCGGGAGATAAGCTGGTCGGCGAGTAGCAGCACGGTCTTCATCGAGAATTTCCGGTTGCAGAAGTTGAAAAGATCCTCCAAACTGGGGCCTAGCAAGTCGATGACCATAGCATTGTAGTCACATTCAGTGCCGAACCAACGGACGAAGGGAATACCGACACCGCCAGCCAGAGACTTGTAGACACGAGCTTCATATTCAAGCTGAGGGTGTTTGGCCTTCACGCTCTCAAGCTTGATGGCAATCTCCTCACCGGAGATGATGTTGGTTCCTAAACATATATTCTCGCGTCAGAGTCGTAGGAATCCATACAAAACAAGGTTAGCTGCTGGAGCTTACCGAGATAGATGTCACCAAAACTACCGCTGCCGATCTTACGACCAATACGGTACTTGTTACCGACACGTAAATCCTGTAAAACCCAGTCAGATGATGTTATAAAAGGGGGAAAGATCGAGACGGGAGGACACATGGAAGTCCACTGAATGACATCTGTCCACATGGGATGATGAGGCACTTACCATAGTAGTCATCTTGGAATAAGTTGGGCACAGCTGACGGCTGTGTAAAGCTGACTGGAAACTAACACCGGGTGTTCGTCAGCAAGGAGATCGAGGCTTGACGAGAAGAATGAACAGAAGACAGGCTAATGATAAAGAGGAAGGACAGGAAAGCCTAGAGGTAGGAGAGGCTTAAAGAGCAGAGAGGAGAAAGAAGGAATAAAATATATGTAGGAAGGAGGGGAGGGGGTGAAAGAATCAATCAGCCTTCCCCGTCAGTGGCTGAGGCACAAGTGAATGAAGGTCAAGATCAGGTGACAACCTGCAGCCAGTCATGCACACTTGTACAGCCAGAAAACAAACAGGATGACCCACGTCCGCTAAGCACAGCAGGAACGATTCAAAGGATAACTGCAGTGTTTGATGGGACAGACCTTGTGTGAGAAGACAAGAATTTTGGAGCGGGAAGGGTGGTGCTGGATGAATTGAGGTAGCGGTGATGTCGGTTTCAAGAGCCGACCGCAGAACCAACTATTGGGAAGGGCAAATCGAGTCGAAAGGCGGAGACGAGGAGACTCCGAGCAGTCCGAAGCCAGACGGAAAGGTAAAGGTGTCTCGAGTGGAAGCCGAAAAGAAAGAGAGAAAGCGAAAGAAAAACAAACTGGAAAAAGACGAGCAAAGAGTCTTCGAGGAGCAGGCCTGAAGACAAAGGTTCGGGAGAAAACGGTGAGAGACCAAGTAAGATCCCTGATACCAAATTGGCGGGCGGGAGAGAGGAAAGGAAGAAAGAGGAGCGGAAAAAGGGGGGGAAAGAGCAGATAAGGGAGGCGGCGAAAGTGAGTGCGGTGAGCTGAGCAAAGAGGCTTAGGCGCCTCCATTATTCCCAGGCTTGTTGGGCTGCAACTGGCCGGCGTCGGGTACGGTACCGTACGCTGAGGTAATATTGACCTACTAGGTACTAGGTAGGTACCTACCTAGGTACCTAAGAGCGTGGCTCGCTGCGCCCTGCGGACTACAACCGTCGCCTGCTCAGCTTCCTCTCTACATTCTACACCTCTTTGTCTTGGTCAGATGAGTGGTTCGGACTTAATCAGAATTATTAATAATAAGACGCTGTTTACCTGGATACTATCGCCAGGAAGGTGTGGGAGCGGGTTTCTTCGCGGGAATACCTACCTAATGTTGATGCTGGTATCCATTCTTACCAGGCGAATTAAACTACTTCCATTAGCGCTCTAGTGCCGCTCTAGGGTCTATAAATACCAACACATGTGCAGTGCCAGCGAGTCCGCCAGTTTGCGGTACACCTCGAAGACAGAACAACGCATAGCAACCACCCGAGACACGCTGGAGTCGATCTATACTCCTAGGTAAACATCTCCTCGGAAGCACAAAAAAGTTTCAATGTGAGGTGGTAAATCACTGCGCCACGTACAAACAAAGTTGCCGAATTTTCTTTCTCATTTTTTTTTTCTTTTCCTGCGCAGGACCCTTTTTGACCGCCAGCCTCGGAATCCTTGCCGGGAATCGTCATATTGTCCGGAATCGGAATAGTCAGCGTTCGGAAAACCGCCTGTCGTTGCCGCTTTCTTTGCCATGTACAGAGAGGTACATACGGAGTACCAGTCGAGTATTAGTATATACCTAGGCAGGGCAGATCCCTACCTACCTAACTAACTAGGCAGGAATTCAGATACTCACTCACTTCACTCCACTCTGCAAAGTCAGGCAGATACATACCACCCCCCGGCTTCGATGTCTCAGCGCCAGGCTTAATCCTGCCCTGTCGAACGCCGTTGCAGGCCAAGATCCCTTTCCCTTCTCTCCGTACATCCGAGTAGCCTGATACAATACCTCGAGTTCCCAGATCACAAACACCAAAGTGGGTATGAACATCGCAGTCGGTGGAGGTGGATGCAGAACGGTCCCACTCCGCCGGGTAGATAAATAAGTTAATAATACACTGTTGAAAATGCATGCTGGGAGAGCCTCAAAAATAAACAAAACACAACATCGTGTCCCAGGTTTCCAAAATGTCGAATGCAAAACTGCCACGAATTCAGCCGTTGGCGCCTGGTCAATTCTGCGACAGATGCCTAACCTGCTGCAAAATAACCGGTACAGCAGGTACATTCGAGTACTCCAGATGCATCCTGCTAAATATAGTTGACCTGTCTACGTGGGGAGTTTGTGTGTTTCAACATCAAGCGCATCACATCCCCGTCTGGACATATGCGTTTCACACGAAGAACCACTCCGTTAGGTGCCCCACTTTCAATTAGAAGCTGATAGCTTCAGGCGCGACATGACTCAGTCCGAGACAAGAGACAACACCACCGTACAGACGCGGGATTGGCCCGCTGTGCGGAAGGACATGATACCGTCACCTACCACGGATTTCCGTACTACTAGTAATAATAGGGACGGAGAGGAGCCAAATGCGGGGGTAAAGCATGATATTTGCACTGGAACCGTACGTACAAGATAGCATCACAAGATCGGGGGTAACTGTTAGACGGATGGCACACTGAAGATAAACATGACAAAGCTGTCTATTATAGCCACGAGCTGACAGATGTCGAATTCCGTGTTTCGCCTTCGCAAAGTCGTCGTGGTACATGACAGAAGTGAGATCAAGGAAAGAAAACGAGATAGAATGGGTATTGAAGATGGGAGCCGGTAGGAGGAAGCGCAGAAGGAAAAGATCCCGGTTAACAAAATGAAGAAAGTAAAAATGATGAAAAGATAGAGAAAACGAAGATAACATGCTTAGTCCGTCCTGCGAAGAAGTAAACGAAAAAGAAAAAGAAAGAAAGGGGTTGCCAAAGACGAAACATAAAAAGGAAACAGCATGGAACAGATTCAGCAAGTATTGGAATACAAATAATCCTCCTAAATCTAGCGACTGACGCCAAGGCAAGGCGCACAATTGGCTCGCCAACGCACAGGTGTTCAGCAATCGCGTCACGCATCCACCGGCATTTTTCCTAGTCCTCAAATTTTATTTTCAACTGGCGGGGAATCTGGTCTAGACGCTTCCTCCTCATCCAGTCTGCGCCTCCAGTCAGCTACGCTGTCGCTTAGGCCACCAGTTTCCATTGTTTCTCGCGTCGGGGTGCGATCGAGATCAAGCTGGCTGCTTAGACGGTAACCCCGGTTAGTATTCTCCCAATGACTGCGTAATGCTTCCAGTTCATTAGCAAGAGAATCGAGGGCCAAGGAACCACGGTTGTCAAGGAATGTATCGTCGTGAGAAACTGCACTATCCGCTCTTGGCCGGTTGCTAGTCCCACTGATCGTGTTGCTTGACGCGTTGCTCTGCGTCCGCGAGATACCATTGAGCTGTGACTGACGACGATAGTTGCCGACAGAGGTTTCGACTTGATCTAGCAGCATGTTGACTTTCTCCTCGGCATCAATTGCCCGAGACTCGAGCAAAGAATTCTCGTGCTTGAGCTGCTCCAGTTCATCACGGGTCTTCTCTGCTATGGACGCGAGCTCTTTTCTGCCATTTTCGTACGCCGAGAGATATTTGCTCTTCTCAGAATTCGCAGCGGTAAGCTCCTGCTTGAGGCCAGCAATCTGGCGTTCCAGATTTGCAAGCGACGATGCCATATCCCGCTGGACATCAGAAATAGCTTTCTGGAGGGTCGACCGTTCAGCTTCCCAATCGGCGGGCGCTTTCGAAGTAGTATCGGACAGCAGCGCCTGATTTCTTTGCATGTCTTCTAATTCCGACTGAATCTTTGCATTCTGAGACTTATACCTCATGAGTTCATCTTTCATCCGCTTGAGCATCTTCTCTGTCCCTTTGACGTAATGGACGGCTGACTGGTAGTCTGTCTCCAGCTGTTCCAATTTCTCCCTGTAGGCACGATCTGCTTCCTGCTCGCGAGTCTCAAACATCACTTTCATTTCCTCATGAGCCCTCAGGCTGGTCGAGAGCTGCTGCTCCAGCTCGCGTAGTCGATTCTGCTCAGGGGTCCCGAAACGGGACCCAGGAGAGTCAAGTGTGGGAGATCGCCTCGTGTCCTGAGCACTAACCCCACGCTCACCAAGAAGGTCCTTCAAAGCAGAATGTTGAGTGGCCAAGGCACGAGCATCTCGCTGCTGACCCTCAATCTGAGACTTCAGTTCCCTATTTTCAGCAGCTAGCGATTGGCCCTCCTTCATTGCAGTCTGCAATTGCCTTCGTAGTTGAAGACCTTCTCTGCTCGCCTGCTCCTGGTACGCTTCTAAGCCTGCAATTCTCTCCTCCGCACGGCGCAGTTTGACCACTGATTCGTCTGCTGCAGCTTGATTTGCCTTTGCAAGAGCGTTTGCTCTCTCAACCTGTGCTTCCAATACACTGACGCGCTGGTCGGCGAAGGAACGGGCTGAACTGTCCGAATCAAACGAAGAAGCCCGGTCAAGGCCAGATAGGAATGCAGCCTTATGAGTTTCCGCTTCCCGGGCATGTGTTTCAGCAAGGTTCTCCGTGTCTCTGAGGCGGCGGGAGACGTTCTGAAGCTCTGCAGTTCGCTCCTCGTGTTCCGCCCTGAGCTGCAATAATTTCCTCTCGAGTCCCTCTCGAATTTCCCGCTCCTCCTCGAGCTGCTTTTCAATGAGCGTGGCTTTAGCGACCGATGCAGCAACAGCCTCGCGGAGAGCTCCAAGGCTACCGTTATGATCCTTCAGTCGAGTGGAGGAATCTTCCAGTTTCTGCAACAACTCCTCTTTGTCGATGGCTAACTGTTTCACGGAAGCTTCGGCCTCCGAACGCAGCAGTGTTTCTTGTCGGGCAGATGCCTCGAGGCGATGTAGCTCAGCTCGAAGATTTTCTAACTCCAACGAATTGGTCTGCATCTCCAACTCCGCTAGGCGTCTCCTGGTGGCTTCGCCGGTTTCTTCGGCTAACTCGCGTCCATGCTTCTCTTGCTGAAGTTCCACTGTTATCGCTTCCAATTTACCCTTAAGCTCGGTTTGAGAAGCGAGAGCGAGGGCCAGTCTCCTGCTCAAATCGGTGTTACGTTCAGACGTCGCATCACTGAGATCACGAGAAGACCCATCCGGCGGTGGGGTGCCTGCTAAGCTTCCGCCATGTGCAGCGAGCTTAGCTCGAGAGTAAGCTGCTTCGCTAACAGCAATGTCTCTTTGGTGCTCAACTTCCGCAATACGTTTCGACGCAATTGCAGCCTGGCGATCCACGGTTGCTTGCATCCTCGCGAGCTCCGCCTTCATAGAGAAAAAAGCCTCGATAACAGGGCGATGCTCTTCAGATAATGCGTCTGTGGCGTGATCGTCCAAACCAGGCAGGCTAGAAGGATTCGGTGTGTAGCCCGCTTTCTTAGCCAGAGCTAGCTCCGACACGTACCAAGCGCTGCGGCTCTTTACGGCTTCAAGCTCCTTCAACAAGGCTTCTTGATGCGCATTGAGTCTAGGTGAGCGGGGTTCGTCTGCTCTAGAGCTCCTGAGACTGCGAGATTCGATCGAACCCTCAACACTCCCGCGTCTACTGATAGACTCCTCCCCGCTGTCAAGGGAGCTGCGCTGCCGATGATGACGAGAAGAGCGCTGTCGGGCCGGTGTGCTAATTAAAGGAGCTGCCTCACCAGCCTCCATAGCTCTAGCAGCGATTCTCGATTGCTGCTGCGAAGGAGGTCGTACGGGAGATGCACGACCCTGTTCCTGGCCGGGTCTAACATCTTTGGGCGAATCTCTCGTGATAGGAGAATCTCGTCCCTTCTCTGATATTACTGCCCGGACCGCATCGGCATGCGAAGCAATCCCGCGTTCCGCTCGTGTTGGGGTTCGACTTCTAGGGCCCGCACTAGGCTGAGTGGCGGGTCCCCTGGGGCCAGGTGAGGGAGCCTGTACTGGAGGAGGAGGGCCAGATGGTGTCTGAGCGATTGATGCTCTCGGAAGTCTTGACCCTGGTGGAGGAGCTGAGCCTGCGTCCGCCGGTCGGCCACCTGGAGCTCCAATCACGCTGTCCCGAGAAGGTCCTGGCATCCGCCGCTGTTGTAAGTCTGGGGTCATCTGGGCCTGCCGAGACGTTCGGCCAGTGGGTGCGCCGAACTTATCGATACTCGATTTTCTCACAGCTGCATTTCTTTCCCCATTGAGCTGCTCGGTCGGATAACGGATTTTAGTAGTATCGAGAACATACACCAAGCTTAGCTCCGCAGGATCCCTAGGGGCGGAGCTTGGTTCGCCCGCCATGACAACGATTTGTTTCCCAAAAGCGGACATACTATGTCCAGATCTCGGCGAAGGTGCTGGGCCCATGTTCTGAAAAGAGAACCACCGCCGACTGGGGATGCGATAAGCAGCCAGATCACCGAGGTCGATGCCCTCATCAGTTCGGCCACCGAATATATACATAACATCGTTAACAAGGGTTGCCGCATGTCCTTCCCGGGGGGCAGGTATGAAACCAACACAATCAAGCTGGCTCCATGCGTTGGCCCGGGGGTCGTAGGACCAAACATCATTAAACCATTGGAGGCCATTCGTCCCCCCAAATCTGCGGTTGTCAGCGTTCCTCCAAACGTGGGAAAGAAAGTTGGGAGCAGGGGTGAGAGTCTTACAGATACAGCTTGTCGTTGAAAGCAACCATTGTATGGTTCGTTCTCGCTGGTGGTATCTGACCCGGGGGGGGGCCACCCTCATGGCTATTCCGAATGAGAAATTCCCACTTATTGGCTGGATTCTGAAGCTGATTCAAGTCAAAAGCAACCAAGTCATTGAAGAAGAAGCCTTCAACCTGTCCGCCAAACACGTAAAGCTTGGAACCTAATATATTCAACGTATGCCCGTAACGTCCAGTGGGCCGTGGACTGGGAGGTAGTGAGCGTGACCACTGTCGCGAGGCTGCAAAAAGGAAGATAAATCAGCATACGGGACGACATTTTTGAGCTTAAGATGTTCTTTACAAATATTCAACAAGTACAAAGTATCATCGAGGGTGTCGTTCTCATCGACTTTGGTATCACCACCAAATACGATGAACGCATTTCCGACGAGCAGACTTGCATGTCCTACTCTGGGTCCCGGACCCTCCGCGACGGTAGGAATTGGGCCGCAGGAAAGGTTTCCACTCTCAATCTTCCAGATGTCTCCTTTGACCGTTGATCCGTCAATCAGTCCACCCATCATGTAGATATCCCCGTCCTTCGAGGCAACGGCGTTAATTGCCGCGCCATATCGAGGGAAGGGGTTCCCTTGAGGTGAAGCGAAGTTGAGCCGTCGTTGAGACCACGGATACGGGGAAGAATTCGGGCTGAAATTGGGGGTGCTCCCATTCGTTGTCTGCTGTCGTTGACCCTGCCAACGTCAAAACTCCTGATTCTCGCAAAACTCAAGAATAAATCGACGCGAAGGGGGGAGAGGAAACAAAAAAAGATAATAAGTGGAAATGGAACAAGATAGGGGTCATTGGAGGAATTGAAGACGAACCTGCTGCTCTGATTCGGTTCGTTGTCGCGCCCGTTGAGCATCCTGGCTGCTCGCACTGTTCGGCATCGAATGATTGAAGGTGCCCGGGGGGGTCGGCGGCGTTTGAGGACCCCCTTCTCTCTCCCTCGCTCCATTCACTAGTGCGGACTGAGCGTTGGGCTGGTATCCTTCAGGCGCTGGAGCATGTTTGGACGGAGGTAGCCCGGAATTCTGCTGGTGCTTCTTTGATTTGAACAGGAAAGCCATTATCGAATTAAGGTCATAAAGGATCGCCCAGAATAGAACACAGCAGTTATCTGGAAATTTAGGAAAGTAATAGGTGGGAGCTTAACCCGACCCCTTCCAGAGACTGCGGCGATGGCGGGAGGAACGGGAACGAGGGCGGGTTTCGCAGCGGAGTTCAAGGGCGAGAGGAACTGGGCAGTCTACCACGCACTGAGCAAGAGTCAATTAGCATTCTAAAGCGCACATTGAATCGCGAATTGAATGGGTAGGCAAATTAGTATTGCCAGTATTGTGCGGCTGGGACAAGCTAAGAAGCGGTGTCTGCGGGCCAGGAGGCCAGTACCAGTACGTACTGAGGACACTACAGAAAACTTGGCCGCAAGTCAGAAAGAGATAATCAGCTTGGGTGAATATATGGGAAACCAAGCGAAAGCTCGGCCCAAGCGGATAATAAAAATTAAACAAAAGATTGGTTGGAATGTAGAGCACACAAGAGGGGGGGAAAAAATGGAGGATGTGATAATCAAGGAGTTGCAAGGAGAGCAAGAAAGTTGGAAGCGCAAAGGCCAGGGATCAGATCCGGAGAGAAAGAGGCTCGGGCGTTTCACGCTGCAGTGATAGCAGTTGGTGGTGACCGGCATTCCAGGGGAAAGGAGAGTGCAGAAGCCGCCACTGCAGGGTGTAGATCTGTTCAAATTTCCCACCGGCACATGTCACTTGCATGTTGCTATTTTAATTCCCAATTATGTTCTGTTCACTTTCTTTTCTAGTCAGTAGGAACTCGCCTATACTCAATAATAGTACGTCGTATGTAGGTGGGATGCATTCTTATTAAGTGCAGTCATTTATTAGTTAGCTACTCTACTATTGCTGCTTTCCATCCATCTGGTCTCTACTGAGGTATGACCCTAGACACAACCCATGGGGACATACTGATAATTCGGTGGTCTCTCTTTTTACCCTGTCATGGGTAACAACAAGGATGCCTTGTCTCGCACGATAATAATGCTCAAACCACATATGATGAGGCTGGACTGACCTGTCAGAAAAAAAATTGCTGCACTCGACTTCTGCTTCCCTGGAGTTTCGTTGGTTCCCTTTTCCGAACCAATCACACGACTTGTCGCGCTTGAAGTGACATGAGTGAGCGATTGACACCATTCTTGAACCCCTGTCCCTAACAATATTGTATATCTATGGTTAAAATCCAACTCGATCGTGGAGTTCTCATCTCTTTAATCGCCGCAGACCTGTTGACTGGCAAATCAACGCTAAACTACTAGTAATTCTATTAATCGGGGCGGACGGGCCAGGGGGAAAGGGGGACGATGGACACGCTCTAGCCCTATCAGCAGCCAGCGTCCTTCAGGTCGTGTTCCACTTATCGGATTCCAGTGCCACCATCTACGATACTGCACGTATTTCCCCGGGGGGGGGGGGGGGGGGGGGGCGAAGACCTGGGCGTACATGGCCAGTGGTTTGGTTTCTGAGATTCGCTTCTCCTGTTTCCATTTCAAATGAAAAGGAAGATTCATACCATAACCCTAACCGCCTCCCCCGCGCCAAAAGCGTTAGGGAAAAGCAAGAGAAATTGTGAGAATGCAGTCTTACCTACCCAAGTATACAGATCACACTGGCATCGTTCCTTGTACCGATAAGGTATGGGACGTATCCACAATCATGAGTGCCGGTCAAGTTTCCGCCTTGAATGATGCACCACGGCCACAGAAGACAGTTTGTATTGGGAGTGGCCACTGTTCACCGTAAGGTTCCCATCCCAACCTTAGCCTCGATTAAGTTGGGAGAACGACGAACGACGCCCCGACGAACTACATGTACACGGGGAACTCTGATTATATCAGCTAAGTCTTATGTAATTCACCGAGCTTCAGCCGGGATTACCTATTTTCCGGAGAACCAGCGCCAAGACATCGCATCCCGACCACTTCAGTAGGCCGACAGGTAGAAATTCCGCAGGCTCGCTTCCTCCACGCCTGGTGTTGGGGGCTTCGGTGAGTTGAAGGTGTGGCGATTCTTACCTGCAAGCGGGCATTTCCGAATGTGCTTATTCTCTTTGTTTGCAAACTTAACCAGATATTCTTCTGCGTTTGTCAGTGCTCCTCTCGCAGTGTGACCCACGACTCGACTGGACTGCTCATCTCTGGGCCTCTGGCCAAGGCTTGATAGCCGTTGCATACTCTGCTATTACAAACTACTGCTATTGTTAGCAGTATTGTCAAGGTGAGCACAGCAGGTGTATACTGGCCAACTACACCTCCGACACCAACCTCAAAATGACCGTTTCTAGCTTCCTTCAGTTTTTCGCTTCTTCCGCAGGCAAGTTCTGATCGATTGCTCTCTTCAGGGTTTCCACCATCTCAAATACAAGCGACTCCTGCTCGCTCTTTGTCCACTGGATACCATGAACCGCTCTGCATCATGAGAGACCCCAGCTTGAATATGGATGAACCTCAAGGCTCGAATCAGCAAGGCGGTAACGCCCATAGCGAGCCTCGCAAGAACCAGAATAAACCAACACGTGTGGCGTTTGGCCCGGAGCTGGAAAGATACATCCCACCTCGTGACGAGTCCCCTGTCCCATCACTTCCACACCACAGATCCTTCTCCACCGTCGAGAGAAATCAGCCTGTGCTATCCAGACCCTCTAGCTCCTCTACCGGGGAAAGTACTGTTGTTTCAAAGGCCCCGTCCCGATCGCCTACTGATCATGGATCGGAGAGCGAACGACCGAAACCGACACTGAAGAGGGCGAAAAGCGACTCCGCTCAGGCGCTGGGGGCCGGTAAAGCGATCAGCGATGATGATGAGGACTTCGCCATGAGGCATGGCTGGCAGGAAGAGTATACATCTACCGAGTATCTCAAGATCTTGCATTCGGTAAGAATGAGCTGAATACTGCTTCCTCTTCCATTCAGATCTGACCCTTGCAGAACTTTTACATGTACTTCACCGAGAAGCGCCACGAGACGAATGGCATCCCAAGAGATCCGATCGGAAGCTGGCCAAGCCAGGACTGGCGTATGAAAGACCGCCTGAAAACAGTGTCGGCTGCCCTGGCTATCTGCCTGAACATTGGTGTTGATCCTCCGGACGTGGTTAGGACAAATCCTTCGGCGAAACTGGAGTGCTGGGTTGATCCCACGTCGACAACCGGCGGCGGTCAGAACAAAATTATGGAACAGATAGGAAAGAAGCTGCAAGAGCAGTATGAGACTCTGAGCTTGAGAACTAGATACAAGCAGTATCTGGACCCGTCTGTCGACGAAACCAAGAAGTTTTGCATATCACTCCGCCGTAACGCCAAAGATGAGCGAGTGCTCTTCCATTATAACGGTCATGGTGTGCCGTTGCCAACCCAGTCAGGCGAGATTTGGGTTTTCAACAAAAACTACACCCAGTACATTCCTGTGTCCTTATATGACCTTCAGTCTTGGCTTGCTGGCCCTAGTCTCTTCGTCTTTGATGTCTCGCACGCTGGAAACATCGTTCAAAATTTCCACTCCTTTGTTGAGAAGCATGAAAGAGAAAATATTGAGGCGAAAAGGCGGGACCCGAACGCTCTGACGCAGAACTATGGCGATTGCATACTTCTCGCTGCCTGTGAAAAACTCGAGTCTCTGCCAACCAATCCCGACCTGCCGGCAGATCTTTTCACCTGCTGCCTTACTACACCTATTGAAATAGCATTGCGGTACTTCATTCTCCAAAACCCTCTTGCAACTGAACTCTCCATCGATGAATTCAGAGTCCCGGGCCGTCTTCAGGATCGACGGAGTCCCCTTGGTGAACTGAATTGGATTTTCACCGCGATCACAGACACCATTGCATGGAATACCTTGCCACGTGCTCTTTTCAAAAAACTCTTCCGACAAGATCTGATGGTCGCTGCTTTATTCAGAAACTTCCTACTCAGCGAGCGAATCATGCGAACCTATAAATGTCACCCTATATCTTCACCTGAACTTCCAGAAACTCACAATCACCCACTCTGGAAGAGCTGGGATCTGGCTGTCGAGATGGTATTGTTTCAACTCCCTGCTCTTATTGACCATGAGGAGGGCCGGAAGCAATATGAATACCAACATTCCACTTTCTTTGCTGAACAACTTACGGCGTTTGAAGTTTATCTGTCGTCAGGTCCCACAGAGAGAAATCCGCCGGATCAGCTTCCGATTGTCCTCCAGGTCCTTTTGAGTCAGGCCCACAGGCTTCGAGCCTTGATCTTACTCAGCAAGTTCCTCGATTTGGGCCCTTGGGCAGTCCACCTCGCCTTAAGCATCGGAATATTCCCTTATGTCGTCAAACTCCTCCAGTCGGCGGCTCAAGAGTTAAAACCGGTTATGGTCTTTATCTGGGCGAGAATCATGGCGGTCGACTACACGGTGCAGAATGATCTCTTGAAAGATAACGGAATTCATTACTTCATATCAATTCTGAATCCTTCTTCACCCATCCCAGTGGGAAATGCCAGTGAACATCGTGCAATGTGCGCGTTCATTGTTTCGATTTTCTGCAAGAACTATCCCCAGGGACAGAATGTCTGTCTCTCGATGGAACTATATGACTCGTGCTTGAAGCACTCTACGGATGTGGAAAATCCTCTGCTGCGGCAGTGGTCGTGTCTCTGTCTGAGTATGCTCTGGTCTGACTTCCCAGAAGCGAAGTGGATGGGCATTCGATGTGCCGCCCCTGCAAGATTATGCGAGCTGAATTTTGACCCTGTCCCGGAGGTGCGGGCCGCAATGCTGCATGCGTTAACCACATTTTTGGGTATACCAGATCTTACGGACCAGGTTGCCCAGATTGAAGAGTTTCTGGCGATTGCAGTGCTTCCTATGGCTGCTGATGGCAGTGTGCTCGTCAGGAAAGAGCTTCTTGTTTTCTTTTCCACATTCGTCAAGCGCTACCAAAACAAATTTGTCGTGTCGGCATACGAGGAACTTCTGGAAGAGAAGGAATCTCTTCTTCAGAAGGCTGAGAGCGAGAAATCCGAAGCGTTCCGTCTTGACGAAAATCCGAGCGATGTCGCAAATATCAATGACAAGCCGCAGCTATTGTCTCGCAACACGACGTTTGGGGCGATCTGGAAACAACTCCTCATTTTGTCCGTTGACCCTCATCCTGATATCTCACAGGATGCAAGCGGGATTGTTGATTTCGTCCACTTCGCCCTGCTTCAGTCACCCATGGCTTCGCTAGCGGAAAGTGCTAGAAGTGGAATTGCAGTACTCACGGCTAGCAGTTCGCAAAAATCTCAGGCTCGAGAAAACCCAGAAGCGAAAATGACTGGACGCCCGGCAACTCCTCCCAGCCAGGCCCCTCTTAAACAAGAAGGATATCTGTCGTTGGGTATCAAACGAACAGCAAGCGTTGCTGCGTCGCTCAAGAATTTTGCCTTTGGCAGTCCTTCCGTTGAGCAACCGCTACCACCAGCACTGTCGAAGACCAATACTTCGCCGTCAATGAGTCGAATGCCCATAACGCCCCGTGGGCGCGCCCCTCCGGAGTGGACTCGACCGCCGGAAGTCAACGACCAACAGGCTCCTGCCACGGCATACCACCAAGCCCCAACCCCTACTTCCCGCGGGTTTGTGGCCAGAGACACAGCTTTGTTACCCAAGATACCCCTGAAGAGCAAGTTCCTGGATTGGGCTACAGAGGTAATTCCCCAAACACTTCACCACATTCTCAAGAGAACCTAGAAAAGGACCAGAGGGATCTCACAGATATCCAGTACTTCCGAGAACCCCAAATGAAGCCAAACGAACCAGACGAACCTGGTAGTGCAGATTACAACAAGCGTCTGTGGAGACGCGGCCGTAATGAAAAGATCATCGCAGAGACGCAACCCCTCAAAGGAAAGGCAGGCAGCAGTCGGTGGGGTAACTCTATTGCTCTTTTTGCGAATAGCACCCGACCGTCAAAAATGTGTTTCCACCAGTTTGAAGACCACCTTGCCGTTGCCGATGACCGGGATACCGTCTCGTAAGATGTCAGTCTCTTGGAGATGGTGGCCTTCGCTGACTAGGTTAATAGGATCTGGGACTGGCAGAACCATAAACGGCTCAGCCGCTTTTCTAATGGAAACCCCCCAGGTTCGAAAATCAATGAATTTCGTTATATAAATGAGGATGACCAGGCGCTCCTGATGACCGGTTCTTCGAATGGAGTACTCAAAGTCTTCAGAAACTATGACTCTGAGCCGGACGTCGAAGTCGTCACAGCCTTTAGGGCGTTGCCAGAACTTATTCCCAGTAATAGAAACGCTGGCCTTGTATTTGACTGGCAGCAAGGTCAGGGCAAGGCTTTGGTCGCGGGAGATGTGAAGGTTATTCGGGTGTGGAACGCTGCCACTGAAGTCTGCACCAACGTATGTCTGCTATGAGAAGTTGTGCTTTAGTTGGCACTGTGCTTACCATGATTCTGAACACAGGATATCCCAGCACGCTCCGGTTCTTGCATCACTTCCTTAACGTCTGATCAGGTTGCTGGAAACGTCTTTGTGGCTGGGTTTGGTGACGGCGCAGTCCGCGTCTTTGATCAGCGTCTGAAACCAACAACAGCCATGGTCAAGGTTTGGCGTGAGCATAAGCAATGGATTACGAATGTGCATATGCAGCGTGGTGGTCTGAGGGAGTTGATCTCTGGCAGCCGAAATGGCGAAGTCAAGCTCTGGGACCTCCGGATGGACAGTCCTATTTCAACCATTTACGCGACCAGGAATACCCTTCGTACTTTGAGCGTCCATGAGCACGCTCCAGTTTTTGTTGTGTACGTCCCTTTTTTTGTCTCTTGGGCACTCCATCTCTTCTGATGTGCTAACTCATAAAAGTGGTACGAACCATCACGAAGTCAAAACCTTCAATGTTGACGGCACCTACCTCTCAACCTATGAGCCGTATTCCAGCTTCCTTCATCACACACGTTCTTCTCCAATCTCATGTACAGCTTTCCACCCCCACCGTACCCTGCTTGCATGTGCTGCTCTTAATGACAATCACGTCAACCTTGTTTCGTGTTAAATTAATAGAGTGTGTCATGGGCTACTTTTTGTGGACGTTGTTCTTTCCTTTCTTTTTCTTTTTTGGGGGATGATTCGTTTGTTCACTAATATGGGATGCATACTACCGCATTGCGCGTAGCAGGTACTGCGTCTTGGACCACGATGTTTGTGATTTTTTTTTGTTCTCTCGGAGTCTGTCTCTTCCTTTTACCATATTTGCCTGTCTTTATATTTTCACCGACAGGGTTCTTCCATATTTGATCCACGAGGGAACGATCTGATTTTGGTGTGGGTGGGTTGGCGCTCTGGCGGCAGTTTCATATCATATAGTCATCTTATTTCTATTAATTTGTTATTATTTTTTTTTATACTTTCTTCATTTCTTGTTTCCTGTATATTTTTCTTTCCGTCCTTTCCGCTGCGCGTCCGTTTTATCCCCGGAGACCCCTTTCGTCGCCTTCGACTTTTCATACCTAGATTGTGAGTAAATACGGCTTGCAATATCAATTTCTACGTGCCTGTCGAATGCAATCAAATTTAATACGGGTGACAACTGTTTCGATTGGGATAATGGATGAAAATTATTAGGATGCGTTGTTCTCCTTGCTCGCAACAACCGACCAAGATTCAGAGGTGGATGTTGATAGGATCAGAATTAGGGTTTAATGCACTTACTCGTCCGGGGTGTCCGGGGTGAAGTCCGCGTGAATGAACACCAAAATGCCTGACTGGAACTGGTCATTTCAGATTCTTCCACAACTCTGATATCTTGTTAAACTACCTAAGTAACTAGAAAAGCTATTGTTCCTCACATCCTCACATCCTTGCTTTAATTGCCTGCATTCCATCAATAAACGCGTTCATCAAATGGCGCACACCCATTGTTCACGAGGGGCAAAAACGACAACCACCGTCTCGGCAAGATCTCTTTTGATCGATTCCCTAGCTCATTGGCAGTGAGAGATTTCGGTTAGGACCCCCTTACTGGCCACTGGCTGAGTCTTCTCGGAAATGACGGCGATCTTGCCCACGAACACGAGGTCGTACACCCCCGAACCCAAAGTAGTCGAGCCGCCCGGTGCCATCATCGGCGTATGAGCTCAGATTGGCAAGGATGTTACCCCATAGCAGTGACATTTGTCGCAATTTCTCTTTGTCTGCCTTTGAGAAGTCTGGGCCTTCGAGTCTCTCACACTGGTCAGCGTATTCGTCGGATTCCTTCACCGCCCACTGTCGGACCTCCTCCTCGCCACGACCATCCTTGTGGAACCAGTAGTTAGCTTCGATCAGTCTCGCATTCCCAGGCATGTTTTCCTCTTCGAAAATTCGCGACCATGCGGCGTAATATTTGGGGGTTGGCTTCGGAAGTCCTGGTGGTGCCCTGGGAGTTCTCCTAGGGGTCGTAAAAGTAGATTGAGGCACAACTAGAGGTTCTGCGATGCGGGTGGTGGGTTGTTCTGACTGCTGACCGGCAACGTGAGTCCGCTGAAGAGACCTATCCCGACTAGATTCGATTCCACCAGTACATTCAGTCCTAATTTTCAGTGGTTTGGAAGGAGTGCTGGGGTATCCAGTGTCTGTGCGATTGTTGCTCGACGCTCCTACATTTTGATTAAGACCGTAACGCGTCGGCTGCATGTCGCTGTTCTGCTCAGGCTGAAGTCCCTGTCCGATATCTTGCTCGCCATATCTGTTCTCTGAATGAGCTGCCTCTCTCGGCACAGTATTTTCCTGTGCTTTTCCTTTCTCTTTGGCTTCACCAGTCGGTCTAGTTCGTGTTGGCAGGCCAACGAAACCGGAGGACACCACCTTAGCTGGAGATAGCTCATGAGTGATATTAGAAGCGATGTTAGTCGAAGCGGCAGGGGTAGTAATTTGGTTTGCTGAGGGGTTGGAGCTCTGCTTCAGTTTCTTCGCGAGTTCTCGCTGCTTCTGTCCCTCAGCGTCACGCCGGATTTTCTCCCTTAATTCTGCCTCATCTGCCTCTATCTTTGCTAGGACTGCGTCCCTTAATGCCCTCTTTTTCTTTTCCGCTTCCTTCTTTTTTACCTCTTCTGCTTCAGTCGAACGGGCATCGGCACGAGAAGGCGTCTTTGCGGTGTTGCCGGAGCTGCTAGGACCTTTGCGAGAACGGCTGGGTGAAGCTCTAGGCGTTGCTGTCTGATAAGAAGGTCTGTGAGACGGATAAGAAGCAGGATGGCCCTGCGTGCCTCTCATAGAACTTGTCATCGTATATCCTGGCGAAGGGGGCCCGTAAGGAATAGCCGTCCCACACACAGGCTCTCCCAGGGCATTTCGGAAGAGCGGACCAAAGTCCACCGGGATGAAATGATAGCGCTGCGAATGCAGAGGTCCATTGTAAGGACGAGCAGCAAAGGGGCTGTGTTCATGAGAATGATGAGGCGGTTCAGGCATGAAATGGCTACCTTGGATAAAGGGATGGCCACGATGAGCTCGACCAAGGGTCCGATTCCCATCAACCACTCCAGGGAACGCAGAGTAGCCGGGACGATCGACAAGGCTCTGGGTCCTGGGCTGTTGGAGCGAACGCGTTTGGTAAGGAACCCCCACGCCAGAGGAGTAGCTCAGAGGGTTCTGTTGAATCTGAGGCTCGACGTCCCTAGGCCACAACTGTCTGTTCACGTCGCCTTTGACGCCTGTAGGCGTTTCCTGTATGCCCAGGCGTGAGAGTCTTTCATGTTCTGTTAGCATGCCCGGCAGGCCACTTTGCCTGTAATCGCCAGGGACATGAGGGTGCGCCTTCGAGGGGGTACGCGGTAGGAAAGCCATGTCGTTCTCAGGATGTCCTGGGTAGTCTTCTCTGCTGTCGTCGAGGGGGAAAGGTTTCCAAGTTTTGGGGCCCTTGTTTCGAGAGCTCGTCCTTAAACTCAATGCAGTTAGGGGGACGGGACGGGACGATGCCATGTCATCGAGGTTGCTGGGTTCCCTGCTGGCACCTGGAGTGTTGGAGGGGGGGGAGAGTTCTGCAGCATCCTGGAAGTGGAGAGAGCGTCCTGGTTCCACCATGGTTGACGAGTCCTCTTGGTCACCTGGCAGAGGCGCGAAAACACTGTTTGACATACTACCAAACAGTGACATTGAACCTCCAGAGCTTACCGAAATGTCAGATTATTGAACGAGGAACAGAAGACATTCACAAGAATGGAAAGAGTAAGTGCCTGATATGTGGGTGCCTCTGGGATGTCTGCTGGGATAGATGAATGCAGACCAGCTTTACTAGGCCGACCAGCTATACCTGGTTTGATAATGCATGTGTGCCAGTTAGGGATTGTGCAATTGAGTGCAGGACCTTGAAAGAGTTGATGAGGGAATGATGGGCAAAGGGACAATGGTTCGGCAACCCCATCAGGAAGTCTGTGGTGGAATTGGCCAGGCCTATGTCAGTACTGGGAAGCAAGAGACATGGATGTTGGAATCCCCATAGAGCTGCTTCCTGGCATGTATTTGGAGTAGTCGCCAGGCGCTTCTGCTTACACCCCGGTTTCCTTGAAGGCTGTCAGTCAGAATAAATGTACCTGGAAGGACATTCCAGTCTGCTTGAGTTGCAGGAAGATGTAAGACAGAGTTGGACTTACATCAATGCTTTTTTTGGGGGGGCTCTTCCTTATGAGATATCACCACAATACCTAAATGGGCCTGGTCACAATTGTCTTCCTTGTTTATATTTGACAAGAAATTGATTTTTAGCAGGGAGCAGCTTGAGCACTTGGAGTTCCCCTGGGGCTTGCAAAATAAATGAATAGAGTGTCATAATGAGTGTATTGAAAGAATCAAAACATCAATCATATATACAACATCAAAGAAAGGATGATGACAGAGACATGAAATATAGGCATCTTTGTACAGCTTTGCTGTTAATCATTAAACTAAAAATTGGAAATGACATTTCATTATATCAAAAGCGATTCACTCGCCATCATGACCATTGGCATGTCAAAGGCCTGTAGCAGGATGCTACTCCTACATGGACTGGCACTTGTAGAATCGTTGTCATGAGCCACCACGGTCGTCTGAAAGGGGTCAATTTTTGGACATGCAGTTGAATTATGGGCAGTCTTATGCATACCTCGGTTGTTGTCAACGCGGGGATTCAGCTTGTCGGTAACGTCGCTGCCATGAGGCTCAGCGTTGGTAGAACCACTACCGGGAATACCACAGTTATCTGACAAGATGCAGGTTAGCTCTGCATATACTTTAATGGGCAAAACGGTAACGTTTGCAGCTTCCTACCTCTATCACTGTTGACCTGGGGACCTAGCTTGTTTGCTAGCTTGTTTCCGTTCTAGACCTACAGGGACCAGCATTGATTGTCTGGCTGGCACCACACCCATGGTCGTTGCGGTGGCCCGTCGCGGTGTCGTTGATGTTTATGTAGTGCGTTTGACATGGTGGTGGATGGTCCAAAGGAACTCTTGCAAATTAACGATCAAGCAATGGGGCTTGTGGCATTGTGATGCGGTAAACCAGATGATTGCCTGCGAGAACTGGCCCTTGATTGTTGGAGCTGACTGTCAAGGGTAAAGTGTTGTCATCGGTCGTCAGCTTTTGCCACAGACCCCGAAGCTTGTCCGTTACTAAAACAAGGAAAAAATGGAGATTGACGACATGACAGAAACAGCTTGCTCTGGCAGCCCTGCACTACACTAGTGCTCAGTGATTTCAAATGTATTATTACGATGCGACAAATGAGCTGTTCTACTGTAGACTTCGTCGCACAGAGATGGAGCACTGCAAATACAGGGGGTAATTGTCCGCGAAGCTTTCGTGCAGGAGTGAGTTGGTTTCCCTTGGTCCACATAGAGATTTTCAAAGACAGACAGGAGATCAGAAACCGGAACAGAGGGTCCAGCACGTCTCCTAACAGATGCTCAATTGCATGTATGCTGAGAGCTGGACATTTAGGGGTTGTTGATAATCGCAGAGAAGACCTCAGCGAGGGACGAAAATAGAAGTACAGGGCGCCACGCGACGTCATAGGCTGCATTAACGTCAGTACTAACTAGGAGCATCTGGGCTGGCGGACAATGTAGCACGGTCGCATAGTAGCAATGCGACGAGTCCAGGCGCCTTCGACGGAGGGAGCACGTACCCGTACCAGTACCAGTCCAGGGGGTCCTTGACTCCTTTTTTTTTCTCTCCTTTGTTCTCTTGCATCTGGAGACTTTGCAGTTCTTCGCGCGTGGCTGTGTTGGCCCCGAGTCAACCACGTGACCGTTCGAGGCCGATCTGGCGATGAGACAGGAGACACAGGAGACAGGCGAGCCCAGCGCTAAGTAGCAAGAGACCTGACGTGCTACTTGGCCAGATTTGTCAGAATTCAGAATTGAGAATTGAGAATTGAGAATTGAGAATCAACACCTGAGAGAGTCCAGTTGGCGCCTGTGGACCCCGTGACACGGCCAAGACAACCAAGGGTTCCGGGTCCGCCGCTGGTGATTCAATGAGTGAATGAATGACCTCGCCTTAACCGCCTCTCTCCTCCTCTCCCCAAGTCCCTTCGCCTCAGCCTTGTTTTTGATACCCTATTCAGTTTCTTCTCTTTTTCTTTCTCCATGATTGTCCATCACGTCACTCCCCAGGACCTCTCTTTTGGTCGTAACTTAATACTCGCATAAGCTACTACCCCCATCATATTAGGCAACCATCCCATACTTCTTCTTCCGACTTTGACCCCTCTCTCCTCAGGCAGGCATCATGCGGCTTCCACGATTAATCCTATTTCTCTTTGTCCTGGTGCTTCTTCCGACCTTTTTCACACTGTTTTCTGTTCTTTTCTCCTCCTCATCATCATCCTCCAGGGTTGTTACTCCCGACTCTTTCGCTGGTCGAACGAGTGGCCTGCGTGCTTTCTTCTCCTTCAACGTCCCTTCTTCTCTCTTCCCTCCATCCGCCATCATCAGCCTTACCGATGACAACTCCACATTCTTCCTGGCCAGACCTGCTGCGTTTGGCCCTCTATTACCCTCCAGAGGACTCAGTGGACAGTTGTGGGTCGGTACCGGTTTTGGAGAGGGAGCCGATCCTACTGCAGTGGGAGGCGAACTAGGCTGCTCTGATATTCCGGGATGGGAAGAGGGAAGGAGCCGTCGCAAGCTGGATAAGGCGACGATGACACCAGAGAATCCGTCTGGGAAGTCCGCAGCTGGATCTGTGGGCAGTGGCCCTAGTGTCCCTCAGAGTGGCCGCCAATCCGAGTCCGGCCTCGAATCGAAGTCGCAGAGTAGCAAAAACGAGAACAATTATCCGCCCTCGACCAAAGATGGCACCGACGATTATCTTCACCACCCGCTTCCCGAGTCCGATGCCCGGGGCAGGAGTTCATTCGATAAGCGAAGTGAGCGGTCTCAGAGCAGGTCTCCGGCACATGCCGATATACAGTCCATTCAGGAGAGTGCCGAGATCGCGGGTAAGGTGGTCTTACTGAGCAGAGGTGGCTGCGGCTTCTTAGAGAAGGTCAAGTGGGCTCAGCGACGAGGTGCGGTCGCTTTGATTGTCGGAGACGATACTAAGGGAGGGAGCCTCGTGACTATGTATGCGAGGGGCGACACCTCCAATATCTCGATCCCTTCTATTTTCACCTCCTATACAACTGCGCACCTACTGTCCTCTCTTGTTCCACAGCAGATGATTGGGAATGATGCAAGCCTGAAAGTTGAGCATAACAAGCCTTCTTATTCTCAGCCTGGAAGTCCTGGTCTGCAGGACTCTGGTTCGTCATCTATGGCTACTCCGTCTCCCATCCCAACGCCGGCATCAGCGGACTATTGGACAGATTCATCGAAGCACAGGGCTGGTCTCTTTTCTGCCCTCCTCTCCTTACTAGGATTAAGCAACAGCGCTGGACGCTCGTCGCACATGTTAGAGGATAATCGCCGTCCGCCTGGCAGCGGGAACATCGACTGGGTTCTGATGGACCACTGGGATGAACAACTCGCCTCGGCTGACGTTTCGGCAGAGAAGGGACGCAGCGATAACGCTGCAAGGGTTCCAGGGAGTCCGCCGTCGAAATCTAGCATCGCTGATGGCGATGGGTTCCTCATCGGTGTACAGGATTGGCGCGATCCTGATGTAATAGCACCGAAGAGCAGCCGCTGGCCGTCGACGCCAAGCAGGGCTGTGACGAAGGAGAATCCTGTTTCGCCGAAGAACGTAAAAGTCCCAGAGTCTACACCGGGAAGTTCCAAGGATGAGTCTAACAAACTTGGTGGGTCGGGCACTGTTCAGTCTGCTCAATCTGTCCGGGATCACCCTCTTGCCTCGAAGAACAAGGTATCTGCCAACAGTGAGAAATCACCGAAGGCATTAAGTGCTGCGAGTCGCGAGGATGTCGATTCGAACACGCATACTGGCCTATGGGTCACCCTGACTCCAGCAAGCATGTCTACGAGTCCTTTCTTTGATACCCTACTCGTCCTAGTGGTCAGCCCGCTACTTACCTTGTCTGTCGTATACGCCTTGTTACTGCTCCGATCTCGGATTCGGAGAAGACGATGGCGGGCTCCCAAGTCCGTTGTAGATCGGCTTCCTGTTCGGACCTATCATACTATCACGACGCCTTCATCATCATCGACTGGTTCTCTCCGATCCTCCAGCCCGGATTCATCGTCTCCAACAGATCCCTTACTTGGCTCTGGCGGCCGATCGGAAATGCCTCGGCCTAGACCGCGGTCTCAGACAACGTCTGGAATCGTGTCAGGCTCGGTGGAGTCGGCAAAAGGTTCAGCACCGTCGACTGGAGGGTCAACTCTCTGGCGACGAAAGTATACGGGGAGACAAGTGGAGTGCGTTGTTTGCTTGGAGGAGTATGTGGACGGACAAAGTAGGGTGATGAGTCTGCCATGTGGCCATGAATTTCATGCGGAGTGCATGTAAGTGACTTAGGCTATCTGACGATTTATTTGCTTTCTTTCTTTCTTTCTTTCTTTCTTTCTTTCTTTTTGCTAATGGTAAAACAGCACTCCTTGGCTGACAACGCGTCGACGAACTTGTCCGATATGCAAGGGTGACGTTGTTCGGTCAATGTCTCAGTATAGTCCAAGAGAAACGCGGCGTGGGCATGAAGAGACTGCAGATAATGATCTGGCTCACGATCTGGACGTCGGCGACAACGCATCGTCCGCTCCGGTTCCCATATCAAACGTAGACGAGGACGAGGACGAGTCGCCTGATTTGGAGCGGCATGCCGGTTCAGATGGTGTCTTCCAGGAAGAACGTACATCGTCAGCGCCGGCTAACTCTTGGGGCAGTTTTGCCTCCTTGGGCTTGTCGATCCTCAACGGGGAGGCGACCTGGCATCAACCACGACGCGACAGAAACCGATGAAGCTCTGTTCAAAGTCTATGCGATCGTTTCGGAAATGTTTTTTTTTTTTTTTTTTTGCGTTTGTTTGCGGGTCACTATAGTTTAGTCTGGCGTTGATGGTATACCAGGGAAGCTTGCAAGGACAATTGGCGGCGTTTGGCCACGGAAGGCGGCTGGGACATAACCGCAAATGTTAATCATCTGCCAAGCGACTTGTTCTCAATTCTCACCACGTTCTCATTGATTGGATTGCATGAGCCTCTGGGGATCAGGGTTGTTATCATGCCCTGGTTTCTGATGCAATTGCGCCGGTCTTAGTTCCTGATTAAGCCAGACACCAAATGACTTAGAGCTTTGAGATTCTACCATCGGGACTACTCAGACGACATCCGGTTAATATAATCTACATTCATGAGCAATTGCCTGCCTAAAACGTGCCTGATTCAAATGCACGCGAAGATAATTATACCTCCTTTAAATACAGACAGTTTTGCTCCATCGCGCTCCTGAATCCAAGACGAACATGTCCATCCCGGGACCTACCCTGGTCCCATCTACTCAGTTTGGGTTTGCATACGCATCACAAACGAGACCAGGAGCAAGGAATCCGAACAAAGTCGCATCTGCCTCCGTGGGACCACTAGTTTCCCAGCACCCCAGAACGGAGAGAAATCCCGCAGTATTAGCGTCGTGCTGGCTGCTTCGCGCCTCCACGACCAGTGCATTGAGGTTCTCCCAAGCCTCGAGCCGGAGAGCGGCTTCGCTCCTCTGGCCCGAGTCGGGGAAGCCGCGGTACAGGGCTATGGGGGGTGCTTTGTCGAGGGCACTTTTCTCTGTCTCGTTCGGTCTTATTTTCAAATTACTCGAGCTATGCAGAGATGAGAGTTTCTTGCAATCGACAGAGTCTGGTTCTCCTGTAGCTGGTTCGATGGTTGCCTTCTGCCCATCCCCGGACTTCGAATTTAGAACTCTTGGATAGCTCTCGATTAAGCCTGAAATTAAATGAGGATCGATATATATCTATGTAGGTAAGTATGTCTGTTGTACATATGCACATATACACTATCTAATAGCTACCTAGGTAAGTACAGAACTCCAGAGATGCAAGCAAGCTAGCAAGACAACTGAAATATCAACACGAACAGAACAACAAGTATGCCTTTCTCTCCACCTACTCTTCCGATCTCAGAGGTTCCTCCTGTGTAGCCTCAGCATTATCTGCGAGCTCCCGCCTACCGGGAACACAAGCCCAGCTACAACCGAATCTTTGAAATGGCAAGGGCCGAAGCGTCTCTCCCGAGCCACGGGGCCTCTTCAGTCCATTCTCATACGTGCTGCAATCCCACCATTCAATCCATTCCGCACGAGGAACCACGTAGCTGCGATGACACACAGAACAACTTCTTTCGCCGGTATGCCGCACTTCCCTGGCCTGTCGGATTAGACGCGCCATCAGAGCGGGATACGTGGCGATCTCGGAATCGGGAATCTGGTCAAAGTACAGAGACCTGCTTAAGGTCAACAGGGCGACTTCGCGCAAGGACGGAGCGCGGGACTCAGTCTCGTCGACGACGGCGACGACGGCGGCGGCTGGCAAGTCGCCCCTGTTCGGGTTCTGTACGGCAAAGGGTACGGCGAATCCTTCCATGCTGTATCGTTGCACGGGACCGGTTGCAACGTGGATCGGTGCCCACGCCTCCTCTGGAGGTGGCCCTTCGTATTCGAAAAGCTTCAACGCGTTATTTGACGATGTCTCGTCATCTGCGTTTCTCTGATAGTGCCAGGCGGCGATCGTGGCATCCTCGATCTGCACTAGTGGATTGGGCCGGGCAGTCAGGTGTCTTAGATCGCCCTTTCGGATCAGCCAGAGCAGTTCCCAGGGAAGATACTGTAATCGGTTGACGGAGATGTTCAGCTCTTGCAACGCCATCAGCTTCCTAACAGCCTGTGGGATTTGAGTCAGCTTATTGTTCCGCAGGCTAAGCACTTTCAGAGATCCCAGCTCGAACAGCTCCGCTGATAGCGTCGTGAGGGAATTGCTCGAGAGAAACAGACGAAGAAAGGGCTGCAACGAGCCGTAGAGGTCTTCAGTTATCGGAGGTTGCACCACGGGAGGTATCTTGGTTAGATGCTGCAGAGGTCGTAGGAGGTTTGGTGGGATCGTTCTCAGATTCCCATTGCTAATGGAGGAACAATTGTAAGCAGGAGTAGGAGTAGCCAAGCCGGGGGGGGGAAGAGAGAGTTCAATCCACGCGCCTCAAATCAACACTATCCTGTCCTTTCTCCAAACACTCCAGAACCAACGCGCGCCCCAACTTATGCTCCTCAGGCTCCTCAACCGTCTTAAAGACACCGCGACTCCTCCGCACCGCGACACCCTCCTCATTCTTCAAACCAGACTCTGCCTCCCGTGCACCGCAATCCTTCAAAGGACCATCTTCCCCCCATAACGCATCCTCAGAGGGCAGCAGCAGACCGGACGAAGCATCTCCCAAAGACTCATCGCTCCCCAACCACACCCCACTATCCACAAACCGCTTGTCCTTGAAATCAACCCTCTTCCTCTTCAAATCAGCGCTAACCTCCCCCCACCAGGTCCCGCGGTAGCTACGTTTCCGGCTGTTCGCTGTAGGCGCAGGCGCAGGCGCATGGTCGTAGTTCTCCAATCCCGACGCGGGGATGTCATCGCTCGAGAAGAACGCGGGATCGCTCGACGGCTGGCTCGAGCGGTCGTCAAACCACGCAGGGAGCTTGCGGCGGTAGCTGCGCGGTGGCGGGGAGGCTTTCGACGCGTCAGACGTTGTGGGCGTGGGCCTTTGGGTTATTGTTGTTGGAGAGCGATGACGGATGCGCGGTGGTGGGGGAAGGGGTACTTCATTGTCCATTGTCGATTTGGACTGTTGGTCGGTCGGGCGCTTAAAAAATCAAATACCAATAAAATGGGGAAGGATTGCAGAGGCTGTCGTCCAGCGTAACGGTCGTTGTCCGAGCGTTGGGGGCGCCGCTGAGAAGAACTGACTGGATTGATCGGCGATTGGAGGGAGTCGCGCGACATGCATCTGTTTATGGACGCGTCGCGGTCCGGTCCGCATCGAGGCTGGCGGGCGGGGGAAGAAAGCCCTGAGTGCGCCCCCCAGCAATGACGGATTCGCGTTCTGTTCGGTCGCTGCTCGATATCGGCCTCCTCATGGGCAGCTTGAGCTTGACTGTAGCCTGATTAGTATGGACCATAGGCATCTGAATGCGTTCAACGAGATCTGGGACGACCTTTTCATCCCTTCTGTGTCGCGTGCCCCTGAATGACATCACATCACCAACTTGTCCAGGACAAGCAATAATTTTATTTACAAGCGAACCCAGAAGAAGCATCCCTGCAATTCAACGAGATTATACTCCAGGGATTTTAGTTGGGTATGTTGAATCAGAGCTCGAGAAGTTCGACGACTGCGAATTCGCAACCCTAAATCAAGGATGCATTCCCTGATGATCCACACTGGTTGTGATCCCTCTATCGTCAAAGAAGGACCTCGGAAAGAAACGACAGAAAATACATAGACCTGAGTCAATCCTAAACCCTGTACCTCTCCATGTCTTCAGTAGGGCGAGGTGAGTTACTCACTGGGAAGAAGGCAGCTGATTTCTAGGAGACTGATTTGGGGGGGGAAGCATACTGTAACTACATGGATATAGAAAACAAAAAAAAAAACAAGTAGTCATGCCGCGCTCTGCACAGCCAGCCTTGACTCCCTATATATAACTAGATAGGAAGATTGCTATTTAGGAACTTTTTCTTAAATAACATAGGATGTCTTGGCATTAGGGTTCGAGAAATAATAGAGAGATGCATGTAGAGTGGTGTGACACCGATTCCCAGAAGAGTGTGCACTTGCACTGTTCATCAGATCTCGAGAGGCCGTCAATCCAGAAGACAGGCCAATCGTGGATCTTGAAACTGATTCGTCCTGCGCTGCGTTAGGTATAACGCTAAAGAATGTACGTGCTCGTCATGACTCGTATGGGCACAGCCATTCACATAGTCAATCCCAGGAGCAAGGCAAGAGACCCTGCAACCAAGGCAGCGGGAAGGCTACCACCTGCAGAGACCGCAGCACCTGCAGTGCTGGGCGTGGCAGACGGCGCGGTAGAGGAGACAGCAGAAGACGCCGCTGAAGACGCCGCAGAGGATGCAGCAGAGGACGACGCAGCAGCAGCAGCAGTAGTAGAAGTAGTCACGACACTGCTACTGGCCAAGCTGGAAGATACAGCGGCAGCAGTAGACACCGATTTTGTGGGAGATGCCGAGCTGCTGGTGGATGCTTCGACGACCGGATGCGTTGAGGTGACGAGTACACTGGAGCTGGCGACAGGAGGAGTAGAATATGCGCCGTTCGCGACTCGAAAAACGGTGCTTGTGACGATTTCAGTCGTGGTCGAGGTCAGGTCTTGCGCGCCTGCGAGCTGGACCGCAACCAGACAAAGGAATGTGGTGACAATCGCAATGACCTTCATTTTTTTTTTTGTTGGGTGGAGGGAAGGGGGGGGATTATGCGCCGCAAACACTTGGCCTAAGCAAGTAGTACCCACGAACTCAATGATCTTTGAAAGAAAGTATAGAAGAGAACTGGCGATATGTCACAGCGAACAATTGAGGAGGACGTCACACACCGTGTAAGCTAGGTAAGGAATGTATACTGCGAAAAGGAGCGGAGGAATGGCAGCACAGCTGGAGGGGATGGAAGAAGAATCAAGATCTGCCCGGGCAGGCAGACAGGCCCTTTCTTATTACCTTTTCTTCTCTAACAATAGTAAGAATCGAGCCCCAGCCGGCCGTGCCATGTGGCACAAAGAGACGGATGGCCTATGAAACTCGCTTTGCGAAATCCACAGCATACAGCTGTGTGTCTCCTGTTTGGCGCCGTCAGCCCGCAAGCCCACACACACACACACCTGCAACCTTTTTTTTTTCTTTTAATTCTTTTTTGTTGGTGTGCTGCTTACGATACAGCACACTGCAAACCTCTTCCATCATCGTCCCTCACCCGAGATGGCATCCCGTTGGCCAGGCCTGGCTCGTATTGACGTGGATGGAGAACCCTCCCACAGGATTTTGCCTCAACCGTAGCGCTATTGGCGCAGAACCCCGAACTAACTTCCAGGGCTGCCCCAGGGCTTAGCGTTGGGGGCAACAGGGTCGGAGCGGAGGGTCTGGAATCCCATCTGCTCTGAGCCTGGATTCAATTTATGGTGGGTTCTCCACTGGCTGAATCATTGCGAAATAGGTTGTCCCGATTGACAACGCAGTCGGCCAGGCACCGCTGCAGGTACTCGCGTTGCGCACAGAGTTTGATTCGCCACAACCCCTGGCGCTAATCGGAAAGACCAAAAAAAAATAAAACAAAAGAGGAGATGAGACCGCAATAATAATGAACAGCGGTGATCCTAGCCAGCAAGGTGCACTATTCTTGTCACGGATGACGACATCTGGTAGTCGGGTTGTTTAATATCTTCTGGAGGCGGGTTGTTGGTGGTATCCTACCGCAGGTAGCAACAGCCAGCAGCTTGCTAATAATTATTATTCGATGGCATCGTCGCAGCATGCTGAGTGCAGGTTTTTCCTGCTCTGGAATTGACCGAGATTGCCGACACCCCCCCCACTAAAAGGCCATGTTCTCTCCAGAAAACGCGACAACAACAACTGCATCCCGGTTTGCTGGCTTGCTTTGCGTGGCTCCACTCGCTTCTGGACTTTGGGACTTTAGACTTTTCTTCCCTTCCCCACTCTCACAAGTCAGCCTCGACTTGAATGTATTGGTGTGCTGGGTGGGCTTCGTTACATAATGCAAATCAGCGAGATGACAATTGCAGGTGGTTCTATCGTATGAAGACTAGGCAGATATTTTTCATTGAATCCAGACTCGTGCGTAGTAACTGCCTGGTATAACCTATGATTGGGAATTCATAGCGAGGACATGCAGGATATGATGTTAGCTTGATGTACTTCAAGTTGGAAGACAGAAGGTAATGAGAGTACTGAGCAGTTAAATCCAATTCATAATCTATCAGTCCAGTATTATAGTTTAGGTATATTGTAAGAGTAGATATGCCAGCGGCATGCCAACAAAAAAGGAACATAACACCAACAGAAGCCATCCAAAACAGTACCGAGTATGACGGACCATGTCATAATATACCATGGCCGCACATAAATTACACAAACCCAACCAAATAAAACAAGTAACCAAACCAAAAAGAGTGTTTAAAACATCAAAATGTACATCTCATAATATACACCCTCTTCTCTCTTCAAGCCAATGTCTCCGATAGATGGTGGCTGGTAGACACGACTAGATCGGAGTCAATTATCAGATCGAGGAGCAGAGTCAGGAGGAAAAGCACGACGAGGGTAAGTCAGAAGTCGCGTGTCATGGTTGTCATGGTCATGAATGTAGAGATTGGTCGTAAAGTTGACTTCCACGTAAAGTAGTCTAGGGCTTGTTAAGTTGCTCGCGGCGGTAGAACAGGAGGAAGCCAAAGCTGCGTAATGATTAGTATGCGTATTCAAATAGATAGGGACAAGGGGGTGTGTGTTTGTGTGTAAGGGGAAGCGCATACCTCGCTACGAGCTGGAAGAAAAGTGAGATCCAGAACCACGCATTCCCAATTTTACCCACGGACGTGCCGACGTCAGGCGAGATGCCCCCTGGACCGACTTTGTTAGGGGCAAATCCTCGCGCGGCCATCGTGGCGATGGACCCCAGAGCTTGTCCGACCAACAAGGCGAAGCAAACGTGGACTCTTGTCATGGTCTGAAGAAGAATCATTCCTAGACCGACCTGCTGGATTTCATCGAGCACACCAAGCCAAAGCCACAGACACCTTGACACAAGCGATCCCGAAACCAGGCTCCCTGCCCAGGGGAGGTAGTAGCCAATATTCGACGTTCCCCACCAGATCTGCGCCCAGCGCGGCGCGCCGATACTCAGCCCGAAGACGGGGAGAATCCAACTGTGTTCCTTGGACAGGATGCGGAAGGCGACTAGGAAGAGCATCCAGACAACAACAAAAAAGAAGAGCACGAGGATCAGAACCTGCCATGCCTTCGCATGGTTGGAAGACCAGAGGAATGACCAATTGCGACCAGTCGCCGCGGCGAGGAACCAGTTCTGGATGATGACCATGAAGAAGAACCAAAGGACAATACGACGACGTAACATAGAAGTATAGAAGGAGAGAATCCGACCGGGCGTCTGGCGGTAGTAGCTGGGCAAGCCCAGTGCGACGAGAACGCCGACCACGAAGCACACTGCGGCGATGGGAATGGTCACAGCTGTGAGTCTCCATGAGTTCAACGCCGTAGAGCTCACGCCTCCAACTTCGGCTCTGGTGACCCTTGAGCTCCAGTACCATAGGGCGACGGTGTAGAGTTGCGAAATACCCTGGATGAGACTTGCGCGGAACATCCAGTCCTTCACGGGGACGGCGCCCTGGTCGCCGAAATTGAGGGCGAAGAACAACGACCCACTCGATGATGCGACGGAGTAGACACCTGCAGCAACGTTCTGGGCCCACCCTCGACCACTGGATGTGGCACCATAAGGAGAGATGCCAATTATGATGAATGCGATAGTGTATATGAACCAGGGGAGGGTGAGGGAGAAGACGGACGGGAAACGGTGAAACATGAACCACCACCCTATAGATGAGACGCAGTATATCGCAGCGATAACGTACAATTTCGCTTCCGTCTCACCTATCTGGCCGACCAACAGCGTAATTTGAGATGAGTTGGTCGCGATGATCTGCCCCAGACCCAGGAACAGGGAATAGACTGGCCATGTTCCGATACGCCGTCTCATGAATCTCTGGAGAGCCATGGGCCGCTTGTATCCCAGTCGGGAGAGCCACAGATCGATCTGATCCGAAGCATCGGAGTCTGTGCCTCCACTGGCGTACGAGGAATGGTCCGGGTTCGGCGTGGACGTCCCATCGTCCTTTCGCTGCTTCTTCAACTGCGCATCGTTGTACATGTTGAAGAACTTGCGCTCGCTCTTCATCAAGTACGCCTCTATACAGTAGTCGGTGGTCGAATTCTTCTTGTTCAGGTTACTAAGAAGCTCCTCAAAGCGCCGCGTGAAGTGATTCGTGCTGTCCGTGAAGGTTGGATCGACCTTCTGTAGCTCGTATACAGGCTGGTCATGGTCGCCGACGACAGAGGGCAATGACAGCATAGACACATTGCGCGAGTGCATCAAAGGTGTGCTGTGACCAGAACCAGTAGCCGTCGGGTATGGGAACTGTGGCAGATCAGAAGCAGAAGACATTCTGCCGCCGGTTGGAGACGACGGCCTTGAGAGGTAGTACGGTGAGCCTGGAACAGACAAGAAGGACGCTCGGGGACTGGTGATAGAATGACTGCTCTGATTCCAATGAGACGGGATATCCCGAGACCGGAGAGTGTCATTGAAAGCGGCCATGGCCTCTTCCTCAGAGATATAATCTTCTCGCGGCGTGGCAGTGCCGTCGTCCTCAACATCAGTCATCTCGTCCTCCGCCTGCTCGTCCAAGACCTGACTTTCGGTCGTCCCTGGCCTTTGACCAGCACGCCTTCTGGCTTGACCAGGTCCAGATCGTTTACCGAGAGAGAGCTTGCGGCCTAAACCACGGTTGCTGCCCTCCCCTGCATGCAGTTCCTGAAGTCGAGACTGGGCATTCTGCATCATTTCAACAGGCGTAGCCACACCACTTTCCACTACCGAGCGAGTTTGGCCCGGGAAGCCCAGCGTCGTTGAGGAACGCGAACTCTGCACCTCCCAGTAGCTCTGCGACTCCGGTATCGGCCCCGCCACGGTGTTCTTGTTCTTCGCGTGGTGTGTTTTGATCGCTGTTCGCTGAAGAGTTTCGAGTTTCTGTATCCATTCAAGAACCGGAAACCGCTGTTTGGCAGATTTCGCACGCATCGATTCCCGAATCTCTGGAGTTGAGTCGAGGGCAGACTTTATGGCAGTCCTTAATTGATGAAGGAGATGGCGAGTTGCGTCAGATTCCACTGTGTACCACCAGCCAGGCATCTGACCCAAACCCCCAATATGAGAACCGATGCCCAGAGCACCCTTACGGCCGAATTCAACAGCAATCAGACCAAAGGGCTCATCTCTGGATGGGATCAGAGCGAAGTCGGCGCCAGAAAACACAAACGGGGGTAGGACAGTGAACTCAGGCTTAGAGAACACACGGCCAGGATACATGGCCATGATACGTTCTAGCTTGATAGCAGCCAGTTTTCCGTACAGATCAATTGTGGGTCCGACGCATAGTAACTGCACATGAGGTCTGGATTCCAAAACAGCCGGCATGACATCTGCAATCAAATCGATTCCCTTCTGCTTCGACCATCGTCCGACAAACACCAACAAGTCAGCGTCGCGGTCTTCCTTAAGACCAGCCCACTTCTGCGCCTGCAGCTTGTCCTGGATCCGTTGTTCATAAGTTTGAATCGGAACATTAGCATTTGGGTCATTCTCCAAGGCTCCAGTGTCCGAGGGATCCGGATTGGGAAGGCTGCCGACTTTCTCGAGACACCAAAAAATAGGATACCGAGCCCAGGAGCGCTTTCCATACTTCTCGGACACGCCAACTGCGCCGAATCCACGCTGGTGAAAGCGGATATAACTAACACCAGCATGCAGAAGATTGAAGACATTTCCAAATTGTGCGTACTTAGTTGCGATCTCGATGGGTAGATTGAACACTTCACAGACTTCCTTCTTCTCTTGTGGGTTCCTCAGCGGCCATAACCCTTGGAATTCAGCGTTGTGCAGAGACAGACAGACTGGAATGGTTCGCGTGGGCAGAAGATACAATGGGGCCAAGCACCCGTGAAAGTCATTTATATGGTAGATATCGATCGCAGGGAATCGTCTGATCGCCTCTGCGATACACTGGTTCCATGCCGAATAATAGATTGCGCTATCAAGGTCATCCATGCGCGCAGGGTAGGGCTCCGCTTTGGTCTGCTGCCTGAATACTGGGGCGTCAAGCAAGACGTAGGTGATATTGCCGACAACATGGTACTGGACATTGACTGAGTAGGCATTATCCAAAATGGTGACCACATAGGGTTCGGTCGGCGTGTCCTGAGGATACTCAATATCACCAACGCACGGAACTACCCAAATGAGATTCTGATGAGTAAGATTCTGGGACATGAGCTGCGCCATTACGCCCAGCCCACCAATCTTGACCTTGATCTTCCAGTCTTCGATATTGTATTCCATCGTGGCGATCAACACCGTACGCCGATGCTCTGGGGCTGCCGCGATAGCAGTGTCTAGGTGCGCATTCTTCTCAGAAATTCCTGACTCTGCTGCACCGTCTGGGCCGAACCTTCCTTTGAGCATACGCCAGGGTAGCAGCGGCCGTTTGTCATCTTCGGCCACGTTCCCGTCGGTGTTAAGATTGACGCGATAGTAGGTTTTTATGAAGGCGTAAACGCCTGCAATACCCATGAGGACCGGGATAATCCAGAGAAGAAGGTAAAGCACAAGTTGGGCCCATCCTGATCCGACGGGGACCAACTCATATCGCAGGTTGGCATCGTCGAGGGTAATGGTGTAGCCGAGATGCGGGAATGGAGGCTTAACGGTCATGTTGATCACATTGGACGACTGGTATGATGGAGCAAGCTTCTGGACCACAGACGAGCCATCAACATCGCCAAAGATCTCCGTTTGATCCGGCGCACCATCCTTGTCGGTTCCCCAGACACTAATCTGTCCCACAGCAGGCCATTCGTAGACAAAATCGTACTTCCAGCGTCGATCCTTGCTGTCATACCTCATCTTGCTATCCAATCCAGCATCATATCCGTACTGATTATACGGACCGTTCCACCAAAGGTGAGGAAATCTTCGAACCGTGCCTTTGTCCCAGTCACAATCGCCTTCCACGATGTAGTCACTGCTACCCGTAAGTCTTGAGAAGTACTGTATGCGGACGTGCTTTCCTTTCCACTTCTGAGCTTTCGTTCCGGTCCAAGCCGGGAAATCAATTGTCGTATTGGCACCGGTATACGTTGTCCAGTTGGACCAGGTTAGACCGAAATCAGTTGAGTAGCGGAACTTGTCTGCTCCTGCGGCATCATGCTGGGCATAGATACTGCCATTCTCGGACTTGTGCAGAAATGTACTGGAGTAGTTCGCAAGCGGTGTCATAATGGGATTGTTCTGAGTTCCCAGACGGAACAAAAACCGGTCGATAGAATTCGTGTTTGTTCCAGTCGTCGTAGACACATTCGTGACCGTCAGTTGGTGGACTCCGTGATAGACGTTGTTCAGCTTGGCGGACCATGTCCAAACAGTCGGAATCTCTCCAGTCAGATCTTTACCGGTTGTCCTTGCGCTAACTGTCTCGCAGCTCACGCTGGATGTATCAACAGACGGAATTACTCCTTTCACGGTTGAAGAATTCAATGATATTGCCTTCGTGATACCGTCACAGTCCATTTGGGCAGAGTACCCCAGTGATATGTTGACACTCTGACCTGTGTCTGCCGCAGAGTCCAGTCGGGCATCGTGGCCGGGAACGAACTCGGTGACCACAGGACCGGGTTCAACGAACTCGCTAGCATCCACATAGGCACGGTACTCCCACGCAGATAGCGTTAAGCTTTTGACACAACCGTAGGACTCGGTGGTGTTCTGGACGGCGACTTCACCAGGACCATCTTCCACGGTGAGTTCATCGTAAGGGTAAAAGACATTCTTCAATTTCGTGCCTGTCTTGAAGGGAGCCACCAAGGCAGTGTCTTTCTTGGAACAATCACCGCCGTAGGTTTCAGTATTGTTGCCATTCTGATACACAAGCCACAAAGTCTGGTTACCGCTCCCAGAAGCCTCCTTCTGGACTCCCGGGAAGTAGCTTCGCAAAACCGACCAGAGACCGGTCACAGTTGGTGTGCCCGTCGAACCAGGTAGGTACACGTTCCGCGTCAGTTGAGAGAGCGTCTGGAGATACCAACCATCATTAGCGACCGGATACTGCTCTCGGATTTCGAACATCCGCTTCATGATGTTGCGAAGCGGGTGAGCAGGGTTTCGCTGGTCGTAGGTGACGGTAATGTCATGGCAACCGTACTTCCCCTTCTCATTAGGGAAATCGTAGAATTTAGATGTATTCAGTGTGAAACAGCCATGCGTCCACCATGCAGTCTGGGAGGTCATAGGCTGTCGTCCAAAGAGATAGTTGGCAGCAGTGGCATCGAAGACATACATTTCCTGCTCCTCGCCCCACAGGACAAGAGGGATTCCAGGTAGCTCCAGCGTGACGATATAAAGACCTAGAAGATATTTGTGTGTGCCGTTCACGATTGCCGGCCAGCGGAAGTTATCTTGGTTGGAGACACCAAACATATGCCTTGGGTCCACCTCGCCCGTCTCCGCATTAATCAAGTCATTAGTCAAGAGCATCTGGTTCCACGCCTCGATGAAATCAGTAGGCAAATCAAACCCAGCGACGAGGTTACCATCCATCCCGAGGAAACGTGTCATCGAACGGTAGATCGTATAGTGGAACGCAGATGCATCCAGTGCGTTCTTCCCTTGGTCCCTGAGGAAGTTCGAGTCCGAATCGTTCGTCAACTGGACAGCGTCACCTGCTGAGCCGGGAAGCTGGTTTGGCTGACGACCGCGACCGTAGTAGAGGCTGCCGAAGGTATTTCCAGACGTGATCTCCCCTGGGAGGAAGAAATTGTTCTTACCGTATTGCTTCGCACATTCACGGTATGCAGAGACCATGTCAGCCAGAGGCTCGAGGGTGGCCTGGGCAGCTTTATCGAAACGGAAACCATCAAGATCCAGACTGGCAATCTGCATGCAAGAATGTTTGATGAGAACATCACGGACCGGCTTATGCCACTCACGCAGACGGTCCTGCACCGAGGCGAACTTGGTGAGTTGACGCTGCCAGTCTGGGAAGTTGCCGAATGCCTCCAGTTCTCCGTTCTGATCGAAATCACTGTTGCGGCAGCCCTTGAGCTTTCGGACATCGCCGGAGGTCAACGGGTAGCCGGTCTCGTTCCAGAACTTCGGGTAGTTGCAAGTTGCGTTGTAATCGTTCCCGATCTTGAAGTCGGCGTACCGTCTGTCCGTGATCCACTGGACTTCATATTCGTATGTTCGGAAATCAGCCGAGTCATTGAGATGGCCCTTGAAACCAACGAAGTTGCTCAGTCTGCGCCGAAATTAAGGTTAGTTTGGGCTCACCAGAACAGTCCCGCAGTATGCCCAGGTACACTTACGTTGCCAGCGTATTATCCATTATCACATACATATCCCGTTTGTGGATCTCGTCGATAGTGCGTCTCCAATCCGACAGGGTGCCATGGTGCATATCGAGGAGAGTCGTGTCTACGGGTGAGTAGCCATCATAAGCCCACGGGAGGTTCATCAAGAGTGTTCCAGCGAAGTAGATACCCTGTCTGGATCAGCACCGGAAGCCATCGGAAGTATCAACCAGGGAGCCAAAGCCTACCTTGAAGCCCATACCCCGGATGTAGTCCAACGTATCAACCAATCCAGCCAGATCGCCTCCATGGCGCATCTGATTCGAACTGATTACATGTTCAAAGGCAGTACCGTTGATGTCGTCATTTTCTGGATCGCCGTTGGAGATGCGGTCCAGAAAGATCGTGTAGACGGGAAAACGCCAGTTGTCTGGCGACGGGTGGTACTGGTGACCTTTCCATTCTCCCCAATATTCAATCGGGGATCGTGCGTCTTTATTTTCGTTCAAGTTATAGTCAACGAGCGACTCGGTGTAAGGGAAACAAAGTGCGGTGCTGCTCAGTAACGACAGTATGAGAAGCGCCAACCGCTGCATCTCTATGAGGAACATCCCGGCAGCGACCTGTTACAGACAACTGCAGAGAGACTCAAGTTCTGAGAAGACTTGTGGACGGGACGAACGAATCCTACATACCCTAGTCCGAGAGAAAGTAGAAGAAAAGAAGGACAAATAGTAGGAACGAGTGACTTGCCGACTCGAGGCCAACGAACGTACACCCTTTTCTCTCACTTAATTTTTTTGTTCTGTACAAACGAGGGACAGAGAAGGCTATCAGGCAACGAGAAGGAAATGGACTACTAATCAGACAAAAGGGAGAGCAGAGGACGATCCACTAAACCTTCCAATCTATAGGCGGTACATCCTCTATACCCTTTTTTTACCGGCCGCCCTTTTACCCGCTGTGGGGGGTTGTGTGTTTCTCCCCTTGCGTTATGGTTCGCTCCTGGGCCACCTGCGCAGCTGGGATCATCGGATCGATACTGCATGTTTGCCCCATGCCTCGTCTGTGCTCTAGGCGTCGATAGCGCTCTCACAACAACGCGGTCGAGCATGCAATCAAAATCGACAGGGTGACGATATCTGAAACTATAATAAGAAGCAACGTGACAAGGGCATTCATGGTGTGCTTGATATCGCAACGCGACGGTGGATGCGTCTCGGGAGGACTATGGGCACTAGCCTCACTCTAAAGGGCACACTCTACGGGGCACACAGTACGTCATCCGGAAGAAAGGGAAAAAAAGACTGAAAAAAAAAACTCATAATAATGATATTGGTGGCTCCATAAATCAAGGAGCCACAATAGAGGCTGAGAAGCAGACTGAGAACCCACTGTACATCACTGACGGTGTTCGACCAACGTAACGGTGGGAGTTGATGTCTCTCCGGATCGGCCAATACTATACTATCTACGATGTATCGTAGGACTGACGCCCCTACGGGATCGTCCCGATACACCGACCCGCCTGAAGCAATCCGCCGGGACTAAAAATAGAAGGGGGGCGTCCTATCTAGCTCGAACTCTATAATATTCTGCAATCTGTCGGCACATTCTTGGGACGCTAAAAGAGCCATGCATCCACGGGAACTTTTTTGAGGCGTTGATTGATGGGTCAGATGTGCTGTTTCTTATCGCGGACCAACCGCAGTCGGTCATGCAAGCCAAGAGGCTTGCGCCGCGCCAGAGGCGAAAAGAGATAAGTCAGGACCTTGGGCTTCAACCGTGGCACGTCGTCACGTCGGACTTTCACAATATTGTTTCGGACCTGTCGGACCCGTCGGACTGGCCGGACTGGTCGGATGGTGGTGCCCATGGTACCATCGTTCTAGAATTCTGAAGCCCCAGGAAACTCCAGACAGGCGTGGCGGGTCCGGTTTTACACCGACTGGCCCCTCAAGCATCTGCCGACCCCTTACTCGAATGGGATACTTCGTTTGGGACAATTCATTCGATTTCATATGATCACAGCTCAGTTCTGGCGAGCCGAACTCCTGGGGGAACCATGGAAGAGCGTCGGACTCGAGTGGGGGTGTGCGATCTCGTGTAGGGCTCTCTCCCAAGTGGATAGGGATGTGGACTCTGTAGGGCGAATTGAATTTTTCCGCCCGGAAGCGGGGGCCACAGGGTACTGGGTACTATCTAGTAGGTTCTTTTGCCATTGTTCCTCTTGAACACGTTTACCTCTGTGGAAGGACGGAGGACTGCGTGCCGCCGGGGTTGTGCCCACAACGGTGTACCTAGACTGCGTATGTCTCAGATCTTAGTAATCTCGAACACAAGGACAAGTCGGTTTCGATTATGAGTGGTACAATGATCTACCTGAGCGCCTGATCCTGAATGGTACCATACCGTCGTTACCCTGTGAATACTACGTTGTAGACAGCTTGGGACTTGTTGCAGTTCACCAGAGAGCCACAGGATTTCACTTATACTTACTTTGCCAGTGGTTAGGATAAGCTTACAGCCTGCTGATTTTGTGAGGCCCTTTCTCCTAGATGCTGACCTGAAGCCCCGCTGCCAAGCACACACTAGCTAGACGAGGCTCCGTCTTATCTCAACCTCGCCAGTGCCTACAGGAAATAATAGTATCTTAATATGGACAAAGCTGATCGTTTGCATTACTGTGGTGTTTTAAGCCCTCCCTTGCACCATTGTCTTCGATGAACGTCAAAAACAACGACGACCAGGTGGAGCAGTTGCGAGCGCCCTCCTCACTTCACTCCGCGAGGCGGGAGGCATGGGACAGAGACTGCATACAAGACCTGTCTACACTATGCCTCTCTGCGTCCTTAATTGGCCCATTGTTGTGACTGTTTTGCGTCCATGACGGATGACTGATCGGATGTGGACAAAGCATTTGTGCGATCATTCTGGGGAGGATGCGGTGCTTGTTGTCCTCAAGACACGTGTGAACAACTAGGTACTTCAACCGGTCGGCATATGTCCCGGAAGTTGCGAATCAAGGAAGCTTGAGCGCTATGTGATTGAGAGGAGATTTGCCGAGAATTACTCCGTCATCGTTGATTGGACACCTTCATCTCTCTGCAGGCATCCCCAGCAGCAGATAGGTCAACTCGACAGTCAGCAGTCTGCTAATTGTCGTCACTTACCCTGCGTCGGCACTGTAGAGGTACCATGTCCCTAAGCTGGTTGGTATGTATCCATCGCATGAGAACGACGATGAGAGCAACTATCACCACTAGCACTATTCATCTGGCCGGCTTCAGCGCACCTAATTATCAGGAATCAAAACGCTTCAACACTTCGTTGCACCGGACAGTCCCTTACGACAGGTTCGCTCGGACGCTGTCCGTTCACCAGATAAGGATCTGCACTCGTTACCCTCAGACCATTCACACCCGGTGGTGTTTGAGTATCCGTGCTGCAAATTACCACAGAGTTGTCGAGCTGGGTAGTGGTACCTGTAATGACAGGCAGATCTTCCCATGTCAAGTTGATGCGCAATGATAGTTGAAGAGTTATCTCTGTCAGAACGTGTGGGCCAGATGAGCACTATTCATTTTCTTTTCACATACCAGTTATTTCTTCAATGGTAGTAACTACTAGTAGTTTCTAGATAGGAGTTAACGGCGATTATCGCGGTTTCATTGCCGATACTAGACACACCGCATGGAATCTATGTTCTGAGCTGTCAACTACCCTGGCAGCCTTTTCAGCACAATATTTATCGAGGACCCCTATTGAAATTCGTTGACAGGTCTAATATGACAGTCAGACGCCAACGTCAGCCGGGTGATGATTATGCTTATCCATCCGGACCCACGTCGCGATCGGCGATCCTGGGATGGCATTAACCCAGAGCGTTCAAGTGTAAGGCTGACAACAGTGGAGAAATGCGCCACCTTGCCTCATGCACGCAGGAACCGAACTAAAATCACTGCCCGCCAGTACTGATGACTGCGGCACTGTTTGGAGTCGCTTCCTTTGAAGATCTATCTTCATTGAAGCCATGTAGCATGCCACAGTATTCATGTCGGGATGGTCTATGGTGCGCGGCGCTATCCCAGGTTTGAGTTGTAGGTAAGGTCAGTGGCGGAATTGTGCAATGAGAGTGCCCCCCTCAGCCAAGGCCCCGGCATTTTTGATGTCGTTCTTTAAGCGGCGACTGGCGTGCTGCCTGCTGCAAGGGAGAAGATCGCCTTGCCGGATGCCAGGACGTATTCCAACTCTGCACAGCCTTGCCGATTGTTGAGTGGCCCCTGCGTCGTTAGGTGCATTTAGGGTATGGTCATCCTCTCTGTAACTGCATAGTACTTCAACCCAGTCCTCCAAAACAAGATCCTGAGCTCGTGTTCGCTCAGCTGGATGTTCGTATTCCAGCACTTCTCATCTTGGGTAGAAAGGGGCTGGTAAGCAGGGGGGGATATACCCTTTGCGTTTATTGTTGAGCTCGCTGGCGCAAACCCGGACAGTGCATCTGCCACTTTGCCTCTCGGCAGCTTTCTAGCTACTTGACAGAAGTACTTGGTTCATCTTTAGTCTCCGGTGCTTTGTACTTACGCCTATACTGCGTCTACAACACCTTATATTATCTTTCACCAGATACCTTGCTTTGGAGTAAAGATGGGCTAGGCTATATTGGAAAGAGTAGGCCCATAAACCTCTCCCTCCATAGGCCAATGTGAGTCCATTAAAGTGTTCACTCAACTATATCCTGCTAATGAAGTCGAAGCCGGTGCCAGCCCGCCTGCAACTATGGATACTAGTATGCACCGGATATTGAAGCTACCCAGACATCAGGCCTTTGCAGCATTTGTACGGATTCAGTATCTTGGACATACTGTGCAGTACTGCACTTCCGTAACCAACTCGCCTTCCTCTCTTAGAGATCTAAATAAGACTAAGAGGTAGGTGATGGAGATTGCGGTGATAAGCCACCTTCTCCGATCCGATTGCGCAGTTTGGCATTCGAGGTTCAACATACACCAATTGCCTGGCCGTCAGCAGTTTACTTTCTTGACTCCACTCTACTACTGTCTCATCAAGGACGAGAACAACGATAATCGCACTAACTCCGAACTCCTCCCCGACTTATAGCTGCTTATTTAAAGCTGCTCACAATGCTTCTGACCAAGCTGTCGCGTGTACTCTACGTCCGGCATCCTACCTAGGTAGCTAGACTTTTGAGTGCGCCTCTATCTATCTACTTCTCTGGACTCAAACCGTTCAGCAAGAGCACACTGTTCGTCACTCACAATGGCTCCCTTGGTCTGGCTTATCACCGGCGCCTCTTCTGGCCTAGGCTACTATCTGGCTCTACACGTGCTGGCCGCCGGTCAGCAAGTCGTGGCAACAGTCCGCAGTCGCGTCAAATCGGAAAATGCGGTTCGTGCGATCGAGACGAAGGGCGGCAAGGTTCTCGAGCTTGATATAGCGAATCCCGATGCCGTAGAGCCGGTTGCCAAAGAGGCAGAGAGCTATCACGGCAGGATAGACGTTTTGGTCAATAATGCAGGTTACTCGCTTCTGGGTGCTGCTGAGGACTTTACGTGAGTACTACGGACTTTGAACATGGGCCCTCGTCCCATGTATTTCCCTTCTCGCTCCTCCCCCCCTTGCGGCATATTGATTGGATTGTCTTGTCCATTCGTGCACCCCGTGACACACAGTCTGACAAAGTCGACAGGGACGAAGAGATGGCTCTCCAATTCGAAACCAACTTCTTCGGCCCCTTCCGACTAATCCGTGCACTTCTCCCTTCAATGCGCGCACGCCGCACTGGCACTATCGTCAACGTGTCCAGCGTCGCCGGCCATGACGCCCAGCCCACATGTGCCATGTACGCTGGAAGCAAGTTCGCGCTCGAAGCCCTGTCCGAGGCCCTATCGCGCGAACTGGCCGCATTCAATCTTTCCGTGCTGATTGTCGAGCCCGGTGCGTTCCGCACGAACTTCCTAACAGCACATCACGTCCCTTCGAAGGTTCTATCAGAGCCGTACAAGGGAGGAGTGGTGGACGATACGATAAGAAAGTTCGATTCCTCGGCTGGAAAGGTGCCGGGGGATCCTGAAAAGTGCGTCGCTAGGGTCTTCGAGGTTGTCACTGGAGAGGGACCGGCTGGTGGGCTGAAGGGGAAGGTGCTGAGGCTGCCTTTGGGCCCTGATTGTGTGGCTAGGGTCGAGGCGAAGCTGAAAAGAGTCGCTGACGATGTGGAGGCTGCTCGTGTGTTTGCCATGGCTACCGATTTTGACTGACTGTTTTATTTATTGTATCTCTGATCGCTATGATAGGCTTGAGTGCGACAGAGAAGGTGCCGTAAGATTTAAGTTGAATGGGCATAGAAACTCATTGCTTAGATACTAATTTACACCCGTCTTTACCATCCTGCTGTGTTAATCCATTTTCGATCATCGTACCAATGATCGGCTCTTTTTTTGACGTATTGCTTACCCTCTCGAGAAACTTCCGTTGGATACCGTTGAAGTATTCAATGCGCCCATATGTATATATAAGCCGAGACGAAAAGTCCTATAACCGCTGCCACTTGAGACTCCTGGGCCCACACACCTTACATAGGGTCGACTAAGGTGCTACCGGCTCAACTACCTAGTGTTAGACTGGTAATTGATGCTCCGATAATCTTGGAGAGTCTTTCGAGACTCCCTCTAGCTAGCCAGTCCCAGTTCATAGTAGAGGCAACCAGCGAGCATCCAGGGCACAGTCCACATAAGCAAGGCCATGAAGGTCATGAGCAAGTACTATTTTTGTGGAGAAAGAGATGTTGATTTGCCTTGTCGATGTGATATTCAAACATGGAAGACATGACAGAATTCTCAATAACGCCGTGGGAATACAGCAACAAGCTGCGGTATGCCCACTTCTCGCCTCACCCTAATATAGCCTATATACATTTCAGTTTCGAAAAAAAATACGCTTCACCATCGCTTGTTCTTCTGGCTTTTCTTTCCGGTCCACTTGACCTCCATCCACCTCAAACCCTTCTCGTTCCTCCCAGCACGACGCACAGTCTCCTCCCGGATCATTAATGTACAGGGGACACGCATACGAGGCCCGGTTCTGATTATCATAAACAGCGGTCTACCGCATTGGGTACTGCCAGTTACTGGCGAGTGTATCGTGAAGGGTACTGCCGAGGAAGCAACATCGGGGGTCCTCGGGCTCGGAGCCAGGCATCATGGTAGGGCCCTTCTGACCGGATGACGCTACCGATGGACATAAAAAGACTGTTTTAAAAATCGGGGAGAAAGTCAGAAAAGAGCGACAGAACTACTCATATCCAGTTCGAAATACAGACATACCCGAAAGTTGCACCTGAACCAAGCATGTACTTGCCTAGTGTACGCATGACGCCGTTGGGAGCTCCGACTTGGAAAATGGTGACGGTTCCTTTGATTCGATATCAGATAAGTAGTCCCTACAAATATAACAAAGAAAAAAAAAAGGAAAAGCAAACAAACTAGAAGAAAAGAGGCAACCATAACCGATAATTATGTTTGTCCGTTGCACCACGCACCTATGATGAAGCCCATAATAGCGCCCACAGCTGTAAGAGCAAGGTGTAAGTAGGGGCGTCAATCAATGGCGTAGAATGAAGCATCCAAATGAAGTCTGAACATACTTCCTCCCATGAGGGCGCCCATTTTCACTGGAAACACAAGGGTCGTCAGCCTTGACACTCAATGAAATTCGTCCCCGGACAAATCCAAAAACTCACTCTTGTCAAAGGTAGACGGTCCTGCCGGAGGGCCAGCGACAACCGGCATCTCGGAATAGTTGCAGCAAAGATCCAAGGGTTCCTTTTAAGAAAATAGATAGTGGGAGACAAGCAGAACAGTGAGCTCCGACTTCAACAAGAGCAGACACTGTGCAGCGTAGCCGTATAAATCTACAACTGCAGAGAGCCCAGAGCTACCGGACCCGACGGATCACCTGACCCGCATCTTAGAGTCGCTTACGTAACACGAAGACTGGAATCTGTTGGCTAGCAGGTGTATTCTGCCATCACTGACCGCCCTCGCTTAGTAGGCACCAACCTAGACTGTAAAAGGAATAACAGCAGACTGGCATAGTGAACCTTGGAATAGTATCTAGGTAGCAAATTATAAGGCTATATAGACTGACTACCTAGGTAACAGGAACAGCAGTGGACTAGTGCTACAAACAGTAACAGACATGTGGCGGGAGCTGCATCCAGGAGTTGTAGGAGTCAGAACTGCAATGTGTCGGCTGACTAAAAACCACCGCTTCCATATAGTTAGTTAGTACGCAGGGGATGAGATATGGGATATGGCATAAGGGATTGATGCACATCAAGTATGCAACTTTTAAGAGGAACAAGAATACCGCTATCGGCGAGAGCTATGTGACGGTTCAAAAGTATGGACTTCCAAATATCAACGACTGCGGCAATGCAGAGGATTTTGCGAAGCTGGTGTTTGGCTGACTTAGCGACACTATTACAGTGGATAATCTTAGGTTGCAATAAGGCGTAAGTAGAAGCAACCTTGTCATCTAACTACATAGTAATAGAGCTGATAGTTCAAGCTAGTAAGCGCGACCAATAGCTATCAAATTACCCAATCTACTCCAAACGCCCCAGCCACGAAAATAGACGGCAGATATTTTTGACCTTTGTAGAGCACATCGCCGACTACATTCTCAGCTGTTGCGATCGCGAGCGATACGGAAGGATTCTTCGTCGGCCGCTCCTTGTAAAACATCTCATGTCAACATACAGAAATACAGATATTTAAGGGCCTTCGGCAGACAATTAATGTCATCGTCCTTGGGAGGAACATTCTCCTTTCCAGACCCAGCTGGAAGGGGCACATACTCAGATGCTTGAGTGGGCGCATCTTCCTCTTTGTGGGTCACGCTAGTCCTGTTTTAAATTAGTCTCTGGGGATGGATCTATACCATCCATAGCCACAAGCATTCACCGTCGGGACAAGGGAGAACAGAAGCAAAACTAGTGTCAGGGCTTACTTATGCCTGTCAATATTTAATTTCTCTCCTTAAACACTACTATTCTGCATATCTCTTCAGAGACCCGCTCTACAAGGTCTATTCGCGATCTTTTGCGTAAGCGTCAGCCGTTCAAACTAAAGCACCCAATATGGCTCAGGAAAAGAAGCTGAAGCTTCTTTACGTCCCAAAGGACTGGAAACAGTGGTGTACTGCGGCCAAGAGACTAGGAGTTTATGGGATGAGCATCCACACACTCAAGGAATTTAAATCCGGCTCCAAAGTCACTGGAGAAGACTATTTGCTACTGAGAGTCATATGGGCACCAAGGACCCCTAGAACGCGAGCCGTGAGAGAGTTGGAACTTGAGGCATACTTTCAGGAGGCCAAAAGTTGGCTCAATTCGTACGAGCCCTTCCAAGCGTATCTACAAAAGATCAAGGATTTTACTGCCCCGGGTGTTTCCGATCTGGGAATCTTCGAGATTCCATATGCTCAACAGTGCCAAGTTTACAACCTTAGTGGATCACCTACTGGCAAGGGACTGCGAAATATCAACGAAGAGATTATCAATACGTCTCTTATCTCTCTTCTGTCATCGATTTGTCTCAAAACCCCTAAAGTCAACGCTACATGGACTCCTCAGAGGGCCACATTTAAGGTCTCGTTTAGACAAGCCAAGCTTGCTGAAGCAAAAGAGAAACAAAAGCAAAATAGTCTGGAATGTCATGTTGACGGCTTCTTATATTCTGAATCTAGGGAGAATACCCAGATAATACTGGAGGCAAAGGCGAGTAGACGGGCTAATCATGAGCCCGATGTCTCCATGCAGGAGGCATATGAATTGGTCTCCGCGCTCGCCAATGATATACCATAGGGCCTCCCTAAAAACAGGTAAGTCTAGTCTAATATCATGTCTAACTTCTTCCACCAGGAATATAAGTACTAATGAATGCATTAGGGCCATCCTCATCTCTCAGGATGGGGACCAGCTGTTTCTATCTGTTGCCCGTCCGAAGGATGAATATCTACAATACCTCCATGACACAAAAATGGCCTTAAAAAAGGACGAATACTTGAAGATTTACCAGTATAGGCCCTGGTGGATAAGTCGCCAGCCTGATGTGGAGGAATTTTCCAGAATTTTGTTGGCCCTTGCCCTTAGGGCGAGCGCAGAGGAATCTGCTTAGGTATTGGACATGTCCGGCCCATGCATAATACCTCTATTTCAGTGCTCATTTATCTCTTTTACTATCTCGCCGGACCATGGAGCGGCAGACCCAGTTTCTAGACTGTCCTTTTTTCGTTAAAAAAGAAAAAGGCATTCCGTGTACCGCATCGCAAGACAGGCCCTTTTGGAGGAGAACGTCCCGGGAGAGGAGGAGGAAGTCGCATATATTCACTTTTTCGTGGGCCAAGAGCTTCCATGCCATCGGAAGTCACCATTTGCGGCGAGTATCTGGGCTTTCCCACGTCCTCCACGAACGTTGTGTACTACTTGTCGACATCTTCTTTTGGCGACGTAGAGTTTGATGTCGCTCTGAGCTACTAGTAACGCTCTAAGGAGAAAATCCGTTTTTTGGCTTTGCTGAATTATAAGGGGAGCTGTAGGCGAGTAGGCTGGCCAGAGTTTTCTTCGGTAGACGTACGCTATCTAGATGCGATTCATGGACATTTCCTCCTAATTCTTGAGTGGCCAGTGCTGGAATTATCCGCTATGCCATAGCAATAAATAGTTCATTCTTCACATTGTCTACCTTGTGTTCCCTCACAAACCCTCGTCTCTTCACCCAGTAACTACTATGTTCAGACAGAATAACCTTTCGGAGTTAAACTATGTCTGACTCACCCTTCAGTCAGAATGGCGGCTGGTACTAAACTATTCCATGCATCGATACAGATGCGAGACACGGCTTTTGTCAAAGAAATAGGGCCAAAGTGTAATACTTCATTGCTTTGCCAGCTCTCATTCCAGATAGAGGTCATTTCAGGCATGCAGGATGTGCTGGGACAGTCCCCACAAATGAAAGGCTACATGCACCTTATACTCTGTTTCCCTGCAGACGACCATTCTTGAGAGGTGATTAATGAAGCACTGTGGAAAGCCTGTCATTGACTGGCTGTTTCATTTCTGTGGTTAGCCAGTGAGGTGGTCTGTCAAGGTGTCAGCCAAGGAAGCAGTGGCATCTTCACAGTCATGTGTCTATCTCAAGAAGACTGCATTCTTCAGGTACAGAATTGATCTGATGCATTTCCTGTGCAGCTCATCGCATATGATGGACATGGGAGGCTTCCTATCTAGGTTGGTGCCTACTAAGCGAGGGCGGTCTGCGACGGCAGAACCGCCTGCTATTATCTAACATTTGGGCCGGGACCTATCCCCGGAAACGACCATCACGTGCACGTCAGCGGCGGACGGGAAGCGACCGGGCGACGAGTCCATGCGCTGACTTTCCCAGATCTCTCCTCTCTCGCTCTGCGGCCACCCATGGCTTTGACCTTGGGCGCTTGGGTGTAATCGAGATTCCCTTGTCTCGCTGCCTGTCTATCGCTGTTATTGCATCCGCAACCGCCGACAACTCACCGTTCCGGCTTCCCTACTGGCTCCTTTCGTTGCTGTGTGCGTCAGGAAAAGGAGGGCTCACCCCAATCGTCTCCGTTTTTAGTTGAGGTCTCCTGTTATCGCCCCCGTACCAATTTCGTCGCACGACCTGTCTAGTCTCCTTGGGCCTGGGGCATCAACGACAGGTGTGCTGAGTGTGCTGAGCCCCTGACTTCGCTCATGCTCGACTTCTCCAGGTAAAAACCAGCTATGCCAATTGTTAACCGTTCAGCTTACCCTTCGGAGCCGTGCCCCTCTCCTCCGATCCAAGAAAAGTATCGACTTTCCGGCAAAGGAACGCTGCTAACGCGACGTGTTCAAGCAGTGGGCGACACAGACAGCATAACCAACAGCCGCTCGCATTTATCACGACAAATATCGGGATATCACAGTTTCCGACCGGTCGTTTAGCCAAGTTACTGCTGCTACTGGGTTTCGTCGCTATTTCGTCGCAATAACGACGACATTTGAATCTAACAACTTTTATTTCGTACCCGACTATCTCCTATATCTTTTCTCCATGACTGCCGTAGCATCTCCACCTAGTGTGCAATCAGGCCGTTTGGGATGGTACAATTCTAGCGACGGTGGACAAGGAGGACTGCCTTCGGTGAAAACAGACGACGTATCACGGATGTTTATGCCACGGAAAAACCTTCAGAGATCAAATTCATCTTCCTCGTTGGGATCCTCCTCGTCTACTTCAACGGTGTCTGCTAGCTCCCAGAACACTAATGGGCAAAGTGCCAGCTCCGATTCAGCGGCCTGGTCGTCTTCAAAAAAGAAGCCCAACAGGAGTCTCTGGCCCAGCGCTAAATCCGAGCCGGTCTCTGGGGTGACAAACGCTCGCTCGCAAGCGTCTCCAGTCTTATCTACTGGGCCCACGGCTTCCTCTACTATGTCTGCAATTCACCAGCCTTCCCATGTCCTTCCTTCACAGCACATACTTCAAACCCCTCCTCAAAATGGCGCCCGCCAGGTCAACGGGACGTCTGGTGACCCACCGGCTATTCTGACACTCATACCGCTGAATGGCACGTTTGAAAAGAAGCACATCACCGTTCCCTATTATCCCGAAGTACTCCGAATCGGGCGCCAGACAAATGCCAAGACCATTCCGACGCCTCTCAATGGGTATTTCGACTCGAAGGTTCTGTCTCGACAACATGCAGAAGTCTGGGCAGACAGGAATGGTAAAATTTGGATCCGAGACGTCAAGTCGTCGAACGGAACCTTCGTTAATGCTCTTCGCTTGTCCCCCGATAGCCGCGAGTCCGATCCTCACGAGCTACATGAGAACGACATCCTGGAGTTGGGAATCGATATTGTCAGCGAAGATCAGAAGACCATTGTTCATCAGAAAGTTTCCGCTAAAGTTGAACATGCTGGAATTTACGGAACTGGCTTGAATATACTCGATCTCAACTTTGGCGACCTTGACCCTGCTTCCAGCAATGGCCTTTTCTCTTCTCCTCTTAATCAGCCCGCGTCACATTTTCGTGGACGGTCGGGCAGTGCGACGAGCAACCGGAGTTCCCAAAGCGCCGCTAGTGGCCAGATGAGTGCATTGCAGCAGCAACGTCAGACAAATTACTGGAATTCCCCGATAACGATCGAACAAGTCGTCAAGAGGCTCACGGTATGTCATTGTCAGCGCAACTTTTCGGTGTATTCGCAAGGCTAACGTCAAGCCAGAATGAAATGAAACAAGCTAAACAACAGGCACAAGATCTTCGCCAAACAGATGACTTTTTGAAGGCTACTTCAAAGCCCGGCGGCGCTGAGAAAGAGAGGTCCAAGCACTCGCCGTTGGATAGCAATAGTCTTCACCGCCAGGTAAATGGAAGACCGAAGTTACCGCGTGTAGATTCCTTGTCTAGGTTCTCCGATCCTCCTGCACCACCTCCTCAACAACCTTTACCGGAGAAGCCGGATGCGCTACCACGGACTGGAACGGATGCTTTTTCTGTTCTAAAGCGGTCTGATACCGAGAAACCGAAACCACCAACTGCCAGCTCACCAGCTTCTCGCGAGTCTAGTCAGATATTGTCTCTGATCGATGCACTGTCATCTGCGAAAAGGGAAATAGACAGTCAAGGCGCTCGCGTGAAGGAGCTAGAGACATTACTCCGTCAAGAGCGATCCGCCCGTGAATGGGCAGAGGAGAGGGCTAGGAAACTTGAAGTGCAATCCATCGATGATCAGGAACATATCGAAATTGGACATAGCTTTGAATTATCGCTGAATAAGGAGAAGGGATGTACAAGAGAACCGTCGACACACGAAAATGGACTTGGACCTGATGGTGCTGCAATTGATTCGGAAGCAGTTCCCCCCGCGGGCTCGAGCGCTGTCGATGCAGCGGTGGATTCTAAGGCCAAACAGTTAGAGAACCGCTTGCACTTGCTGATGCAGGAGATGGAGGAAATGAGACAACAGGTTGCCAGTTACAAGCAACGTGCACAGAAAGAGGAGACCGAGAAACTCGATGCCCGCAAGTCGTTGGCAGAAATGATCGATACGTTGCGACGAGAACGCAGCCAGAACAGCGACGCACCCCGTGCAGGGAGACTGACTGAGGCCCAGAAACTTGTGGCAGCCTGTGATGGCGCACCTACGAGTAAGGGAATTGAGCTGTTAAAATCGGAAGCTCAAGAGCTCGCAAGAGAAAACCCCGACTCCGGCACATTACGTTCCTCCAAGGAGGCGGATCATGGTGCCACGGCACTAGCAAACTCATGGGCAGGACGACAGAATTTTCTGGAGCAGTCCAGTCCTTATGCTTCGATGCTTGGTGTTGTTCTCTTGGGAGTAGGTTTGATGGCCTATCTTAATGGGTGGCAAAAAATAGACAAGTGACTGCTCTGGTTTCATGTTGTCAATGTTTTTTGCAGCAGCCTTCAGTCGGAGTTTTGGCTCATCTAAGCGTGGATTCTCTTCTACAACACCCAGGTTTCTTCTATTCTTCTCTTTATTTCATCTTTTTTGGCTGACATTTCTATTCCCAAGAACATAAATTTCTGTGGGAATGAGTCCCTGAGATTATCAGTGTTTGTCACACTCATTTTTACCTGTCTTTCATCTTCAGTCAAGCCATCAACTTGCATACCTTGACCTTCTCTGTTTGTTTTCTCACAGCCCTTTCTTCACTTTGCATATCAATAATTGCACACGGTTGCCCCTACCCCCAATTACGACCTTGAATTGACCATGTGTTTTCAATTGTATTTCAGCATTCAGAATAATTGTCTAGATGGGAACTTGACCAACAGACTCGATGCGCGAAATCCCACCGTCTTTGTTTTTCCCCATTTGTGTTTGCTCGTCTATCTACATACTGCAACTTTTTGTTGACCTGGCGTGATGTTTCCTTTGTACATGACGGCAGTGGGTTACGGCACTTCAGTAACATAGGGATTCTTTCATCCCTAATTGGTTTGATCTGTATTGATCCTTATCACGTCTGTCTTCATTTCCTACTTTCGTTCTTTTTTCAAGCTCATGTAAACTTTGAAATGAATCCGAGGTGTTACAGGAGTAATCTTCTATTTGCCGTTTTCCATTCCTTTGTCGTTGAGTCTATGTTTTACGATTGTATTGTTCACGGCTAGCCCTCGGAAGAAACTAGTTTTTCTTTTACGATGACGTCCAATTTTCTCCATTGACAGCTCATTGATACGGCGGCGACAATGCACCGGATCGTCTGACGGGCTGGTTCATGCGTAGTTCGAACTCATGTTTTCCTCTTGCAATGTCTGTTGAGACCACTCATTCGTACGCCAGGACTCCGCTTCGGACGGAATCGGGCGGCGCGGGCGGTGGACGTATCCATATGAAGTCATCCGTACGGCACCTTGTAGGTAGGTTCTGAAGAGCGTCTCTCGATGAGGTCTCATGACTGTTCAAGGCCATAGTGGTACTATATGTACCGGTGTGCATAGTCGAAGTGGGATCATGCTGGGACGCACTCCCACGCTCACTTCAGACTCACAGCAATCTCGACCATGTTGACCCATCTAGTTTGCGTTTCCGGCAGCTCTGCATCAGTCGAGACTTCCGCCGCACGTTTCCTTTTCTTCGCCGCCTTCTTCGACGGAGGCGGACGCGTAGAGGCCGTAGGCGTAGCAGATTGCCCAAGGGAGCCACCATCAATGGTAGTCTGCTCTGCAGAAACCGGAGCGGTGTCCCCCTCATTTCTCTCATCGCTATCCTCTTTCTCTTGCTCTCCAAGCTGCTGGTACCCCCCATCATCCTCAGGAGTAACCGTCCTCCTCCTCTCCGCATCATCCGCGACAATATCATCCACAACAAGCACGCTCCCCGTCTTCACACGAACAGCATACTCCTCCGCCCGCGCCTCAAACCACTTCCCCACACTAAGCGCCTTCTCAATTGCCCTCCCGGTTGCCTTGACGAATACCTCCTCGTTCTGTCTTCGGCGTTCCTCGTCCGCGTTCGCGACGCGGGCCAGTTTCTCCCTCTCGCTCAGCCTTCTTGAGTTCGGCTTCGTTCTTGCCAACGCTGAGGACATGGCGCGTTGTTCGGCATGTCGGAGAAGTTTCTGGACGCGTTTTACAGCGCTCATAAAGGGGGTTTTGGTGGATATGTAGACTGTCTTGGGGGTTTGGGGACCGGCGAACGGCGAGGAGACCTGGGGGTGGGGGATGGGGCGTTTTTGGACTTTGGCATCTGGGTGAGTGACCATCAGTTTTTTTGTCTTTCTTCCTTTTTCTAGCTGGTTTTTAGGTGGAACATGGATCGGAGTGAGTGGTTTGCGGTTTTTGGGTACATTTTGGTAGCTTTACGAGGTCCTTGTTCTTTTTTTCGAACTGGAGCTCTCGCGTTAATGGTCCCGGCGCCATGACTGCTGAGTTGAATATGATGAATATTGTTTATTAAGTGGCCTGTGATAAGAAGGGCGGGAAAATAGAATTCACGATGCTGGATAATTGATCTGTTTCTAGGTGTTCCAGAATGGAGTGTGCAAGTTTGATGCTAAAGTTCCTCTTTTGCCAAGCCTGTTTGACTTGCCTTATCGGCTATCGCGAAGATTCAGCCCTTTACATTTCATCAACACCCAGCTCACGTTATCACTGAAAAGTACACTCAATTGAAGCTAGTTAACTCTCATAGTCCTTGTAGGCTCTACTCTGCACCGGTGTAGAGCCGGTAAGGTCCAAATCGGCCAACTTCTCAGGACTGGAGAAATTGTCACTGTTCCGCCGGGGGGAGGGGGGGAGAACACAGCGCACTGGGTCAGCAGCAAAGATGGAGTAGTCGAAAGACCACCGACCCCTCCCAGGTCCGTGGAGCCTGCAATATTAATTTGAGTGGAGATTGAGTTAGTGGAGACCTTCTTGCATAATAGCACATTGGAAAACAAAAAAGAAGCATGAGGGGAGGGGAGGCCCAGTTCCATGTGCGAAGGAAACGAATAGTGCCGAGCGAGTCCCTCGGCTGAATATATTTGACTGTTGAACAGGTGAAATGAAGTCTCAGTGACGGAATGCGAGCGTCGTACAGCAAGCGCATATACGTTCTTTACAGGGCCTTGGTATGATTCTACACATACGAGACCAATAATGGTCATCAACGTCAGCTTCAAGAGAAGCATTCGAAAGGTTAGCAAGACTCAAAAAGAGGTCGCCTATATTCCGTAGAGATGGATGCATAGAGAGGGGCAGTCAGCGCCGCCTTGGATCGACATACGGGGTTTTGACCAAGACCAAAACATAGCACGATCTCCCACGATCTCCATACCTGGAACTGGTATCATCACTGGGGCCCGGGCACGACAGTGCTCACTGTACTAAATGCCGCATGTCCCACAATGGTGGGCTCTCATGGGCAGCTCTTACGTCAACTCGAAATGCCTTCTGCTCTAGTTCAACCGTGCAGTGAGGGGAGGCATTCCTGAAGGAAGAGGGGCCAGCCAAGCGGCCTTCCACCCAACCGTTCAATGTCCAGCTAGGACCGCCGTCGACCGACAGAGATCACACTGACTTTGTCCACAAATGGAAAAGCTGGTGGGTTATCTGCTTCTTGGCCTACGAAAGTACCGCTATTCTATTTTACTGGGGGGTGCCTCAGTATCACAAATGTATCCAACCGGGGCATTGGAATTGGAAACGCAAAAGATACTATAAACAGAGCATAACTGCGTGCTCAGCCATCCATGCGCGGTCCAGCGTCGTCGATATCTGGATCTGGTCCAACTACCTGCATGTTCGGAGTACCTGATTGGAGATCGTGATGGGGCCTCAGCCGGACGGTTGATGGAGACGAAGCTTTATTGGTCTGATCGGCCGTTTTAGGGAAAAAAATTCTCGTTGGCCGGAACGTTGAAATTCGCGCTTTTTCTGCGGGCATCGACTCCCCTCCGACTCCGACGTTGGCCGAAACAGCGTCTAGACCGTGCGGCGTACTTTCGGCGAAGAGAAAAAAAAAATAAAATAATTTTTCCTTCATTTGTGCCGGAGCTGCGTGATGGAGAATACTCCAGTCAGTAGCCATCTGGCAGTGGAGAGAAGCAAGAGAAATATCACCAATGACATCCTGGTGAGACTGTTCCACACGGCAGCCGGACTGCTTCCCCCTCCTCCCAAGGTTTCAAGCCAGCCTAGCCGGTAATCCCACCCAGAACCGCGGGCCCGGGGCAGCCGGCGATTCTCTTGAATTGTTGCTCCCTGGTGGGTGTACGGAGTAGGTGATCGACCAAGGCCCATCGTGCGTGAAGTGCATGAACGAACGACCTCCTCTCTCGCAGTTCGAGGCCCAAGCTCCGCACGATAGAGTTTGCGATGGACGTGACTATTGCATTATTTGTATCGCGACGCGGTTTGTTTATGGTGTATCATATCGTTTCCACATGAGCGGTCCGGAAACTGTTCTGGACACCCCCGTTAGCGGTGGAAACAATTAATGTCTCTGCCCATAGGACTGGGCTGCCCGTCTCTAGCACAGATCACCCTGTGTCATGTACAAGGTAGATTTTCTGTACGTGCCGTATGTATGGGCATACCGCGTAGGAATGAGGAGAGATTGTGCAGTGCAGGGATACATAGAGTCGTGTGCTCCGCGCAGCATAGATTCGGTCTCAGCTCTGGCTGGCTTGGGCTGTTCTCCAGGAACTGGGAAGACAAGCGAATGGCTCATCTCGCGGTGTGGATCAACAGGGGGGACGCTGCCCCGGGTGCTGCAGTTGGGTAATTCGTAGCACAGGGTGCAGCAGACATCGTCGGATCGTCCTCGACGACCGGAAGAGACCCCCCGCGAACCGGGTGATGGGAGCTGCGTTTCGCATCGGCTGTACAGAGCCGTAATGATGATCATCTTTCCTCGCGTCCTGCAGCCCTGGCTGAGCCGACTATTATTATATCGTAGTCAATTCCATTCCTGTCCTTCTCTCTGCTCAGTCGGACTCACGTCTCCATTTTCCACCAATTCCGCTCCCTCTCTCCCCTCTCCCTCACTTGTATTTCGCTTTCCTTTGTCGACATCTTCGTCCAAAAGTTATTCTCCGTTGAACACTCCTTACGAGAAGCTAGTTCCTTCTTTCGTTTGCATTCTCTCGTCTCCTTCTCTCATCTCGTTCGGATCCGATTAAGCTTTCGGGGCCCGTAAACAAGTCCCCCGAGGCCTCTCGTATCAGTGCGACGTCGTGTGCTTGCTTGCTTTTCATCAACATCCAGACATCGCTTCACTTCAATCTTTTCCCTCTCTTTTGACTGCTCATCTTTCTTACTTGATTGCGTCCGCGCGCAATTCTCACCGCTGTTCTTCGTTTGCGGCTCTTGTTCGATAAACGGTTTTGAGGAGGGAGGCGACTTTTAAGTGTTAGGAAAACACCCCTCTTTCCATATCTCTCCTGGTTGAGAGCTGTTCGGTTCATTGGAGAAGTTTCTTCTTTTCTTTTGCATTTCTTCTAGGACTGTATCAGCTTGTTTCGAACTGCCGTTTGCTGGGAACAAAACCGCGTAAAACAACGTCTTGACTTGCGTGGATATTGCTATGGTGACACTCGTTTCGCTGTCATTGAACTCGACAAACAGTGGCCTCAACGAATCCTTGTTACTGCCAAAGCTTGTATACATATAAACCTTGATCTCTCGCCCCCCTTCGCTCTAAACATCTTCTGTACTTCTACCTTGTTGTCAGTCATAGTCTTACCGCCTCTTATCTACCTCCGTCATGACAAGGCTGGAAGCTTTACCGGGGGTGGGCGTCCCTGATGGGTCCGCTCTACCTTGGATTCTCGACCACTACCTTCGTTACCCCGGATCTTACGAAATTCCTCTTCGCACCATGTACTCGTTGAATTGCAGGTCGACCAAACGGGCACCTTCTCCGCCGTCACCGGGGAAACCCCTGCCGCAGTCTGCGTTCTCGCAGGGATATCCCTCGCAAGAGTCTTGCCCAGATGCAGCGGCAGAGTTCAAGGCACAATTGGTCCATCAGATAGCCCGATTACCATCGCAACCTTGCACGCTGCCTCCCAGCTTCATCACTTCCTTCCTGCGTCGGTGCTTCGCTGGTAGACTGGACGAGGTTGACTTTCCCCAGGCTCTGACGGGCCTGGACTATCTCAGATACCTTGAAGATCGCCGTCGAAAGGAGTTCGATGCGGCTCTGCGGCGGTTGGAAGTCGACCCTAGTCAGCTTGCAAATGAGTCTCCTGCTGTCTCGGCTTGGATCGAATTTATGCAACGCCAATGTTTGAAGACCGATGCTCTCTACACCCAGGTCTATCTTGGTCTTCGCCGCTGGGTAAGGCTCAAGTCCCTGAAACTGACCCTCCATGCTATCTATTCAGAGCAGCTAACAGATAATACAAGGCTCTGATCAACGAAATGCTTCTGGAACCTTACAACAAGGCCAACTGCATTGCTATGCTCAACACACTATTCCCCCCGGTCACGGAGTCGACGAAGACGCCCACCCCGCAGCTGACTCCTACCGTTCTGCAGTCTCAACGAGACGGCTTTTTCCGCTTCATCTCCGCCAGGGATACCGGTGGCAGACAGGTCCTAGATCAGCTAGTGGAACAGGGAGCACGAGAAGGGGAAGAGACCGGATGGCCACTAGTCCGGGACGCCCTGGACCAGTATCTCCGAGTCGCCAATGAACTCATCGACCAGTGTTTCGCAGTCCGGGACCGGAAGAGCTTCGAAGAAGAGGAAGAAGATAAACTTCAGGGTAGCGAACGTAAAGCTCGCAAGGCTGACTCCGGTATCAGTTTCGGCTCTTCAGGAGCTGCCACTTCCAGCCACAGAAGCACCAGCAGCACAGATACCACGAACAAGCCTCTCCCGCCATCCCCCTCGCAGCAGTCCGTTGCGAGACCGGCCGGTTCTGCATTGGAACGACTGGCTCGGGAGTTCCGGAAGCTGGGCGACGGACACAAGATCAAGGGCCTTGGGAAGATGAGATCACATGCTACACTGAGGTCAACCAGCGCTCTCAGCCTTCGGTCCGACAGTCTCGCAGGCGACAATTCCGGTGCCGAGTCCATCTTCGACGTCGATGAGCGTAAGCGCAAGCGGCTGGTCTGGGAGGCCAACATCAGGAAAAAGAAAACGTACGCCAACCAATCTGGTGACGACTCTCAACAAGAGAGATTGGTATGAAAAGCCAAAGAAAAAGAGGAAATAGATCTCTCCGATGTTCGACATGTTGCAAAACCATGCGGTATCCCGGAGGCGACTGAAAAGTTGGTTGGGATTACTCCTTCAAAAGTCCTTTTGGGCTGGTTGATATGACTTTCGATCCCATGTACCCTATTCTCCCCTCTTTTCTCGAGCCCCGGGGCTTGCATTATTCTTCGGAGTCTCAGTTGGATTGGTATCAACTCGCTGGCACGGCCACCAGAGCAAACCCAGCACATGAACCCAAAACTTTACGACCGACACGTTTTATGAAAGGTAAAAAAAGGAAATACAAAGAAAAGGGAAAACAGAATTCTGGAAATTTCAGATAAAAGCGACTGGACTTGCGCCTTTTTCAAAATTTGTTGCTGTTTGGATGGTCCTGCCTGCCATTGTTCACACAGCTACTGCAATGCTTCTTAGGCATGTGTACTATCTCTTGTATGCTACTGTGCTACAATGTAGACCTAGTTGAAATTATACTTGCTTTTGACATAGTTGACTGAGAATTATCTTGTAAAGTGGGCACAATCCGTAAGCGGTGCGTGTTTAGCCGCTTCGGCTGACGTAGCAGCTGTGCTCCTCTCTGTAAAAGAACTGTCCACCTGGCGACGCTGAGATGTCAACATTGAGCATACTCAGCTCTCTGCTTCTGACAATGTCAGTTTGACCGGATACTCTATGTTGCCATCCAATTAGATTCACATTTGGATGACTAGCTGTTAGCTCGTGATGTTTGCTCCCCTCCGTCGACCGAGTTAGCTTCTGTCTGGGAAATCCCTCGTTTCTTCCTTTCCCGGAAGAGGACAGATTCAATATCTCAAATTGCAATTGCAGAGCCATGGCGGCTCCAGCTATTTTTCAGACCGGTCCGCAACGGTTTTTATGTCTCATAGCAGTAGTTACTGTCTTATGTGCTTGTATAGCGCATGCTAGTCCTTCTATCAACGCTGCCCTTCAAGCATCCTTCGACTCCGCGCCGTATCTTTTGGAGCTCTTGTGAGTTCTTCGGCATTTCCTTCCCTACTGTTACTTGCTGTGAACCGTGCAATGCAATGACTGGCTGACTGACTGACTGACTGAATTATTGGTGATCAGAGAAACAGCCGCGGAAGAAAATGCAACATCCTACTTCCCCCTACTTGATCGGGTCGCCGATGGTGCCTTCGACGACGCGGTGACCGACAAAGAGCTGTACGACCGGTTCTTGCAAACCGTGCAAGATGACGGCTTTCTCGCGACCCCCGAGAGTCTCTCGTCTTTCAAGTTGTCTCTGGCGATCCGGTCTGCGGCTCCTCGGATCCAGGCCCATTATCAGTACTACAATACTTCTGTTCAGCCTTTGTTGATGTTTGCCCAGGATGCGGCTTGTCCCGTATGGGTGCATTCGGAGGGCAAGCAATATTGTTCTTCGACGCTGGAGCGTGCGCAACAGGATGTTGCGGGGGATTTGTATGGTGCCTTTTTGTCTCCTTTCGGTACAACCTCCTGCATTGCCATTGTCTAATTGACTGTATTATTCTTCCATACGATTAGGGATCCTCGGGAACTTCCGTTTGATCGGGTCTTCGGCGATCCATCTTCACCTGCAGCGGTACTCTACGCAGACGTCGCGTCGCCGATGTTTAAGGAGTTCCATCGGAGTCTGAGTGCTCTTGCAAAGGAAGGCGTGATTTCGTACCGCATTCGATATCGCCCTCCTCATCAATGGAACCCGCGGCCACTCTTTGTTTCAGGTTATGGAGTCGAGCTTACGCTGAAACGGACAGACTACATTGTTATCGATGATAGGGACGCGGAACAGCGCGCTAAAACCGACTCAAATGCCGGTGCGGACGAATACTCTGCGGTGCAGGACGATTCTCCAGATGACTTGAAACCTCTCTCGTCATCTGAAGTCGCTAAGCTGGGTTCCAACACTGCTGGTTTCGTGATGGATAGCGGGGATCCCTTCGAAACTCTTCTGAAAGTCACTCAAGACTTCCCCAAGTTCTCTCCTAGGATAGCTGCTCACAATACGTCAGATTCATTGTTGAAGGAAATTCGTTCAAACCGAGCAGGCATGTTTCCTTCTGGCTTCAACGTCATGTGGATCAACGGTGCGCAGGTCGATCCTCGCCGCACCGACGCTTTTTCTCTAGTGGACCAGCTTCGACGGGAGAGAAGGCTGATGGAGAAATTCAGGGACCTGGGCCTGTCCGCCCAGGAAGGAGTTAGCATTTTGTCCCACAAGTCCGTCGGACTAACTCAGGCCAACAATGCTTTGCCGCGTTATGATTATCGGGACCAGATTGAGGGCGGCAAGGTCATCATATGGCTGAACGACTTGGAGAAAGACACAAGATATGAGTCTTGGCCTAGTGACTTGAATTCTGTTGGTTCCCCTCTTAAGTAGGCGTGTCGTGTACAAAATTGTGCTAAACGTGTCCCTAGTACCTTCAGCGAGCATTCCCTGGCCAGGTCCCTTCGGTCCGCCGTGATCTACACAACGTGGTTTTCCCCGTGGATCTGACCGATCTACAAGACCTGGAATTGGTAGTCGATGCCCTCCAAACTTACGTCAAAAGAAAGATACCCATTCGATTTGGTATCGTTCCCGTGGCCTTCTCTACGGGGTCTCTCAAGCAAGCTAAAGTTGCCCACTACCTTAAAGATGCCTTTGGACTCGGCAGTTTAATACAGTACCTGCAGGAGGTAAGTAAATTATTGCCGAAACGAATATAATTTGCTTTTATTTCGGCTGCTGATAGAACTAGTCTGCATTTAAGAAGAAAACAGCTACTCCAGATAAGTCCATCTTCAAATCGGTGGTAAAAACCCGGGACGTGCTTGCCGGCAGGCAGACTCTTTCTTTTGAAGAGATTCAGGGGAATGCCGACTTGGATGGTATCATATCTCGTACAATTGATTATCAGAATCGGTTGGGTATTTCTGGTGCAACATCTCATTTCTTCGGCAACGGTATTCCTCTGCCTCGCACCGATAACTGGATCCAGGAACTCAGCCAACAGATTGGTAAAGACCTGCGCCTTGTTCAGCAAGGAATAGCAGATGAGAAGATCGAGGAGGATGCGTGGCTTCCGAGCTTTTTACTGTCTCAGGCGTTTGGGCGGCGCAATCATTATATTATCCCCGAGAACCCGAAAGATACTCGATTCGTAGATGTCACCAATGTTTTCAAGTTAAGAGGGGAGGAATTTTTGGATGAGGTTCCACGCCTTCAGTCGGAGGTGGATGATGTTTCTGACAGCGTGCATTTGACCGTGGTTGATGACTTTGACTCCGAACACGGCTTGAACCTGCTCACTGCAGCTTTATCCTTGGGGAAGGAACACCGAGAGACCGAGATTGTTTTTCTGCATAATCCTACTGCACTGGAGAGTGCTTCAGTTGGCACATCAAGGCAATTGTACCGTTCCCTCAAAGGGGATAGCAAGGTGGATGCAGCGCAGGTTCTGGCTGACTTGGAATCTTCGGACGGCTCCGAGATTTCGATTTCGGAGACAGAGACTCTGAGGACATCTCAAGCCCTAGGATCTCAGCAGTCGCTTGCTGGAGAACTCGGGTTTGCCCCGGGGGCTCGCGGTCTAGTTGTTAATGGGAGAATCGTGGGCCCGATTCCGGAGAACCTGAGGTTGACTACTGACGATTTAAGCCAGCTTCTGGGTTACGAGAGGACCCGACGGATAGCCCCAGTTGCGGAAGCCGTCAAAGACCTTGGGCTTGACTCAAAGTTTTCCTCACCCTTTGACTTCGCCAAGCTTACCTCACTGGTTGCTCTGTCGATGGTCTCCGACGTCCCCGAAGGACTCTTCGATAGGCCTCCGCTTATCCGAGTAAATATGTTCAACCGATGGAACACTACCTACTCTGCAATAACGGCCCGTAACGTTGAAGACCCAACAATCAGCGTTGTTGCTGTGATCGACCCTACGTCCGAGGTAGCACAGAACTGGGTGCCCGTTCTGAAGGTCTTTTCAGAATTGAGCGGAGTGAACTTGAAGATATTTTTGAACCCGCAAGAAGATATACAGGAGCTCCCAATTAAGCGGTTCTACCGCTACGTTCTGCAGTCTGAGCCTTCATTTAGCAGCAACGGATCTCTATTGGAGCCTAAGGCGACCTTCTCTGGGGTGCCAGTGGAAGCGTTGCTCACACTGGTCATGGACGTACCTTCTCCTTGGCTTGTTGCACCGAAGGAATCCGTCTACGATCTGGACAATATCAAGTTGAGCTCCTTGAAGAATGGGGACAATGTTGACGCTGTTTACGGCTTGGAGTATATCCTGATCGAAGGACATTCTCGAGACCTGACTACCAAGACTCCTCCAAGAGGTGCTCAACTTCTTCTTGGGACCGAGAATGACCCGCATTTCTCTGACACCATTGTCATGGCGAACCTGGGGTATTTCCAGTTTAAGGCGCAGCCAGGCATTTGGAAGATCAATCTGAAGCCCGGGCGGAGCAAAGAGATTTTCAGCCTTGACAGCGTTGGAGCATTTGGGTATGCACCTCAGCCCGGAGATGAGAACAATGAAGTTGCGCTCCTTTCGTTCCAGGGGATAACTCTCTTCCCTCGTCTATCTCGCACGAAGGGTTATGAAGCAGAAGACGTGTTGCGGGAATCGGAAACAGCCCTGGGTTCGGCCATGAATTTTGTCTCGAAAGGACTACATTTGGCGTCCGATGTTATTTCCGGTAAAGGCAACAGTGTGGAAAAGCATGCGGACATCAACATCTTTTCGGTCGCTAGTGGTCATCTCTACGAACGGATGCTTAATATTATGATGGTTTCCGTGATGCGAAATACAAAGCATTCTGTCAAGTTCTGGTTCATATCGCAATTCCTATCACCATCATTTAAGTCATTTCTCCCGCACCTAGCCAAAGAGTACGGCTTCTCGTACGAAATGGTTACATACAAGTGGCCCCATTGGCTGCGCGGTCAGCGGGAGAAACAGCGAGAGATATGGGGTTACAAGATCCTCTTCCTCGATGTCCTCTTCCCTCTTTCCCTGGACAAAGTCATCTTCGTGGACGCAGACCAAATCGTGCGGACCGATCTCTACGACCTGGTCACCCTTGACCTGGAAGGCGCTCCGTACGGCTTCACCCCCATGTGCGACTCGCGCGAGGAGATGGAAGGTTTCCGCTTCTGGAAACAAGGCTACTGGAAGAGCTTCCTCCACGGACTCCCCTACCACATCTCCGCTCTGTACGTAGTCGACCTCTCTCGCTTCAGGGCCATCGCGGCCGGTGACCGCTTGCGCGGCCAATACCAGGCGCTCTCTGCCGATCCCAACAGTCTGAGCAACCTCGACCAAGACCTGCCGAATAATATGCAACATTACATTCCCATCAAGAGTCTTCCGCAGGATTGGCTGTGGTGTGAGACGTGGTGTTCTGATGAATCGCTCGCCCGGGCAAAGACCATCGATCTCTGTAATAATCCGCTCACCAAGGAGCCCAAGCTGGATCGCGCGAGGAGACAGGTGCCCGAGTGGACAGCTTATGATGATGAGATTGCCGCGTTGGCTGATAGGGTCGCTGGTGGAAGCGGGCTTTCTTCAGAAGAGGAGGCGGGCCATGAACATGGTGAGCAAGATCAGAAGGTTCTCGAGGAACCTGCTGATTGGAAGAAAGACGAACTATAGTTATATACGTGTATGTATGTATAATTCTGGACCTTTGTTTTGGGAGGGCAGCTTCGAGGAGGCGTTCACATACTTGGCAGTGTACTGAATTAAATTGAAATGGAAGAGAAGAAAGATTCTGCAATAGAGAACACAAGTAGATTGTTTCGTCTTACAACTTGTTCTATCTATCACTTATACTGGCAAGATACAGACAGATAAGTTTCAGAGACCCGACCCTGGTGCTGATTCGGGTTCGAATTTCTCGAATTCACTCCCACTCTCACTCTCACTCTCACTCTCGCTATCATCGTCATCGTCATCGTCATCGTCACTGCTAGAGTCACCGAGCTCGCCAAAATTTAAGGGTTTGGCATCAGACTCGCTTTCCGTCTTAACGTCGACCGAGGGCGTGGAGAGCAGACTAGGTTGTTGACGACGGTGGAAGGGCCAGGTTGCTTTCCGCTGCGGAGAGGCTGTCAACGGGGGAGATTTGAGGTCGGAGACAGCTTCGGACTCGGATTCGGATTCGGACTCGGATTGAGTTTGGGGGACTGAGCGTTCGGTCTGGGTTCTTGGTGGATGTGGTTTGAGTTGGTCGCTCTCTTCTTCGCTTCCACTCTCGCTCTCGCTCTCGCTCTCGCCCGTTTCGTCACCAGAAGAAGCATCTCCATCGTCGCTTTCGGATCCAGCGCTGCCATGTTCGGCACTACTTTCGTCTTTCCGCTTTGCAGCTTCTCTTTCGTCTTGCTTCACCGCCGGCTTTCCATTGAGCCTGTCTATAGTACGGTCTTTGGGAATTGAAGCTGCACGGTCAGCAACTGAGGAGGCTTCTTCGCTAGCGCTAGAACCACTGTCGCTACTTTCACCGCTATCGGTTTCCTCGTCCGATGAATCCTGGGAGTCCGAATCGTCGGACTCGCTGTCCTCATCTCTGTGGGCACCATTGCCGTGGGATTCGGCATTAGGGCGTTTGTTTTCGGCGATCAGGGATTTCAGCGACTTCAATGTAGGCTGCCTGGGGGGGAATTGTTTGGGGGTGGAGTGACCAGGACTGGTTTTCTCTTTCCTATTTGCGTTAGATTCAACAGGACTCGTCTTCGTTGCCGGGGCGGTTGATGTTGTAGACGAATTACTATTTTGCCTTAGATTTTGAATCTTTCGGTTCGAGGCACGGGAAGAAGAATCCGAATCCGACTCTGACTCAGACACAGACTCAGACTGTGACTCCGACTCTGACTCTGCGTCGGAGCCGGAGTCGCCATGGCTTGCCTCTGGGGAGTTAAGTTCGTCTGCAGGTGTGATATTGTTATTGTCTTGCGCGTTACTGGGAGGAGTTGAGGGTTTGCGCTTTCGAGCAGTCATGCTTTCGGCATTTTCAGACTGTGAGTCCGCCTCGAATTCATCTCCTCTCTCATGGCCAGTAGCTTCAGATTCCGATCTGGATGCTGATTCGGACTCATTACTGGAAGCCGCTGATTCAACGTCTTTATGCTCAGGAGCTGTTGCATGTTCGGTTCCTTTACCGTTCGCAAGACGCGACTTCTTCGTCGACACTTGTCTCTGAGCACTGGCGAATTTCTTCCTTTTCTTGCCTTTTTCATTTCCGGTCTCCTCTTCATCTCCATCGTCGTCGCTGTCTGAATGTACAAACCTCTCGCTTTTAGGCCGCGTCTTCCACCGTCCCGGTGCGGTAGTGTCAGGCGTCCTCTCCGCCTCTGGAGTTCTGGTCAGCCGTGTCGTTTCCCTGGCAGCATCGTAGACCGCATTAGGATTCCCGCTAGCGCGATCTCTCAAGATCTTGCGAGTAATCCTGCGCCACTTGTCGGCACACTGTTGTCTGGAACGGCAGTGGTGAAGATGATCGCTAACGGCTCCCCATGCGATAAGGGATTCAGGAAGCTCGTAGATGTCCTTTCCTACATCGTGACCCATAGTCTTCAAAGTCTGCCATGTATTTATAAGAGCCTCTTGTAGTGCGAGTACTTCCTCCTCCACCCATGGCCCTCTTCGCATTGTATTACGATGCTCCAGCTGATTTCTCCACCGCTGGACAACATCATCATCACTTCGACCGATGAGTCGCGCGATATGCATCCATTTCGGGCCATGCTCCTTATATAGAGAGACGAGCTCCTCGTCCTGCCCCTCCGTCCATTCATGCGGCTTCTGCGTTGAGACTTGGAAATGTCGTTTCATGAATCTATATACCGATCGTCGATCCCGATTGGGGACAATCTCATAGACTCGTTTCCAAAAGTCTTGTTTCGATATTATTGCCGGATCACAGGGAAAGTCAGCTCCCTTCTCGCGCTCAGAATGTTGAACAATGCGATTGAACGTGGCCCCCGAGAGGACATTGGTATTGCAAAAGTCGACCTTGTAGTCCTCTAGAGCTTGAATTTCTTTAGGCGTAAAGAAGCCGGTCGATTTGCCCTCCTTGTTGGTTTTCGCTTTGCTAGGCCTCGTGATTGCCGACCTGGATCCACGTTTCACTGGTTTCGTCGATCCGTTCACCGCAGCCGAGTCGTTCGATGATGGTGGCGAGCGCGGCGTTGAGTGTGACTGTCTCTTCGTTCTCTTACTCGAAGAATTCTGAGATGACGGCGTTACCGGAGCTTTTGCAGCAGGTGAAGCTGGAATCTCGACTGCAACACTCTTATCCTTTGGCTCTTGCTCTTCAGTATCACCCCCATTCTGCATAGATTCCACCATTCGTTTCCTCTTCACAGGTCGAGGTGCCGGCATCTTTTCAGAGATTTCTAGAGGGGATGATGTGGTGGCCGAGTCGCGTTCGCGGTCTCCGTCCGTGGGCAATTTTCTCTTCCGGTTCGATGGGGCTTTCTTTCGCGACCCGGGGCCTAGGCTTCGAGGGTCCTCTAATGCGGTGGGAGCAGCGATACTGTCATCCTGGTCTGCGTGTGCAGATGGAGTTTGTCAGCTGGAATCTAGTGAAGCAGATCGCGCGATAGTAGGCGCTGCGGTCTATGTCTCTACATATCTTCACCAAAACAGGAGGATGAAGCGAAATTAGGCATTGATGGCTTACCTGACGACTTGGTGGAATCGTCATGCAACTGCGACGAAGTCTGACCCATCTGGAAAGAAAATCGCCTACGATTGTTGGTGCTTGGAAGTCGTGACAGAAAAGTCGCGGAAAACAAAACTCGGAGCGGAAGAAATGCGGAGACGCTAACGAAGAGCCAGATTATGCAGGGCGAAATGATCTACAACTTAATGCCCATTCCACCATCATCTCAAGATATTCTGGGTATGAGATAGATGGTTGAGCCCAGGTGCCTGTCAGAAAGCTTGCAGGAACTACGCGATACATGCGTGTGAAGGTAGTAAGAAATTCGGGGGGCGGGAATATACATGGTCTGTTCTCGTGAAGCCATTTCAATTAAGTATCTATTTTCATTTCTCGTAATACTCTCGACACCAGCTTCTTTTGATCTGCCGGATTCAAGTTGCGCTCTTCTGTTTCCTGGAGGCATCGTCCAATGGCCACTGTTGCCTTGACAGCAGCGCCTCCGCCATTCGAGCAGTCCACCCAAACTTTACCATTTCGTCCCACCGCGATCTCGAATCCTCCAATGCTCTCCAACCTCCTCCCCAGCTCCTCCAGAATAACCAGCCCTGCAGCCCCATCCGTGTGCTCTTTATTCGTAGAACTGGCTTCGATCAATCTCGCAGCCATGCCGAGGGAGACGTCAAAGACCATCCCGCCCGCCAGCGGGCCTAACCCCCCCGGTTCTGCTCTGCCCGTCGCAGGATTGATACACGCCAGCTCGACTTCAGTGCCCGCACCGACTCCAACGGATAACACGCGTGCATAGACGAGATCTCCGGTCTTCAGCATGGGTCGTGTTTTCTTTGTTGCTCCTTCAAACGCGAGCTGTCCCAGTAGAGCATGGGCTGTTTGTGGAGTGATTATGCAATGGAAGTAATCGGGACTGGAGTGGTGGATCTGTGCAATCACGAGGTCGTTCTGTGTTGGGATGTAGCGGCGGCCGGAAAATGAGAGAATCGATATCGCGTTTCTTTTGGGATCTGTAGAGAGGAGGCCCGCCTGTGTTGCAGCAATGACATGGCCGCCAGACGTCGCTGAGGATGATTGAGACTGAGGCTTTGAGAGTAGGCGGACTCCTGGTCCCAGTCTTAACGGAGAGGCAGCGGTGGAGGGAATATGCTCTGCAGGGATCTCCTCGCTGGGGAGAAGGATCACCGGAGACGACATGACGATGAGAACTGAAGGAACGAAGAGACAATCGATCAATCAATCGAGAGAATGGAAAGACGAGAAGAAAGACGCGACGGAAATTCCTGTCTCAGCCACACCTTTATCGATAAGCACCGCCACATGTGAATTGCGAAAGAATCCGCGGAAAGAAAGAAATTTCTACAATAACCGTTCGTTGCAATCCCATCGGCACAGGCTCTCGCCTTTTGAGCTACCTCTTACAGCGGTCTCGTCCCCTTCTAGGCTGATCCTGCTTCTATTCTACCTGTACACGGTACCCTCAAAATGAGCGACGAGGCCAACAGCGTCGCCCCAAACCCTGCGGAGAGATTCGCGATCGGGATCTCCTTTGGCAACACTTCCAGCTCCATCGCTCGCCTTTCACCTGTATGCTCAATTCTACTCCATAAACCAGTTGCTAAGGAATGGGTGCTGACGAGATGTGACTGTAGGAGGGGAAAGCTGAGGTTATTGCCAACGAAGAAGGAGGTCCGTCTTTAAATCTTCCAAAAGTCAACATAACTTGGGCATGCAGATGAAACTTACACACTGCTTCAGATCGTCAAATCCCCACGGTTCTGTCCTATATTGGCGGAGAAGAATACCACGGCACTCAGGCCAAGTCTCAGCTCATCCGCAACCCTCGCAACACCGTTGCGTATTTCAGGGATTATCTCGGCAAGGAGTATGTTCTGTTCTCTTTCTGTCTTTGCAAAGGAAGGAAGGAGAAGCATCACTAAAAGCGTGAATAGTTTCAAGTCGATAGACCCCACACCATGCCATCAGTCCGCCCATCCTCTGCAGAACGACTCCACCGTCGCCTTCTCGATCCACGATAAGAGCGACGAGCAACCCAGCACTGTGACCGTTTCTGAGATCACGACCCGTCACCTTCGCCGCCTGAAGCAGTCTGCATCTGATTTCCTGGGCAAGGAAGTCAATGCCGCTGTCATTACCGTTCCTACTGATTTCACCGCTGCCCAGCGCGAAGCTTTGACCGCCGCAGCTCAGGCCGCTGGCCTTGAAGTCCTCCAGCTCATCCATGAGCCCGTTGCGGCCGCTCTGGCTTACGACGCGAGACCTGAAGTTTCCGTGACGGATAAGCTGATTGTGGTTGCCGACCTTGGAGGCACACGGTCTGATGTTGCTGTCGTTGCGTCGCGAGGGGGGATGTATACCATCCTGGCAACGGCTCACGACTACGAGCTGGGAGGCTCCTCTCTGGATCAGATTGTCATTGATTACTTTGCCAAGGAATTTATCAAGAAACACAAGGTTGACCCTCGAGAGAACCCTCGCGGCTTGGCAAAGTTGAAGTTGGAAGGCGAGGCGACGAAGAGGGCTCTTAGTTTGGGCGCTAACGCTACATTGAGCATCGAGAGTCTTGCGGACGGAATCGATTACGGCTCTACGATCAACAGAACTCGCTACGAGCTGCTTGCGGGCAAGGTGTTCGCACAGTTCACCAGCCTGATCGAGTCGGCTGTTAAGAAGGCGGGGCTAGATGTTCTTGATATCGACGAGGTATGTCTCTTGTGTTCCCGAATAGCCTTAGACAATTTTTAAAACTAACCTGTAATGCACAGGTTATCTTGTCTGGTGGCTCTTCGCACACTCCTAAGATCGCCCAACTTACGCGGAACATCTTCCCCGAGAAGACGAATATCCTGGCTCCGTCCACAACAGCTACGGCGATCAATCCTTCGGAGTTGGCTTCCAGAGGTGCGGCTATCCAGGCCTCCTTGATCCAGGAATTCGACAAGGAAGACATCGAGCAATCTACACACCCAGCGGTCACAGCCACGCCTCACCTTCAGAATGCAATCGGCGTGGAGTTCGTGTCTGGAGGCCATCCCCACTTCAAACCGCTCCTCAACGCTGAGACCGCACTCCCTGCCCGCCGTGTTGCGCGATACTCCGCACCGAAGGAGGGCGGTGATATCCTCGTGCGCGTCTGTGAGGGCGTCCGGGAGATCAAGGTCAGCAAGCCTGAGCCGAAGTCGAAAGAGGAAAAGCATGCCGAAGCAGAAGACGATGAGGACGACTTGTCTGACTTCTCTGAGGAGGAGGATGACGAGATCCGCGAGTTGGCGTGGAAGACCGAGAAGCCCATTGCGGAGCTGGCAGTGAAGGGCGTCAAGGCGAAGGGCAAAGTCGAAGTTACGATTCATGTGAACACCGACTTGAGCCTGCAGATCACTGCTAGAGAAGTGGATGGACAGGGTGCCGTCCGCGGCGCCGTCGACGCTCCCAAGGCTTAAAACGCAGCCGTGCTCAGCATAACGTCATGGATGCTTTCGGGATTTCGTCGAAAAGAGGAAAAGGGGAAAAAAAAAAAGAAGAAAATAACCCAAGAAAAAAAAGAGAAAAATAGTAATCCTTTGGTGAATGGCATTTTGCATCTTCTTTTCTGTGCTTCTCGGTTGCATGATACATTCATTGCCCACCACTGGATGGAAAACTTCACATCTTATGTCAGCGAGAACGCCCCCCATCGAACGGAGGAAGGAACAGAAAGGGAAAGGATATGATTCGAAGACATTGATTGGATGTATATAGACCATAAAACACAATAGACCTGTTCTCTGGAAGGCCCTTGGAAGGTTCGCTTCCCCTGCCCTTTTTACCGCGGCTGGTCCTCTGGACTGGTCAGTGAAAAGGGGGGAAGATGATGCCTAGCCATAATAATGTAACCCAAGCAGTTTTCTTTCTGCAGATTCTGGGACCACGGCGCGTGAACTGTGGAAGGCTCGTATTAGGAACTTAGGAACTGGATGGGTACACTTGGCGAATTCGCGAAATTCGCCTCTGAGAGCGGACGGCGACTTACAGAGCTGCAATTCTAATTACCTCCACACTCGACATGCCACCAGGTAAGTAAGTCGGTACTAACTAACTAACTAATTGTCTAGTTAATGCTAGAGCCCCCTTTCCAGCGCTTCACCGGCCCGGTTTGCGCAGGGACCCCCGGCTTCGTCACCCTTCAGCTGGCGTGTCTTACCTGAATGCTGAATGCTGAATGCTGAATGCTGAATGCTGAATGCTGAATGCTGAATGCTGAATGCTGAATGCTGAATGCTGAATGCCAAATGTCTGAGCGAGGCTCAACTGTCAGCCTCTTTATCTCGCAGAAGACTCAATTGGTTGGCGCAACAAACTTGGCCCTAGAACGCCGGCAGAAGTCGACGAAGAAGTGTCGTGGCGAAAAGCATGGCCCGTTTAATTAATTGAATTGGATGCCCACTGGGCAAGCCCTTGCCTGGCATGATGGGACCCAGATCTCCAGGCCCGGGGGAAGAAGAGTCCCCGCAACGAGCCGTCGACCGGCCGGGTGTCTCGCTCTTCATTGGCAGCGCTTTTTCTCCGTATCGCTGGTCGGCAGGCTGGGAGTGATAGGTGAAGATAAGGGAAGACAAGATATTACGATTATCATTGCTCTTCACCTGCACTGCACCCAGCCATCTGCCGCGATGATCGTTATTGGGCCAAATGCCGCCGGCCAAACCTTGCATGGCGGAGGCTTGCCCTCCTTAAGCCGCCGGGCCGTATACTCTTCTCAGTCTTGTCGACATGGCCAAGGGAGTCTTATCTCCCGAGTACGACTCAAGCCGCCTGTCAGCCAATGTGCGGCTGGCAACGCTGACGGGGCAGCTTAGGCTTTCCTTGGCTATTTCCTTCTCGACGCACGTAGCGTGGTCGATCAGCGTGCTTGGCAAGATAAGGTGGCTTTTGTTATGTACAGCTTTGTACAGTTGAGGAGGAGCCGATGTGAGTGCGCGGCGATCCTGGCCGTGTACAGCGTACGTACGCCTTCGTTATCGCCCACCGGAGAAGTTAGAACAGCACACAAACTGCTGGCTTTGCCTCGAGCCACAGCTGAGACTCGTGTCTGGCGCTTCTCTCTCTCTCTCGCTCGCTCTCTATACTCTCGCACCGTGGCCCCGCAGCGGGCTGGCTTCCCGATGTCACCCAAGCCTGCCTGCCCTAATCTTTTTTGCCTTCCTCTGCTTCCACTGGATTGGAACAGATAGGGTGCCGTGGCAAACGCTTCCTCGTGTCCACTGCTCTGTCTGTCCACTCCGGGTGATGATGGCTCTTATCAGTACTGGTCTGTCATCGCGATTATGATAATAATAATCCTCCGATGGAATCTGGCGCGCGCCGGGGGGGGGGGGGGGGGGGGGGGGGGGGGGAAGTTTGTCGATATCAGGATGATATTGCTAGGCGCACGCCCCTGATCCCTGTAACGGATTTATACCAGGCCGTGTCTACCTTTTTCTCTCTCTTTTCCCCCTCCCCCTGCTTATCCTCCTCCCTATTCATGTTATAGAAGGGCCAAAAACCAAAGAAAAATCGAAAAGTCCTATCTCATTTCCTATTATGGACGAAAAACAAGAGGCTCATTACCCTGCAAAGGATGGGGCGCACGTCGTGGGCGAGGTCTCGAGCGACGTGCCTCACCATGATGAAGACCATGGCGAGCTGGCGAAGACGTTGCAGTCGCGCCATCTTGTCATGTTCTCGATCGGTTCGTCCATTGGAATGGGTCTGTGGTTGGGCTCCGGTACATCGTTGATGAACGGAGGTCCCGCTGCTATCTTCATCGGTTACTGCATCGCCGGTTCGATCGCCTGGGTGCTGAACCAGGCCATTGGAGAGCTGGCTATCATGTACCCGCTTCCATCAGCCTTCCCTCAGTGGGCCGGCAAGTTCATCGACATCTCCGCTGCGTTCACCGTCGGCTGGTCCTACTGGTTCTCTGCCGCCATCACCGTCGCCAACGAGCTCCAGGGTGTGGTCACCGTGCTCGGTTTCTGGACAGACAAGGTGCCCACCGCCGCCTGGCTCAGCATCTTCCTCGTCGTGATCATCCTCATCAATATCTGTGCCGTGCGCGTGTTCGGTGAAGTGGAGGCCATCATGTCTACTATCAAGCTGTTCTGGATCGTCGTCATCATCATCACCTGCATTGTCATCAGCGCCGGTGGTGCACCCAACCACCACAAGACCGGTTTTGAGTACTGGAACTCCATGCCCTTCACTCACGGCTTCAAGGGTTTCCTGACTGTCATGGGAACCTGTATCTTCGCCATGGGTGGCTCCGAAATGGGCGGTATTGTGGCCGCTGAGGCGCAAAACCCGCTCAAGTCGGTCCCGCGCGCCGTCAACTCCATCTGGTTGCGTCTCTCGCTGTTCTACGTCCTGGGTGCCCTCATGGTCACCATCACAGTCTCCCCCAAGGACCCCAGCCTGTTCGGCGGTGAGGGCATCAACGCCAGTCCTTTCGTGGTGGCATTCCGCAACGCCAAGATCGAAGGTCTCGCCCACGCCATGAACGCAATTATCTTCGTCAGCGTGCTCTCCTCCGGCAACGCCAACGGCTACGCCGGAACCCGTACCCTGGTCGGTCTCGCCCAGATCGGTCTTGCGCCGAAGTTCTTCGCCTGGTGTGACCGCACTGGCCGTCCTTGGCCCTCCATCATCCTCACCTTCCTCATCGGCGGCGGCCTCTGCTACCTGAATGTCAGCAACTCCGGCGCAACCGTGTTCGGCTGGTTCTCCAACTTGACATCCCTGTGCATCCTCTGGACATGGGGCACGATCCTGCTGGCGCACATTCGTTTCCGCTGGGCGTGGAAGGCGCAGGGCCGCCACGTAAGCGAACTCCCCTGGAAGACCTGGACATGGCCGTGGGGCTCCTTCTACGGGCTCTTCTGGTGTATTCTCCTCGTCATCAACGAGTTCTACCTCGCCGTCTGGCCGTTGGGAGAAAAGAGCAGCGCCAAGAACTTCTTCGCTACCTACGTTTCCATGGTGGCTATTGTGGCCATCTACATCGGGTCGAAGATCTATTTCCGCACGCCGCTCTGGATCAAGGCGGAGGATATCGACCTCGACACCAACCGGAAATACTACGTTGATGATTCCTCCGATGTGGAGGCTGCCGGCAAGAAGAACTGGAAGGCGCCCATATCTGGCTTCATGAACTTCATCAGCGGGGACTCGAAGGTCTAATTTTCGATCTCGCGAGCTCGAGAAATTAACGTGGCATGTCTCGATTGGAGTCGTTTTTGAGTCGGTCTTCTATTTATTTTTTTTTTTTGTTTTCTGCGTTATTGACGCTCCCATGTATTCATGTGTTTTTTCTCTTTCTCTCTTGCATGCATGATGGACTTGGTCCTTGACCTGGACTTTTGCAGGAGGCCCGTGTATCTAGTCGATACAATAAAGAACTAACAACCCAATTCTGGTCATCCATTGCTTTCTCTCGTAACCTTGTGTGTGCCGTAGTAGTAGTATCTACCTTTCTCATGATCCCTACCAGTACCGCCAGTGATGCACAATAGCGACGACAAGGCGTTCGTCTACTGGACAAACAGATAGTATACTTAGGGCCAACAAACGGGGCACACTAGTTATTACACTGTACGTCAAACGTAAGCCTCGATAAGACAAGAACTTACGAGCATATGAGATTCAGCATCAGGCCCACATGCCTGTGGAACCCCCGGGGGCGCGGAAGCTCCAAGCTGGATTTTAAACTTTTGGAGGCGCTTCCAAACACTCTTCTATCAGGAGTCGGGCAATTGGCTCCTTATCACGGCTAAATGCGGGTTGGGTTGGACTTGGTAAATTCTGAATTCGTAGCTTTGTTCGAGAGACGGAGCCGCCTTGCGCGCCATTTGTCGTCGGCTAATTATTCCTTGTTTATCTCGGTTCTCGAAGCCGCGATTGATTACGGCTTTGCTGGTGCTGCTTCGGCTTTGCTTCTGGTTGGTGAGGCCTGTCTGGTTGTCTTGTCCCCTGCACATCGTCTTGTCTGTCATGGAGTTGACGGATCGATCAGCCCTTACTCGAACTTCTTGCTTGCTCTCCGATCGTTGGACGTTATGAAAAGAAAGAAGAACAGAGACGGTGTCAACCGGGCTTATCGAGGGTCCTGCGGATTCTGAGCCGATTGGATGCTGCGTGTTCCTTGAACGACCACATCTCGGTCTATGCCTCTTAACTAGTAGACATCTATTGCTTTACGCTCGCAGTCTCAACCAAAACACGGACTGATTGAGCAATCTGTTATTACGTGGAAACCTTATTGCTTGCGGCAAGCCTCAGGCAAAATGCCAGCACCAGCAGCACCAGCAGCACCCAGCCTAGTGCCCTTCAAATACACAGCCCTGGACATAGGCACCATCAAGCCCGATGGATGGGCAAAGGACCAGCTCCAGCTTGCCGCTACCGGACTGGCAGGACACCTGCTGGACTTCTACCGGTACATCAAGGACAGTTCCTGGCTGGGCGGCACGGAAGAGTACAGCGGCCTCAACGAAGCAGCCCCCTACTGGTACAATGGCATCGTGCCGCTGGCATACACGCTCGACGACGCGAGACTGAAAGCCCAGGCGAACTCATTCCTGGACTACGTGCTTTCGCACCAGGCGAGCGACGGCTGGATCGGGCCCGAGATGACGCCCGAAACGAGGGGGCTGTGGGCTAGATGTCTCCTGTTCTGGGGGATGGAGGCGCACGCTCGCGCTGATCCCGGTAGGCGGCAGAGCATCGTTGATGCGATGTTGAGGTTTACCAGGTTGGCGAATGCGATGCTCAGGGACGGGTACAGGGGTTACTTGTCGCGAGAGGGAGATGTGTTTGATCCGCTTTTGTTTGGACTGGCGCGGGCTCACGAGCTGTCTACCTCGTTGCAGTGGCTGTATGACGAGGTCGGTGTTGATTCCCCCGACAGGCCTGTTATCTGGGAGACGATGGAGATGATGTGGACGGCTGCTGAGCTCGGTGGTCGGGACTGGTCGCGGTTCTTCGTGGATGGGGTCTTTCCAACGAGTGCGTCGGTCAAGCCACGGCCGAATTTCGAGCATGGCGTCAATGTCGCGCAGGGTGTGTTTGTTTGTCCCTATTCTATTGCGGTCGGTCTATGTACATCAAGCTGAACAGGATATGCATGCAGGTCTGCGGTACACGGCTCAGAAATACCGGATGAGCCATTCGGCGGACCTCGCGACGCAGACGCGAGCGGCCGTCGACATGGCGTTCAAGTACCACGGGACGCCCTCGGGGTCGATTACCAGTGATGAATTCCTCGGTGGACTGGAGCCTCAGCGCGGGACAGAGCTGTGCATGGCCGTCGAGCTGATGTCCTCTCTCTCCTGGCTGCATTGTCTCTTCGGGGACAACGACTATGCAGACCGGACTGAACTGGCTGCTTTCAATGCTATGCCGGGGGGGATCGCAGCCGACTGGTGGAGTCACCAGTATATCTCACAGAGTAACCAGCCGTGGGTTAAGCGGCTTGATGGCCGTCCGTTCTACGACGTGAGTCCGTACGGGAATGTGTTCGGGTTGGAGCCGGACTATGTGAGTAGCATTCTTGCTCGTTGTTGTAGCTACAAACGTCCCATGGAACCACTGTTGACTGAATCGAATAGCCCTGCTGCTTGGTAAATCACCATCAAGGCCTACCGAAATTCGTGGCTGCCGCGTTCGTGCGTAAGGGAAGCCATGGGATTGTCCACAGATATCTGATCCCGGCTACTCTGCAGCTTTCTCTAGATGGAAACGCCGTGTCTGTCCAGGCAGACACGAACTATCCATTCGGGCAGAAAATCAAGTACAAGATCCACTCCGAACAATCCTTTGACTTTTACGTCCGCATTCCCGACTGGGCGACTGCGTCGTCCCACGCCCAGCTCCCGCACAGCAGCAAGATTGTCCCATTCACAACCTCCAACACTGACACGGACAAGCTCTTCAAGGTGCCGATATCTGGTGGAACAACAGAGTTCACCATCCACCTGGGCGCCGACGTGCGTGTCGTACCCCGCCCGCACTCCACGGTAGCCATCTACCACGGCCCATTGCTCTACGCCCTGGATATCAAACACACCTCCACATCCACGCCACCAACACACTGGAAGAAGAACACGGACCCTTTACCCCCTGATGCGGACCACCCGCATCTCCTCGATCACTTCCTCACCCCTGCACCCGGCGCGGAATGGGCCGTAGCCATCGACCCCTCGCAGATAGCAGTGCACACTACTACCACCACCACCACCACCGCTGACGAGGTAGAAGCAATGGCACAACTGCCCAATCCGATCTATGCACCGGGTGCCCCGCCGACGTACCTGTCCGTCGCGGCCGTCAAGATTAAGTGGCCCGTCGTGAACGGGACGGCGGGCGTGCCTCCGGACGATGTCGTGGTGGAGGGAGAACCGTTTGTGGCGAAATTTGTGCCTTTTGCTAGTTCGCCGTTGCATATGGCGGAGTTGCCTACCGTGTCTTTGCCGGGACAGAATCTGGATTGAATTGAATATTCTCTGCTGTGTCTGATGCAATAAATCAAAAGTATGCGCGTTATCTGATACACATTAGTATTCTCCAATATAGTCCAATTCACACGAGAGGTATTTTACCCCTACGTAGGTGATGTACAGGACATGCAATACCATATTCTCGAATATTACAGAGTTTGTTTACTTGTCATGATCAGACTATGAAGCCAAACAGAGACGAATATCCTAAAGCCTACACACAGCTCAAAGCACATCTACAGAAGGTGAGAAGATCCTTGTCCATATCGTTTATCTCATAGAATATACTGCTCAGTAGCATTACCCAACAATATACAATAAAAACAGAAACATTCCTGTCATCAACTGCTCCCTTACCGCTGCTAATGACCTGGCAACTCGTTGCAGAACGCCGTTGGGTCCGAGCCAGGAACCTCTCGCGGCGGCAGTGCTGAGGTCTTGTAAGGAGACCGTGTGCTATTACCTCCTATCCACTCAACCATTTGGTCGTTCGCGTTCTTGTTCGGTTTATGTTTTCTCATCCAACTCAGCCAGATCAGAGCCATTAGGGCTCCTAGGACGGGGACACCTATTCCAACCCCTACACCAAGTGCGATTTTACTCGTGGTGTCCAGTCCGGACGGCGATGGGGAGGTGGTAGGTGTAGAGGCGATCGTTTCTCCACTACTGACGCCGGTACTGGTACTGCTCGTGTTGCTGATGGCGATGCTGGTGGTGCTAGGGCTGGTGCGGGTGGTGCTGGTGCTGGTGGTGCTGATGCTGGTCGTGGCAGAGGGTGGCGGCTCAGTGATGTTGAAGAACGCGGAGGTGAACCCGTTAGGTCCATCGGGGTTGATCCAGAAGAAGTAGAGGTTGGAGTAAGTAGGATCGAAGTCGTAGTACTGAACGACCCAGGTAAAGTTGGTGACTTGATCCTGGGGGTGAATTTTCGCTGAATCAGTCAGCTTCTTTTTGTTTCTTTCTTTCTTTCTTTCTTTCTTTCTTTGTTTGTTTTCTCTCTCTCTCCTCTCTTTTCCTACGATTCCTTGTTCTATCATTAGGGCTCCGAGTATACATACCGTAAACGTTTCCCTGGCTGGACGCGCCTTGCTCCACCAGACTCTGCTGCCATATTGAGACGTTGAACACGTCCAGTGTGGTTTTCCATGAAACAACCTGTTTGTCACCCAACGTCCAGGTTGGATTGACTTTTGTGTTGGTGGCAGGACTGCTGAAATAATTACTGGCATCAGACCCTCCCACAATGGGGATGGATATCAGTAGGAAGACGACCAGACGCACCAGCATTACTGCACCATGTGTTCAGCGAGGAGAGGGAAAACTAATTGTAAGTGAATGAGAGAAGTTCGGATTGTTCTATTATTATATTTATATGAAAATAGTACAATACTGGCGAGATACAGAGAATACGCCAGACAGGGAAGCCCAGTCTTGTCTTTCCTTGGGCACGGAAGTGTTGGCTCCTAGTTGCTTATACTGTGGAAATTAGCAGGAGTGGCGTAGCATTGCATCTCTAGGCATGGTTTGAAGCTTGTGAAATAAATTCGCAGGAAGTGGAGGGATCATTTCACTGGGCTGGGAATACTAGGCGCCTTAAAAGAGCCTGGCGCATAAAAAGGAACGTAGGAATGCATAAGTGTGACAGCTGAACCACCCCTGCTGCATTAGTGAAGTCTAATGGAACAAAGAGTGCTATATTTGGCACAGAACCTGTAAATTATAAGCGCTGAGCTGAATCATATGAGGTTCATTCTGGAACTCAACAGCATGTGCCGCAAAATAACAATATTTTAGTACTCCAACTAGATACAGGCATCCATTCTAGATACAGTAATTGAACAGATAATATAATATACCAAAATATTGCCAAACAATCTCTCCAAGCCACAGATCATCTGCGGTATGCTATATAGTATAGACTCCGAAATTCATAGCTTCTCTTCCAGCACGCCATCCAACACGGGAATGTCGTTGGGGTCAACATCGAGAACCTTTGCATCATCCCAGTTCGCATGAACTGTTTTCTCCCCTCTCAAAAGCCGATGGATATTCATCATAGTGCTGTACAGTACCCCATAACTCCAGGCTCCTCGGATCTCCCCCTCCATGGCTCCCTCGTGAAGATCGGAGCCTTTGTCCGAAGGGCCAGCAGCGTTGTAGCCCCCTGTGAGGGCCGGATATGCTGCAAAGCATTTGAGGAAACCGGCACCACACATCCGACCTAGCGACACATCAAATTGCGCGCCAATGTCAATTTTCTCCACCACTTCTGCCGGGTGAACGGACAGAGCGGAGAGAAGCCGCTGCGCACCGTGGAAGCTCACAGCATATGTGATTGAGCACACGGCGTCGCGAACAGCACAAACCAGACGAGTGTCGTCCGGTCTTTCGATGGGAGGGGGATCACGCCAGTACGGCAGAAAGTGATTTGGAGCCGGGATTGTGGGATCGTTCGGGGTGAGGAAGAAGGAAGACTCAGTTTTACATTCCAATCCGCAGTGGCCGAACCAAAGGATGTCCCAATCGTCGCCGTATGGTGAAGATGGGGGATAGTGTGTGCCTTGGAGAGCACGCGTGGCGATGGCAAAGCTTTCGAGCTGGGTCTTGATTGCTACATCCCAGTCGGCATCATCCTCCATGATGAGAGCGCTACTCAGCCTCTCGTCCACGACCCTGGCCGAATGAAAAAAAAAATATCATCAGTTAGGTTCAGATAGAGAAAAGAGAGCGAGGTTCATACCGTCGCAGTGCATTCAAGTGCGCCCTTCGAGATGCATACTCGCTAGGTTGATGGTCGTAGTTCCAGTTCTAAAAAATTCGTCAACATTGCACCGACAGTTAATTAATTTATTTTTATTCGATACATATTTTTCTTCTTTTTTTTTTTTTCCCAAAAAGGAGTTTGGAAGAATAAATAAGGGGACCATGGATATGGAGAACTCACGTAAGGAATGGCCCGAGGGCTGACTTCATCGGGAGTGAGCCCATCAACGAATTCGACGTGGAAATCGCTGACCGACGAACCCAGTACGATACTATCCCGTTTATCTTCTCTACTGGGGAGACTGATGGAAAGGACTTTTTGAAACTGAATTCATATCATCAGCTTGAATGAACAGTTCATCCATGTGGCCAAAGTGAGACAATACCCCCAAGGTTCCGTTCCGGATAGAACTAAAGCTTCCCCGATCTTCTCCCAGTCTTTCCGGTGGAGTCACCGGCGTCGGTCGGACCGGGAGGAAAACGATGATGACGGCCACTACAAGCAGACAGAGAAACAGTCGGACATACCGACTTTGAGGAGGCCACAAAGTCATGATAAGTTGAGAAGATGGTGAACATACTCGGCCACGTTTCCAACGTGGGATTCTCCTGTTCTTTAGCCGCCGAACACTTCACTGAACAAGCGCCGGATTCCCGATTACTTAATCCCAATCTCCGGCTAGTTAGTTACATGTGCTTGAGATCTGCGGTGCGAGGCGAAGGCCTAAACCTTATCATTGAAAGACAAAGAACCAACCCGAAACATTAGGAGGCTTGGCAAGTGCGTCGGTAATTGCTAACTTGACCTGTACAGCGCTGTATTCGCAGGAGAAGATTGCTGCTAATGGGTCATCGTAACTTTACAGGGTTCACGATATCATGTGAACCTGACAGATCTTTTGTTGGTGGCTTCAGCTGTCGAGCCCCGGCACCTTGAACAAACGACTCAAAGATCGACAGGTAATAAATCGAGTCGCGGATAAGGCTTCCGCGCCCTGCAACTCAACGGCGCAAATAGCAATAAGCGCCAATGGCTCTGAAGCCCAGGTTGGCTGGAAGCGGTTCAGCTTGACCAGGCGCTAACGATTGCAAGTTACTTGGCTATCGCTGATCCATGTAATTTCTTATTTGTTTATTTATTTATTTTATTATTATTTTCAGCAAAGCTTCAATATCCTAATTGCCTGGAACAACTGAATTATCACTCATTCTGCAAGCCTCTCCTGATGTATCCACAGATCCAATTTGGCCTTCTCCATTCCGTTGGGTTCACAAAGAGCCCACCCTAATAACGTCCATTGTGACACGCCATTGAGACAACCCCAGAATTCTGATCCGGCGCAAGGATGTGCTGATCGCGATGTTTTGCTTCTATGAGAATTTGCCTCTTCGGCCCCTGGTATTATCGTTTAGCACTTTACAGCGAGCTTGAGTAGTTACGATGTTCTTTGATGCAGTCCACCGCATGATGATGGAGTTCAAGAGCAAGACAAAGGTAGCTGATATGAAGGTCCATGGATTGCCTTATGAGAAGGCTAATGGCTCTCGTTTTAAATAACTTACGTGAAGTCGATCAATCAACGACCGTAGAATCCTGCTCTTCGCCAGTCACCGCAGACTCCCACGTGCGAGTTGGCAATCTCTCCCCCTTCGCCCTGATGTTATCTAGTTCCATGAGCTATTCGTTATTTTCTTAACAACTGCTATACGACATGATTGGGGGACACGCTGTCTTTGGGTACCAAAACCGCCGGCGCGCTCATGATGATCCGCGCGCTCCTTGTCCAGGCCAAATATCTCGGATAGTATGTCTAGCGACGTCAGATCAAGAGGTGCCCGAAGATCCGAATGAATCCCCGGTAAACTAACAGGCAGCGCTACCTTCAAACCCTGCCACGATCTACTCGGTTGATCCTGCATTTCTGGAACCGCAAGTTGAGACCATACGGTTCAAGACACAGTGTATCCCCCCCCCCCCCCCCCCCCCTCCCCGGGTGCTTTGGAAGATGCACGGTGGAGAGCGAGGCCTATCAGAGGTATGTCCACCATTCGCTCCAGCGCATGTAGGAGAACAGAGTCAAGGATCACTACTTCGAGGAAAGCTTTCCACCAAAAAGTTGTACTTTTCGGGCCCTTTCAGTCCTTTCAGCCCTTTCAGACGTCAGGGGCATCTACCAGTAGTCCGCAGTGAACTTGGGTCAGCTGTGTCGAAGAGCGACAATTATCTTAGCCAACAGAGGTATCCATAATTGCCCTTCGAAGTTCTCAGTCAGGACCTGTCTACCTGTCTACAGCGTACGTGTATCTCGTGGATTCTACTAACCGAAGAACTAGCAGATAATGGCGTTACCACGGCCATGCTTGGTATAGTAGTTAACCCAGTTAGGGCACAGCATAGACTGATGTCACAACCATAGAATTAAACACAACCTTCGGTGCGGAGGACAGGATATGGCGAAGTGCAAATCTGACTGCGTTTTGGCGGACCAGATTATTTATTCCCCTGAATATTTCATTAGTAATGTTCAGTCCATTTATCGATCAGCCACGTTCCATGCAGTAGTTCGGATCCGCACAGGAGCTTTTGCTACTGTCAGCAGAACCCAATCCCGAATAAAAGTGGAGTATTACTCCGAGGGGTCGTCAACCGCCGTTGAAAACGAGCTTCCACGCATCTTACATTATCATATACGTTGAGACTACAGAGATCTTCCAGGAGACAAATTGGGCTATACTAGGGAAAGAAAAGTTAAAAAACAATGGCCCAGAAATCCTATACAGGCGGCTGTCTATGCGGCGACATCCAATACCGATTCGATCTGCCTTCCGCCGAACCACCCAAGGTACTCGATCCTAACCCACGATCTCGCAGAAGGCCAATAAAACGAGCGCAAGAGAGCAGAGGTCTGTATACAATAGGTAGATACTAACGTTGGAATAAAGATAACCCTTTGCCATTGCACCAGCTGCAAACGGTACACGGGCTCCGGTTTCTCCGCCAACATCGCCATCCCGAAACCCAGTCTGCACTACACGAAGGGCACCCCGAAGCAGTACGACGACCTCAATGATCGCGGGGGCATTGTGCAGCGCTTGTTCTGTGGCAACTGCGGGACGCCGTTGTTGTCGGTGCCGAGTGGTGATCGGGGCATCATGTTTCTGAAGTCCGGGACGCTGGACGATAAGTCTCGGGAGGAATGCGGGGAGTTGGCGATGGAGATTTACCATCATCGAAAGGATAGGTGGGTAGATGCGATAGGCGACGAAGGGGTCCAGAAGATAAATGCGATGCCATAGTCGGTACATCTCTTTTTTTTTCTTCACCCAAGTGAGCTGATTTCGGTATGTCTTTTTTACATCCTACAATAGCAGAATAATGGCTAAGGCAGTTAACTACTACCTAGGTAAAATTTTCAAGAGTGGACTATAATACAACATAGTACATTGTGAAGATGTCAGGTCGAAAGATAGTAAGACAATAAAGAGCATCAAACAATAGAGGACGATCCCGAGTCATTAATAATTACCGTAGGCACATGCATAGGAACAACGAGAGTCTGGCGGTTGCAATAGAATATCGTCAAGATAGGTCATGACACTTCCGCAAGCAAGCTTATGAACGGTGGCTGTGAGTCGATATAACGAGCGGACTTGTGTAACAGCCGCCAACGAGAATTTATACACCGCAGCTGTCCTTCTATTAGAGCTATCCAACAAACTCATGGCTCTGGGGGGGGATATTCTCGCCGGTCAAGAACATCAGGTTAATTATATGACATCTTGCCGTTGGCACCGTTCTCGCCGCGGCCGTGTCGCCGCCCATTAGCACTACGGTGGCGCCGAGCGAAGAGACCAGCGCCCTTGCCGTTCTCCTGCGGGGCAGGTTCACTGCGTTCCCTGCCGGTCGCGCCGCCGACACAGTAAAGCACGCACGATATGAATATGCAGACCAGTGCGGTCCACATGAAGGCGAATGCCTTGACGCCGACTTTGGCCGACTGACCGTTGTGGCGGAAGTGGTTGCGACCCTGCACATAGACCGCACTATTCCCAGTGCCATTAGCTTCGAAGATCGCTCATATAGTTAACTTAGGGCAACACGACTTACGTCATCATGGTTGTGGCGAGAATCTGGAAAAATAATGCTATCCAGCCCAAGACGGAGGAAAGGTAACTTCCAACTCGTGTGCAGAGGGAGAGGAATCCAGTGAAAAGCGAGCATACAGCGAAGAACAACGCGATGAGGAGCCATGGGAAGACGAATCGCGAGGTCAAGAAGTAGTGACGAGTCCTGCACAATCGCTCTAGTTAGCCAAGATTTTACGCAGTGGTCTTAGTGGTAGTAGTCCAATTACATACCCGATGAACGCAGCCGGTACGTTGACTGTGGTGTCGAAGTTCGTACGACCAGCAGGGTCAAAAGGGTAGTCCGGGTGAGAGCTCCCACAAGCGCTCTTGCCATTATCAGTGACGCGGCAGAGATTCCAGAACGTCCATCGGGACACTGCTGGGGCACCTGGTATATTCCCCGTGTTCGCTTGCAGGAAGTATATGTTGTTCAGTGGGTTGGAATTCGTCGCACCACCCAGAAGTGTGAGGAACATGAGCAGGATTGCCCCTGCCATGAAGAACATGCCCAAGAAGCCCAGTGACGCTCCTGGACAGAAAGAAAAATTCACCGTTAGCTGTCCATGCACAGACTCGACTTGGCATTCAAAAGAAGAACATACTAGCCAGGGCCATTTTCACTCCCTTCGCGTTTCAAAGATCGATTGTCTTGGTGATGAACGGAGAATCCGAAGTCGCTTCGAAGGCAGACGTCGGTTCGCGAAAGGCTGAGGAGTATAAGTGGTAGGACGACATGGTGAAGCTCGAAATGTCGGGGGAGGGGGGTAAAGTAGTTGATGAATCGGCAACCCCAGACGACCCAATGATTCGCCAATGATCCCAAGGACGAAGTGTGGCTGGGACATCCTTCCATGGAAGAGTTTGAGTTGGCCGGACTCGTCATACGCATTGTGTGGACAGCTTCTGGGATTGACTCGAATCGCGACGTCATCATCGCCCAAAGACCGGGCTGAGTGCGGGCTAACCCGTCTCGGCTAGCCCGTCCCCAGCCAGCGCTAGTCCATTCGTGGTCGATGCCGCACCATGTGACTTCGCTCTTCGTTTTCTCATGACGTCGCAGACCCCAGGACGTCAGGTCAGCCTTTGAAAGCGCCAGGATCTGGTGGCGGATGAGGTCGTTGACGTCGTCTTCTGGTCGATCTTATGCTGTCCCACCGTTGGAGACGACGTGGATCAATCAGAATTCAATCTTGCGCTACGCAGATCATCGTTGCCTGTGTCCCCCCCATCTTTTGATCCTCTGTTGTTGTATACGTCAGTGCTTTGGGCAGATATACCTAAGCGGAAAATATTGAGCTGCCTAGCTGAGTTCTAAAGTGCTCAGCTATTCGCATAGTCTCCAGCAATAATGGCAACCTGGGCATACCCACCGTTGCCTTCCGACCAGTTGGAGCGGGAAGCAGACGACACATGGGTACGCGGCTTTTGCCTAATTTGGAGCCCTTCGAATTTCCTTTCTCGTTCTTACGGAAAATGAATTAGGCCAGAGAGTTAGAATGGCTGTTGCACTCTCTACAGGAGTCCCTTCTTTCGGTAAAGGATGGCCTCCAAGAATGTGCAGAGCTGCTCGCTCCTAAAGAGCCAGGTTCGACTCTGGTTCTCTCGTCCCCGCGGTCTGAGAGTGTGAAAGGTTTTGTAACAAGGATTGGGACGAAGATCACCAAAGGCGTATGTTTCGAATTTCTTCCTTATCTAGACCTTTTCACGTTCACCGTCCTCGCCAGCTGATCGGTTCGCCGTATCTAGGATATCCAACTCCGTCTCAACTCCCTCCCTCCTCCTCGTGGCTCGCCCAGCATCCGGTTGAGCCTGTCAAACTCTCGAAATGCCCCGGAACTCGTTCTTAATCAGCTCATTTCGCTGAAAAATCTGGTCAACCAGAGCCTCGACATCGTCGACGTGAGTACGTGGACTGGCGACCACCTCGACGCGCGATTCATCTTCAGCCAGCTTCACCTTCTACATGAGACCATTTCAGAAGCTCGGCAGATGCTGAAAGGTGAATCAGACAGCGTGAGAGGAAAATGGGGTGAAGCTAGCGCGGATGACAGCGTGAGTTGTTCTGCACAGCCATATCGAGTCGCGCTTTGGTTTGCCTACTGACGCCCATTGATCTACCAAGATGTTTGATCCTCTGTTGCCTCCATATCTGTCATTCCACCTTTTCGTTGCTGACTCCGCCCTGGTACTGCTGTTACGCACCCTTGAGCCCAGCACGCCTACACAGACGCCCACAGCCTTCAGCACTGATATTTCTTTAACCGGATTTTCCCTGCGGGACAAGCTCTTCGGACCTCGACTGCCAACGCATGATGAGGCTGGTGCCGTATTCTCTTGGAGGGGCGAGGAGGTGAAAGTCAAGGAGAAGATCCGCGTAGAAAGTCAGGATCCATGCTTGATGGCTGTGATGGCCAAGTTAACGGCCCTACAATACGAGGTACTAAAGTGGATTTCCTCATTGAAGGTGCTGATGGGAGACGATGATTCCGAGAGCGAATCTTAGCGAGTTTCTTACACAGATGCGAAAGATTGGGAAGCTGTCTCTTACAAAGGAGAGGACAACTGATGAATGAAATCTCACTTCAATTTCAGGTTCCTAGTCTCCTAGTCACATAGGCGACCAGTCCGAGCACTGAAAGTCCCTTTGACACCCGCAACACACCATCTCTTGTTGACCTACCTAAACTCGGGATGAGGCTTCAGCCCGAGCTTTAAGGTCTCTGTTGAATTCATTATATTGTCTCACCAACTTTCTTCCAAGCAGTGAAGGCGACATGAGAAATGCAATCGGACCAACGAACTCCTCTGTCTGTCTGAAGACTGTCGCCGACCCACCATTGGACGGCTCTACGTGGTAGCTATGAACACCAGCGATGAGACCGAGAACCGTATCGCCTTTCCACTGGAGAAGCTTGTCGGAGTTTTCCTTTGCAGTCGAACTTTTCAGTCTCTTCCTTTCCTCCATTCTCGCCAGAAGTGGAAAGAAGGATGCAGCATAGGTTTCTAGGACCTGTACTCACCTTGATCTCTGCGGAAAATTTCAGGCCACCAATATCGCACTTGACTCTATCTCCCGGCAACAATCCTTGAGGAGACTTCGAGGCATCCTCCGGCTGTACGAGCTTGACGCTGCTCGTGTGCCATTCTGGGTACTTGGAGAAGTCGAGCAGCTGTGGTGCGGACTTTTGTATTAGCGCTTTGGTCCCATCATCCCACGAGGGTTCACTGGACGCACAATTTGGCGGACTTTCTGTGGCGGAGCATTGATTTCAGCCCGAGTATCAATCATATTGTGATCGTGGAGTTGTCTATTCTTGTCTTCCTGTTCTACTCTGTGCCTCTCTAGCCTTGGGTAACGGGTATCCTCGACTGCAGCGGCGACGCGAGGTAAAAGAAGGGTTCAGATCTCTCCAGATAGTAGGGATCAAGTTGGACTCAGGTGGGCATTTGTAAGCTATTTATTTATACGTTCGGGACCATATTGCCCTGTAGTAAGCTTCGGCGAGATCGTCATCGCCCTCAAGACCTGGCGTGATTGCGCAAGAAATACTGTAGCTAAATATATACCTCCGTCTCATCATGACGGTCAGTCTCGGATCCCGGTCTCTAGTGCTTACGGTAGCCTGCTGTGTACGACGATATTGATTAGCAGCGCTATCTCAACTGCTGCAGACGCGGGCAGTGGGGTTATGTAACACGCCAGCCAATGGGAGACGAGCCGTTGAAGATCTCCCTTTGAGGCGACAGAGCTCGACATTTTCTTATTTCCCTTCTTCGAGAGGACTCTTTCCACGGGCCTTGGTGCTTGGAATGGAAGTGAAAATGCTTTCTCGACCGTGTCCTCGTGCTCTTTTACCTGCGATCTCCCACGGCGCTCCGCAACTTGTTTCGCTACTAGCTCGCCGTGGTGCTGCGACTCTCATCAGCCGGAGATTGCGAAACTACTACACTCCCCGATGGAACCAGTACCCCCGTCGCTTCCAATTTCCTCCACCGAAGCGCATTATCGAAAATGAAGCTGGGACGTGGCGCGGCGTGAAAAGATGGAAGTCAACTTCTGTCCCCCCCAAGCCTACCGCTGTTGAACCAAGTCGGAAAGACGAGATTTACGCCTTGATTGACAAGATTATCCAAACCGACGCTGAGATTGCGGAGCTTCTGGAGGATTTGAACTTGCTGGACAAACATGCTGGAATCTTTAGTGTCGACAGCACTGACTTCGATGATGTCTTTAGCCAGATCATTGGACACAGAAACGAGCAAGCGCTTGAGTCGCGAGTGCAAATGGCAAGACAGCTGTTCGGGGACAGTCTACCGGAGGGATACTTGAATGCCGTCGAGAAACAACTGTACGTTCGGCTATATGGCGAGCCAATAATGCAGGTGGAAGAGCTCGAGGTTGAGGTTGAGGGAGACCGAGAGAACGAGACTGAGATGGATCGCGACCAGTTGCTCCGGGAAGATGGACAGGGCGGATGGGAAGAAGTTGAGGTTGGGCTCGAACAAGCCGGCTCACTGGAGGGCGACGAAGATGATATCCCCGTTGTCTACGACATGGAAGCGGAACCGGTAGAAGAGGAATCGGTCACAATGAAACGTGCACGAGAGGTGGCTGAGCAGCTAGGTGGTGAGGTCATGCTTGAGCAGTTTGAGGATGAGGCCATTGCAGATTCTCTTCCCAGACGGCATCCCCTGACGGTGGAAGGGAAGTTCTCTACAGATCCCAGTACTGTCTTTCTTCCCACAGATACTGTCGCTGGTCCCATTTCAGCTATCTTGGCCAACTACTCCAATAAGCACATCGGGGAGAAGGCCCGCGCCGTCTTTGGTGGGAGACGTCTGCCGCATTCCACAACGGTCCTTCCTCCGGGCGCTCAAACGCCACAGCTCCCTGTCGCCTTGGAAGCGTCACAGCATTACATGAGCGATATGGAAGCGAATTCTTACCTCGCCGTTTTGTACCCAGGCATATATTCGTCTGTGCTGAGTGTTTTGGCAGAAATTCGCAAGCGCCTGGGAGGCAGTTGGATCCGTCGTCTTATGGCGCAAGAAGGCGGGCCACACGTGCTTGATGCTGGCGGCGGAGGCGCTGGAGTTCTTGCCTGGAGAGATGTTCTTCGCGCGGAATGGGAGCTTATGAATCCTGACAATCATGACCCACATTCAGTTCCTGTTGGGAGATCGACGGTCGTCACTGGATCGGAAACTCTTCGACTTCGTGCGGCTGTCATGCTCGAGAATACAACGTTTCTTCCTCGTCTTCCCGACTACGTACATGTTCGAGACACGCCGACTTTGGACGATGCCAGAGAACCGCCGAAGCGTAAACAGTATGATCTTATCATTGCCCCCCACACGCTTCTCGGCATCGAAGATGACTACCTGCGGAAGGCCCATGTGGAAAACCTATGGTCTCTCCTGAATCCTAACGGAGGCGTCTTGGTCCTCCTGGAGAAGGGACGCCAGCGGGGATTTGAAGCTGTTGCTGGGGCACGAGAGATGCTGCTCCGTCGCCACATATCTAGTCCCGGATCTACAGAGTACGAAGCTTCTCTTGACTCTCCCGGAGACAACAGCTCAGTGAAGAAGGAAACCGGAATGATCATTGCCCCTTGCACCAACCACGATACTTGTCCCATGTACCGTTTCCCCGGAGTATCAAAGGGCCGTGAAGACTATTGTCATTTCCAGCAAAGGTATATCCGACCACAGTTCCTGCAACGGATCATTGACGCCAAGGATCGGAACCATGAGGACGTCAAATTCAGCTACGTCGCCGTTCAGAGAGGCGAGGACTTGCGCCAGGAAGGCAACATTCAGCAAGGCGCCGAGGCCACAAACGCGGCCTTCGCCGGCTACGGGCATATAGGGCCCGGACCGAGAGAGCAGGAATCGCAGGGCGATGACAACACAGTCACCGCGGTAGATAACACTGCCGGAACTAGAGAGCCTTCTACGTCTACCTCGGAAGGGCAATTCCACACTCTTTCTCTCCCTCGAATTGTCTATCCGCCCATGAAGCGGCGAGGACACGTCATCCTCGACCTCTGCACGCCTGAAGCTAAGATTGAGCGTTGGATCGTTCCTCGTTCCTACAGCAAGACAGCCTACGCGGATGCCCGAAAGGCACGATGGGGAGACCTGTGGGCTCTGGGCGCCAAGACGCGAATCCCACGCAGCCTCTCTCTTGGGCAGAAAGACGGGCAGGGCAAGAAGGAACGGCTTGCGGAGCGAGCCGCCATCAGGGCAGCGATGCGTGAGGACGAAGAATTCGATGACGATGGTGTGCCCTCTTCCACTGCCCCGTTGCCGGACTTTCCTGTCCTGGTTAAGCAGAAGGGCCAGACGATTCCGAGCTGGGCGAAGAAGGCGGCTAAAAAGAAGATGAGGCAGGCTTCGAAGAAGCATTCTGCCGCTGGGCTTGCTTGAGGGGGCGTCAATATTAGGACTTTCATTGTTTTAAAAGCTTTCTTCCCTACTCCGGAATTTGGCTATCCCGTCTATTTTATGGCGTACTCAAGGCGTTGCCGGGCTCTCCTTTCCTTTATGCGGAAATAGGTAAAGGGGTTTGCATGGATATGGCGCTTACGGTCACTCTGGAAAGGAAAGAACTATGTAATATAGAAAGCAGTCTTCACTCAACTTCCATTCTTGTACTCTCCACCAATGTCACATTCTTTCGCATAGTCCTAGCCGAAACCCATCGGCTTCGAGAACCAAGAAGACTTGTAGGGAAAGAGCGCAGGTATCGAGATACGAACAGGATAGGCCGATGGCTGTAGTTCTCTTCGACCGTATCAACCCGCGGAGACTCTTAAGAGTCTGTAAGCTGGAAGCGCACACTCGAAACCGGAGTGCGTATAATACTCCCATGGCCAGACGTGCATGCTGCATACCATACGCAGATCTGGTTAGCCGAGAACGAAATTCCGCAAGCGACTGAAGCCAGGGTATAGGCGGCCATGGTGAGTCTCAGACAACGGCGGAGGAGAGCAACGTATGGCCACGCTCCATGGACTCTAGTCGACCGTTCCACACAACACTAGTCCAATCACTGCGCAGCCATACTCTTCCTCAACTGCCGTTCTCTCTGCGTACTCTGCAACTCAAGCCGTTCGACAGCATACTGCAATCGCTCTTTCTTCTGAACCGCTCTCCTCAGCTCCACCGCTTTCGCCGCCGCACTTCGGGAGCCACTGCCATCATGTCTGGTGCGGGATCCGCTATTTCGGCTCTGACTTGATCTCTGCCGGCTCTCACGCGAGCTGAGCCTTCCTTCCTGAAGTTCGCATTTTGCCTTCAGTGTCTGTTCGCGACGGGCTAGCTTTTCAACGTGATTGGATGCAAGGGAGAGCAGATGGGCGATGCTTGGTGTTATCTCGTCTAGAAGGGATTGTTGGGCTTCGCGGAGAGTGGGTTCTGGAAGGAGCTCGAAATGCTGCGTTCAAATGGAATAAGTAGTCTAGTTCAACATGTCATTCTTATATGCGTATGATATTCGACATACCCGCGTTGTTTGGAGGACTCTGGACAGTCGGGGAAAGTCATTAACGCCTGAATCGAGGATGTTGATGGACGAATCAAGCAGCCCCAGGGAGGACTGGAGGGAGGACACGGAAGACGATAGAGAAGAAGCCATTAGGAAAGCGCTAGATGTGTCTCTCGACAAGAGCAGCTCGTTTCATACCTGCAGCAACTCCCAGGTACATACGTACCTACGTAGGTACACGATGTTTTGGTTGCGGAAACGCGCGACAACGACACGACAGTACCAATCGGGTTTAGCGCGGCAACTCTCGGGGCTCCGGACAAACCTCGCAGAGCATTCCCGCTCGACCTCCCGGTTCCATCCATCGCTCAACTCTCCTCTCCGCGAAACACAGAACAGGTCTCTGCTTCAACTCGCATATCTTGTCGCCATGGCTATCCTCCCGAAGAAGTTCCCGGCCCCCGTCGGTAGGTTTTCCTCTCTCCGTGTACCGCAATGGGCGACCGCGAACTCAACTGACTGACCGACCCTTCACAGCCAAGCCGATGGTCCCTTTCTTCGCTGCCGGTATGCGAACCTGAACCTGTTTTTGCTGTCCTATTAGCCAGGAATCGTTGTTCGATTTGCGGAAATATGCGAATTTTTGAATTGAGATACATGGGACGTTGGACTCTGACGGTGCTGCTACAGGTCTGATCGTCCTCTACGGCGTCAACTCCCTCTCTACTGCCTTGATGCAGAGTGAGTAGAACCTTGAAAAGCTTTTCCCCTCATTCAGAAGATTCAATTATCCAGTTGGATTTTTTCCAGCTGTATTTTGCCTTGTGTCGATGTGCCCTAGAAGGGACGTTCTTGCGATCGGGCTCCGGACTAACCACAACTTAATATTTATAGCCGACGAGTACAAGAACGACCCGCGCAACCCCTACGCCAAGGCCTCTAAGCCCGGCGACAAGCACTAAATCGGACTTGATGGGATACGGACGGTGTCGTTTATTGAAAATGGCTGGTGGTTGTTGATGGTGATTGGATATCTGTGCTTCTACGTTTGCCGAGGTGTGAACGATTACTCTGTACAGTCGGATAGAATTCATTGTCAGAGGTGTATTGATAAATGAAAAAGATATACCTGGTTTACTGCCTTACAGCTCTACCGAATGGTATGCAAATAGGAAGTTCCGGAAGTGTCTTTGCTAGAGATGTTGAAGTTTATCTACTACACCAAGATCGTATGCGTGATTTTAGGAAAATTCATTGCTGTACAGTCCATGAGTTTCTCCCAGCCCTAGAACTGTTGTTGGACGGAGTATATTCAGTAGATTCATGATATATAGTTATCAAGGCAAAGCCGATACTGAAGGGGAAATGGCATTCGATCCATTTTTCACAAGTATCATTCCCTAGTTTATACATTCGACCACTATCCCGAATCAATTACAAACCCTCCTGCTACGTGGATACCGGTTGACATGGTCTTATCCGCATCACGAATCTGGCCCTGGGCATCCAAAACTTTGACACCCACGATATGGTCAACGTCTAGCCCGCACGACGTACTCAGAGGGCCATATTCGCCATACATCGCCTATCTCACGCAGCCCACAATTGGGCAAAAGAAGACATCGCCCCTAGTTTCCGTACGACAATGATAACAAATTCAATGGCTCAGCTTGCTAGTGGACAGACGAACATGAGTCCCATTGGTATCCTGATTTTGAATTAGTAAGACTAAAGGTATCGATGAGTGTACGATTCTGTGAAAGCAGCTCTCCTCCCTCTTTGACGTACCGGAGCATGTCTGTAACTGAGTAGCCTTTCTGAGGTGTAACACAGCTGGCCACAGTCCGTGACTGTAAGGCCAGACGAGGACACAAGAAAACAAACCGATGGGTTCATCTAGAGTCATTCACAGGTATGAGGCAGCTCCACACCTTCAGTTTAGCCCATATAAGGTGTTTTTGCTAAAATAGGGCTTCCCGTCTGCTCAGCCATACTCAAGCCACACGCCGGCCGGTTAGTATTATGGTGGGTGACCACATGAGAATCCCGGCTGCCGTATGTTTTTTCTTTTTCTTCTTGTATATACAAGAAACACATGTCCAAGAACGGGTATCTGAGGGCGTTTCCAAGGGATACGCTCCGTCATGGCAGACAGGCAGTGGTGAGGCACAGAGAGCATACTGGTGCGCATCCGCCAGGTTCAAAGGTCCTGGAGGCCTGGCGTAAGCCTGGAACGGGGGGAGATGGGACCTCGCCCTCAATGGGAGCACTATATCTCCAGGTTCTTGAAGTTCGCCTTCATTGTAGACGCAGTCTACAGAGGAATCGTCTTGAGAACGATATACGGAGGGTTGCCGTTGTTAGTTAGTTAGTTCACGAGCACGTGCCTCAGACCGCGCTAGTCCACACCGGGTAAGCCCCGATCTTGTCGACCACTGCAAGACCTTTGGGGCGCCAACAACTCGAACATCGACATTCCTTCGAGCGGGTCAATTAATACACAGTCTCGCACAATGTCGCAGTTCAGAGCCAAGCGGCTGGATATAGGCGGTTTTATCAATGCCCGGGTCATTCGGGATCACACTAAGCGCAAGGTGTTCGAACGATATGAGCCTGAACGGTGAGAACTGACAATCCCGAGTCTCCCGCGACGTTTCTTCTGGATGCGCAATCCATTCAAAAAGCCCATCCATTCGAATCTAACAATTGATACCTCTGGACCTATAGACAAGCACTTCGCTACATTATCCGCAACACAACACTTCCTCAACGTGTCCGGGCACAAGCTCAGCTCCAACTGTCGCAGATGCATGCCTATACTCGGCCAACGCAGATCAAGAATCGATGTGTGGCAGGAGGCATAGCCAGGAGTGTCTTCAGAGATTTTAGGATTGCGAGAGTGAGTGAAATGATATGCTTTTATTTATGCCTTCTACATCACATTTCCTACCTGGTCTCATTTTGTTCTGGATCTGGCTAATGCGGTCTTCTGTCCCGACAGTACCAATTCCGACAGCAAGCTCTGGCGGGCGAACTACCTGGTGTGAAGAAAGCTAGCTGGTGAGAGTTTTATTATACATGTTGGTTATTAAGGGACCCAGTCTGGCTGCTCGGAGATTAGACGACGCCGACTCAGTCGGTTCATGCGAGGCGTTTTCCTGACTCCTTCGTTTTTGTTTGCATTGTACAATATACCGTTAAAATGGAGCCTATTTTGAATAAATACCTGGCCAATAAATCTAAGGTTACTTATCCATGAGACCAGTCAGTTCTATGCAGGATATGGAGGATGCCATGGCACCTTCAAGGCTGCTTGTGGTTGTTTGTCTGGTACATGAAAGTTGGGTGAGGCTTGACGCCCCTCATTTCCCGTTCAATCACTAAGTATGAAGGATGTCAAATGGTTGGTTGTCGTTTGAAATCGGCAATTCTGTCATTTGTTTTGTTTGTAGGTATTCACTTGCCAAAACAAGCGACTATCAAACGGAGCCTGCATCTGCAGCTACATCTCCCTGCGTCCAAGCTAACCTTTAAGAACTTGATACTCACCTTTACTTTCCACTTCTCTTTATCCTCCTCGACTGGCTAAGCGCAATCCAAGTCGAGAAGACCAGAGGCACGCAGTCGTCCACCATGTTCGTCTTCCGTCGCAAGGATCTTCCCCTTGATCCTGTCTTCCCAGCTGATCTCGAAAAACTTGGGTATGTCCCTCGACCCTTGGTGTCGATACTCGCTACAAGAACGGCGCGAGAGTGGACTGACAGGTAGAGTCAGATACTTTGTGAATGACAAGGGCCAGATTAAGAAAGTATCGGATCCTGAACAAGATTTTCAGTTCAAAATTAACAAGAACCATCGTTGGAACGAAGCGCAGAGAGAAGCGATGAACGGTAAATATTCCCAAGTTTCGCCTCAAACGACCCTTCTGCTTTATTGTTCAGGAGGCGTTGAAGCTGATACACGTCTAGCCTGCATCCGCGACATCGTTTCCAACCGCCTGCACGACCTAGGCCTTAGAACTGTCCGACTTCCACTTTCAACTGCCATAGATGAACCGCACGTACCGGTGCTTGTGTCGAAGAACCTCTCCGTCGCGTCCAGAGTCGTGGTTGTATTCGGAGAGTCAATCCAAGACTTAGGCATCTGGGCTTATCGGACAGTCGGCAAGGAAAGCATTGATCAGGGCTCAGCAGTCGCTTTTGCAAAAGGCATCCTCGGAAAGAATGGCACTACATCTAACGACCAGGACGGCGGCGTAGCTCTTGTGCTTGCCAATACAGGCCAGTTGATCTGGCATTGTGGTTCGCGCCGAGCGGTTACGCATGCGACTTGGCTCGGTATGCCTAGAAATTCCGCCGTTGAAGAGCCACCGAGGATGACGTACAGAAATAAGATTCCTCGTAATGAAAATTGGCAGGAGCATGTTGCATGCGTGTTCGAAGATATTCTGGGTTCCCAGGGCAATATCCTGAAAGAAGACGCTAAGATTGATATCGTCGGCGTGGCAGAGGGGGGTTTGGGTGCAATCCAGTACCTGGCAAACAACTGTACGTTTCAGCGCTCCTTTTGTATCTGCTGCTTTGCGTGATCCTCCAACTCCATGTTCTGAGCGAGCCCGAGTAATGGTTTGTAATAGGGGATACCTGGAAAGACCGCATATCCGCCATCGGCCTCTCCAACCCTCTCCACTCCAAGAGCACTGACCTACTCCCCGAGTTTCCAAAAACTGGCGAAGACGAATCACCGACCTCTTCGTTTCCGGCCTTCGTTTCTTCTCGTTGCCGTGCTTACGTTGTCTCGGAGAACCCTGTCGGCCTTCCTGTCCCGGGCTTCCATGAACATGGCTGCAACTGTTACTCATCCGGGGAGGCGCTCAATATCGAATGCGCCATGCCGAAAGCCTGGGAACATATGGTGGAGTGGCTGGAGAAGGTGCATGCCGATCCGGATTATGTTGAACCTCGCTTGATCATCAAGGAGACTGGTGATGATATGGAGCATTCTGCTGTCGAAGCGATCGAATGAAAGATATGATGGTTTCGTCGTTCTCCTCCCTTTCCTAAGCGCGTGATTGTCTCACTATTTGATCATTCAATGGGCACAGAAGTTCAGTGTCTACAGTGGGCAGTCCTTTGTTTCGCAGAACATGCTAGCGGAATAGGTCTAGAATTTAGGTATGAGCACTTCCAGTGGCTTCATTAGTTAGTCGGGGTCCAGTTTTCGAGCAAGCTCTCTTGAGTAACCGCATTCGCTAATTACCCCAAATTGATCGATATCGAGACACGCGAGATCAGGACAGCGCAACATCCCAGTATTGCCCTTATCGTCCTTACTGTCTATCGGCCACGAAGTAACACTACGCGCCTGAGTGGCAGTAGCATGCTACTCAGGTCAATAGCAGCTCCGTGGCCTAGTTAGTACCGCAATACGTCCCTCACTGAAGACGTTAAATATGGACGATAGTTACCCAGTAGTCTCGGCCCCGTAGGAACTGCAACGTAGACATCAATTGAGTTCGAGGAAGTCTCTTTCAATGGATTTCAGTGCATTCTATCTGAAAGGCGAGGGACTACCCTCAAAGTCTGTCAAGTCTTCCATCAGGGGCACGATGATCTTCTGGAATACGTTGCTCTGCATCTTATCATCTTCTAATGTTTCTCCTGTTGTACCTGACCAAAACAAACACCTATGTACCACTTCGCGATATTTCAACCCGCTTTCCATTTCCACGGCCGGCAGAAGCCGGTTAGCAGTCTTGAGATTTGACATTGCCTGCCCTTTATCGTCATCTTCCGAAATCCGTAACGTTTCTAAGTTCTCACAGAGCGACAGTTCAACAAGTACTGGCCCAAGAGGAAAGACGGCCTCATTCTGAATAAGTGTTGCGGGCGCGTCGGTTTTGCACGTCCTTGGCTCTGTTGGAGAGATTGTGACATCCCACAGAGTATATGGTTGATTGATCTGGTCAGACGGGTCTTCTCCATTTTTTATAAAAATGATATCACGAGCTCGCCAGTATCTTTGGAGCCAGCTTCCGTGGAATTGAAGAACGCTTATGCAAGGCTCACCGCGAGCCGCAGACGGTCTCGTCGGCTGAATAAAAACCTGCCTTGTCTAGGAGCCCATAGGCTAGTGGATGACGTTGCAATAAGCTCCTCAAGGGACCTTGACTGCAAGCTCTCGGAAATACTTTGCACATGGTACATATAATGTTTATGCCTCTCATCAGTCACGCAGCCGAGGAATTTCCGTTGTGTCTGATCAGCCCCGATTGCCGACAGTGTGGAGCAGAAATCAACAATTTGAGGCGCAGGGGGACTGTCTTCGGTCTTGATATTCGTCAATGGTCCATGGCCTGGAGCAGACAGCGCAATGTGTGCCCTGGGGTTGTTTTGGCGGTAGGAAACATAATTTTCTTGGGACGTTATCATGCTATTGTGCAACCCCCATTTGGGGAGCTGGATAGTAGCGTCGGACTCGGCTTCGACTTTATACCAGTAGCTCCAAGGTTTCGAAGGAATAGCATATGTCTTAGATGCAAGCACTAAGTGAAATACGAGATTTGACGAATATGTTCCTGACTGTTGATGTGTCTCAAGTGAAGCTGAGTTGAGCATAAAGCGGACACAGTGCTGGTTCCTACAAGGGCATTTCCAGTAATTCCTACGAATGATGGTATTGTGCAGGCTGTTTGCAGACTGACGAGCCATTTTGTGTTGCTCCAGCAGTCGTCTCGAGTTTTGTCTCCTTGTTCTTGTCTCCTGTCGATAGTCAGATTGATCGACCAGTGTCCTCAGAATTGTATTGGCCGTATTAATCCGACCCAGGAGCTCCTCATAAACGCTTTTGGATACGACATTGCGGAGCATTTTAACTCGGTCAATTATCGGAGAGCCGTTCGCAGTTGCCTACGAGTTGCATATTCAGTATCAGTAGTTGTTATAGGTCGCATTGGAAACGGCGAACTAACCTGGGGAACAGTATCACGGCCAAAGCCTAACTTGCTTGATACTTCTTCTAACAACTCGGATAGTGCACCATAGTCCTGATGAATAGTTCATAGTCTTCTCCCATCTTCTCCTGTAGCATATCTTGCACACCGGTGTCCACGAAGAGGTCTGAATGGGGTGGTAGTTCTGTATATATCTTCCCCATATATGTAGTCGGTTAGCCAGAGAAAGACAGAGGAGGCTTAACTTGCCATGAGACAAACGTACCTGGCAGATCTCTCATCAGGGTGGCCTTTGACTGATGCTCCTCACCCAGAACGAAACTGCATGGGGCTGCAAAGACCATCAACGACGCCCAGAGTAGGGCCAAGAGGAGAAAATGCCAATGTGTTGAGTCTGAAATGTGCAATATACCACAACTGATGAGGTAATCGTCTAATCTGATGCTTTACAGAATTGAAACTCATATGGAGCACTGGTCATTGGCAGGGCTAGTTCAAGAGGCAAAACCAAGACTCTCACTTCAGTAGGGTTATGCCACTCTCATTACCATACCTATTCTTGATATGATGACAGCATACAGCAGTAACTTACCAGGCATAGATATACTACAAGTGGAAATTGACCAGTAGGTCTGCCGCCTTGCGTCTGCACTGATCAGCTTACTGGCTATACGTGGCCCAGAGAGGATGGACGATCTTACAACTGTGCGGGGTTGGAGGCTATGGCGTGGATGTCCGTCTATAAGAAACACACGAGACAAGAGATGATTACTGAGTCCAGAAAACTTGAAGATCAAGTCCAGGGAGACGAGTTTCAGGCTTGACAAAAGAAATGGCGTCACAATGGAGAAAGTCCGGTCCATCGAGCGACTCCAGAGGGATCAACCGGACAGCGGTCAGACTCGGAGCCATAGTATGGCTTGCCTTCAGCCTGTCGTGGAAATCGTTTCTGGCGCCGAAATCGAAAGGCGCGACAACCCCGTCTGGGCCGCACCTTTACGAGACCGTCTGGATCCCCGGTAGATCCACTCATTATCTGCATTCGAAACATCATCACGAGAGATGAGGTCACCTAATTCCTGAATCAAAGGCCGGTACTAGCACTAGTTAGACCTTTGACACTGACTAATGGCGTATATATTGCTCGCAAAACCCTAGCGAGTGTCACTTTCGTGGTTCCGAGCTACATTGAGAAGGGAAACAGGCAAGCGTGGTAGAGAAACACGGAGACTCACTATACTATCTAGTACGATGTCGGGAGCGACGACAGCCGAGCTCAGGCGATCTTCCACCAGCTAAAGACTTTTGAAAGAAACCAGTCCAACACGGAAATCTCGCGAACGCGCATCCAGCGATACCACGAGAACGGGCACTTCACTTACCACTACCATGTCCAGACGAGCAGGGGCCGAAGCCTCGGGCAATCGCGTTTTGACCTTCATGCCCTATCTCTAGTCGAACCTGACGGGAGGAGTCACCCACTTTCTCCGGCTGGAGACGCGATTCAATGCCACAGACAAATGCAAGATCATGGACTGCGCTGAACGCCATGGCACCACCTTCCTGCCAAGCGCCGGGAATGCGCTATTCTGGGTGAATGTGACGCCGGACGGACGGTGGGCGACATCGAGCCACCGTGCACGCTGGTCTGCCCGTGCTGTCGGGGGGTGAAGACCATATGGAATGTATGGCTGTGGAACTGGTCGGATTAGCCAGAGTTCAGCTTTGACGGCGCGTGGCGCTGTGGGAACCCCATCAGGCGGACTGACTCCGATGTCTTTCACTTTCTCGCTTGTGTATTGTTCGCATTGGGCTCTTGTGTTGTCACATATATCTCGAATACTCTTGTGTCTCCGCTATCTCACCGGACTCTTCATTCCCGTATTAGCAAGGTGCGAAGAGGCGTTGATGAGATACACATTTAGAAGAGGACTATCCTGTCAGCTTGCATCACGCAACGTTGAACGTAGAAGCCCTAACTACGCTCATAAATGCAAGACGCTGCCCTCCTCGTTCTCCATCCCCAAATCCAATAGCATGTGATCGATTTGAATAAGCCTTGTCTGTGACCCACAGTGCTTATTGCGAGCCTTATTACTAGTAATTCTCGACGCAGCGCGGTGACTAGCTTCTATTCCATCCAGTTGTCTTCCTTCTCCGCAGCAACCAAGCACAACCAGGACGTCTGAGCGTCTTGGATCGGAAAACATCCGATGCTTGGCTGTCAGAGTCGTACCACGCTGTTACATCTTCCCCCCCCCCGCCCCCACACGGTTATACTTTACTTTCTCCGCGCGGGGAAACGCGTGTGGGGATGGAGATATCAATAGGCAGGGGGCACGGGACACGGCAATAGCTAAAGTCAGGACAGACATGGTCGAAATGCATGTGGAAGAAGACAGTGGCTCAGGGTTTAAAGGGCTCCTGATTAGCCCCGTCCTTGCAAGTCATTGCGATCAATGGCCATTGCAAGAGATCTACAGCTCTGTCGAGATTCGAATCAGATCCCATCCCATGGCCGGCTCTAAGAAACCAGTCAACATCTTCCGTCTCAGGAACCTCCCTGAGCCCCCGCAGGTCTTCAACTGGCGGCTATGGTTCGCCGTGGTCTCGTTCGGTCTCATGGGTGCTGCGCGCGGCGTCGACGAGGGCCTCATCTCCGGCGCCTTCAATTCCAAGGACTTCCAGCGGACTATCCATCTCGACTCGTATTCGACCAGTGAACGAACGAATATCAAGGGTAATGTGTCGGCCATGGTGCAGATCGGGTCGGTGGGGGGCGCGTTGCTGTATGCCTCCTCCTGACACTGAAGAAGAAGAAATAGTATAACAGAGCTGTCTGCTAAACGTTATCCTAGTGCATTCCTGGTCTGCGACCGCATCGGCCGTATCTGGGCGATGCGCCAGCTGTGCGTGCTGTGGATTGTCGGCATTGCTATCTTCATGGGCGCCAATGGCAACCTAGGTGCCATCTATGCTGGTCGATTCATCGCTGGGCTGGGTGTGGGCCAGACTCCGGTTGTTGGGCCGGTGTATCTTGCTGAGATAGTATTCTTCGAAGCCTTTTTGTCATATCAGACGCGATGGTGATATACAACAGTGCTAATTACTAAATATAGGCGCCACCGTCCGTCCGTGGGCTCTGCACCTGCGTCTTCACTGGCTTCGTCTACCTAGGCATTGTCATAGCTTATTTCACCAATTACGGCTGCGAGGTGAACATGGGCGACAACACGCACAAGCGATGGGTAGGTGGCAAGACATACACAAGTATCATTGCTAACATCAACCGCTGACGGTCTGTCCAGGAGGTCCCTACCAGCCTCCACATCATCTTCGCCGGCATCATCATCATCCTCTCCATCTTCCAGCAAGAGTCGCCCCGCTACCTGGTGAAGAAGGGCAAAGATGAGCAGGCGGCGCGCACACTGTCCCGTGTACGAAACCTCCCAGTAGACGACGAGTACGTCGTACGCGAACTCCTAGCCATCCAAGACGCGCACCGGGCCGAGATGGAGGCGACTATGGGCACTGGCTGGCTGGGAGTGGTCAAGGAGACCTTCCTCATCCCCAGTAATCTTTACCGGGTGTATCTCGCCTCCATGGCGCAGCTCCTATCGCAATGGTCCGGCGCGGGTTCTATCACGCTGTACGCACCGGACCTGTTCAAACTGCTCGGCATCACGGGCGAAAGCCAAGGGCTACTAGTGACGGGCGTGTTCGGCATCGTCAAGCTGGTCGCGGCGGTGGCATGCGCGCTGTTCCTTGTGGACGTGATCGGGCGGAAGCGAGCACTTCTGACCGGAATCACGCTGCAGGCCATCTCGATGATCTACATCGCCAGCTTCCTCAGTGCGTTTCCCAAACTCGGTGTAGACGACGACTACACGCTTCCAGACTCCAAAAAGGGCGCGTCCCGCGGTGCCATCGCGATGATGTACATCTCTGGCGTCGGCTGGGCACTGGGCTGGAACTCCATGCAGTACCTGTTGACGGCGGAGTTGTTCCCGCTGCGCATTCGCGCCTTAGCCACCTCACTGGCCATGACACTGCACTTCGCGAACCAGTATGGGAATTCGCGGGCTGTGCCTAATATGCTGCTCCCCGACAGCCAAGCGGGGATTACACCTCTGGGCACGTTTTGGTTCTTCAGCGCAGTGACGATTATCGGTGGTGTCTGGGTGTGGGTTAGTGTGCCTGAGACAGCGGGACGAAGCCTCGAGAGCATGGATAGGCTGTTTGAGCTGCCGTGGTACAAAATTGGTCTGTACGGGAATCGGGACGCTGAGTTGAAGGATCGTGAGGCTGTGGATGTGTTGGAGAAGCCGGGGAATGTGGAGCATGCTGAGAGGGTCACTGTTTGATATGTTCGTTGTATGTACGCATGTATGCATGTATGCAGCCTTGCACCCTTTAACCCATAAGGACCACAGTCAGTATCTGAATGCTCGAATGCCAACATGGATATTACCCAGTGATCCTCATTATTGAGAGCTCTAGTTAAGCTTACTGCGCTCTCATTTACGGCTCTATTGCTTCGAGCGTACCTAGAATACATCCAGATCTCTCTTTCTCCTCTGCCTCTCTACCAGCTCCTGAGGGATTATGGTCCATTGCGAGATATCACGGCCGCAGAGAGAAGTGGCCGCACGCATGAAGCATGGTTCCTCTGGTCAAAAATGTCGGCGTGGTTGGTGTCAAGAGTAGCTGCCATAGTATCTTCTGCTGGAGCGCCAGAAGAGATGGAGCATCATCTTCTCAATTGCTCATCGCAGCAAATCCGTGGACTTGACGATCTTCATAATAAAGGACGAGCGGGCAGAGGACCATCTGCAATCTTACTTTAGCTGTATGCAGCTGGATACTAGTCGTCACATTCGTCATGATGCTCTCTGCACTCAAAACCAGAGCGGGAGCGTGCTGCAAAATTTTCAGACCGCCGATGATAATTCAAGTGAACCAGCAAATAAAATTGTCGTGATGGACATCCAATTTGCGCGGGAGACGCTCAAAAGCATATTATTAGTAAGTGTACGGGATCACAGGTGATCTAAAACCGCTGATTACGTTGCGAATCCAACCGGACGGTAATTTGCTCTCTGGCATGGACGGCTCCGAAATTTCATATTGGCGACATGGAGTCCAAGGCAAGGAGATCTTCGCGAAGGAGAGTGAACCGGACCACTATCCAAAGTGGATTCTTCACTGCGGAGACTGGGCAGCATCACCGAGAACCGAGCCCGGACTCCCGCGACGCAGAGACGCCCGATGGCTTCATCTTAATAATGAAAACCAAGAATGCACGAATCGGACACTGTCTGATGCCTTTGGGCAAAGAGAAGCGGGCTAGATCGCTGTCTGAGGCAAGTTCCGGAAGAACAACAACGTTGATCCACCCACGTGATGACCCGTCACTTGTCCGGTCGAGAATCGGAGGTCGAAACAACGCTGTTGGAAGGCATCATCATCATTCTCATCATCGGTCGAGAGTTATCCTCGATCTTGACGCGGCCATCATCTCAGTTATGGCGTCCAGGAGGGGAATTCACCCTATGGATTTCGAGGCAAGATAGTTTTCATCGAGTAAGTAAAACTATTCGGACTTTCTCGGGCGGAGGGGCAATTTCGATCGAGTAACGGTGAGACGATAACCAGGCTAACTGATAACTCGCCAGGATGATGTCGGAGGTTCCCGATAGACAGATAGGTGGCCCCGGATCTGGGAGGTCCCATTGGCCCCCAATAATATCCGCCTATCAGGCGCCCCGATAAGGTTGAGTGAGAACCTCGCAGACGAACGGGTCTATCGGCTCCTGCGCTCAGATTCGCCTGATGCGGCAAACGTGAGGGTATTCGGATAGCCCAACAGGACAATGTCTTGGGCGCTGGTCTACGCTGACCGTCAAGGAATAGCACTAATATTGGTTCTCCCGGTGTTTCTCCAGGGCGTTCTTGCTTGGTATTGGTTTGCGGTGCAATGTTCAGCATGACGCATGTTATTATGGCGCGGTTCTGTCCGCCTCGGCCGTGCCATGGGTGGGACGGCCATAGTGGGTATTTTCCTATCCATCATGTTCCTAGCCATTGCGATAACGGGAGAGCCTTCCTTCCCTTCCCTCTTCTAATTTAATTTCCCTTTTTTTTAACAGTCCCTCCCCCAGCATTTCGTCGACACTAGTTATCTGCAAACCCCTGGTTTCTCTGGCGAACCTGTGTCCTTCCGTCCTTGCCCGGATATTCTCTACTAAGTTTCTCCCAACCTGCAAGATAAGCCCCGCCGCTTGTCCCTGCTTATCTCTCCCTTCTCTCTCTTTGCTTTTTGCCCAATCGATCTGATCTGCCTGAATATTCCCTCTTTCTCGAAGCCCCCCAAGTTCCCGATTTCGCCAGCGGTCATTCTCTGATAAGACCACACGCTACGTGAAGCTTGATATCACGCGCAATATTTGCCTTTACTATCGTTTATACTCTAATTCAACGTCCCAACGGGTCAATCCGCCACGCCTAACGTCTAATACCACTTTAACATGGCGTTCGTAAACACGGACCATCCGGCGATCACCGTGGTGGCTTCGTCTCGCGCCGTAGTGTCGGGTCGTTTGTCTGCAGCTACTATTGTCATCTCTCAAGCGACTGGCAAGATAACTGCTGTCTTCGATTCCGTCATTCCTGCTTCTGATTTCCCCGCCGGGACACTTTATTTTGATTACTCTCCATATGTCTTGCTGCCCGGCCTGGTCGACGCCCATGTGCATCTCAACGAGCCCGGACGCACCGAATGGGAAGGTTTCTACACTGGCACTCAAGCTGCAGCCTTTGGTGGTGTCACCACCGTCATCGACATGCCTCTCAATGCTATCCCTCCGACCACCACTGTTGCCGGACTCCAAGAGAAAATTAAGGCTGCCCAGGGTCAATGCTGGGTCGATGTCGGTTTCTATGGCGGCATTATTCCCGGAAATGCTTCTGAGCTCAAAGCCCTAGTCGACCAAGGTGTTCGAGGGTTCAAAGGCTTCCTGATTGATAGTGGGGTAAATACTTACGAGATAACCCTATCCCCTTTGTAGTGGCTTACTTTCTCTCTTTTCTAGGTGGATGAATTTCCAGCCGTCACTTCCGAGGATGTCAAGAAGGCTATGGCCGAGCTGGCAGACGAGCCAACGACTCTCATGTTTCATGCGGAGATGGTGCCGCCTATCACCGCATCAGTTGGGGATGACGTCCAAAAATCAGATCACCTTGCTACTCCAAGAGGACCATTGGAAGCCTACTCTACTTTCCTTGCTTCGCGGCCGTCCTCATTTGAGACGTGTGCTATCGAGGAGATCCTTTCCCTGTCTCACTTAGCCCCCAAACTACCTCTACACATTGTCCACCTTTCCGCCATGGAAGCAATTCCTATGCTACGCAAAGCCCGTGACGAAGGAGTTAAAATCACCGCTGAGACATGTTTCCATTACCTGTCGTTAGCGGCCGAGGAGATCCACGACGGTGACACCCGCCACAAATGCTGCCCACCCATCCGCTCCCAGCTCAACCAGGACGGTCTGTGGGCAGAACTCGAGCGACACGCCACCGACGGTGTCATCCAGACCGTAGTCTCGGATCATTCACCTTGCACACCCGATCTCAAGCTCCTCCCCCACGGAATTCCCGGTCACTGTGCCTCGGAGAGCCATGCCTCAAAAGAACAGGGAAACTTTTTTTCTGCCTGGGGAGGCATTTCCTCCGTCGGCCTGGGCCTCCCCATTCTTTGGACGGAATTAAGTCGAAGACAGGGCCTCACCGCTTTGCCAGATGACCTCAACACCCGGCGAGCTCTTCAGAGCGTCGCGCGGCTCTGCTGCGCCAATACGGCGGCTCAGGTCGGCCTCCAGAAGCAAAAGGGTGATCTGGCTGTCGGCTTGGATGCTGATATCTGTATTTTTGATGACACTGCCGAATGGGTTGTCGAACCTAGCACCATGCTTTTCCGGAACAAGTGTTCGCCTTACCAGGGCCGGAGGCTGCGCGGCAGCGTACGCGAGACCTGGGTTCGTGGCGAGCGGATCTTCAGCAAGGAACGTGGCTTCAGCGATGATGTTCCTTCTGGCAAACTCCTATTGGAGCGTCGGGTTTGACCTTGCGTCTTTTTATTCCCGGTAGATTTGCAGCATTTTCCTCTAACAACGCTGCTTGTAGACCAGACTCACGACCACTAATGACTTAACGGCATATTGGTTAGAAAATATCTAATGTAGAAATCAAGATGCTACTGATTTTCTTTTCTTTTTTTGTTCAAGTGTAAACAGCCGGCTGTGGGAATGAACCCCATCCAGTCATGTATAAAACTTAAGGACTTGTGCCTTAATCATTCTCACTTCGAGATATCTCTCTTTGCTCCCATTTCTCCCTCACCCTCCTCCTAAGACCACCGTTCACACCTCTACCCCAAATCTCCTCTTTCTCTTCCCTCTGCGCAACCTTCTCGACTCCGACAGTATCGGAATCCGTCTCCGCCCCAACAGCTCCTATAAACTCCTTCCGCTCTTTAAGCTGCTTCTCACGTATCCGAGCTCTGCTCACCTTTCGCAGATAAAAGGCATAAATAAGAACCTCCGCAACACCAACAACAAGAGCACCGAATAACGACAAGAGCACGCGAACAGCTTCTGAAGATCCCGCAGATGACGTACCCCTATTCCCCGTGCTTCTGTCCTTGGATGAAGAGAGGAAAGAGTAAAGAAAATCCGGGGCTCGGAAATAAGTAAGAACACAGTAGACGCTGAACCCGGTTAAAAGGATGGAGAGAAAGATATTAAGCACCAGCGCAGGGGTTATGGGGTCCTCCGAGCCAGGTCCACTCAGACCGCTGCCGTGTGCAGTATGCGTGGAGGAATCGTGTAGCGCGGAGGCGGTCGGAGTCGACGAGAGGAATATCGGTGATGGGCCTGCATTTTGATTATGCGGGCTCAGAGCGGGGTAGACTAAACGGTTGTATGCGTCTGATTCTAGAGCGGCGAGGAGTTTTGCCTTTTGAGAGAGGTATTCCGGGTTCTGTCTTGCTGTCAGCCTGTCCGTCCGTCATTGTTTACATTCCGCTGGCAGTGGTTTTTTTTTATTTCCCCTCTTGTGTACTAGCTCTTAGAGAAGGGGGAGGATACGTACCGGCTCTGGTTTCTTGGGTGGAGGAGGAATGTACAGTTTTGTACCGCGGAGAAGCTCGTTCAATGTGAGACGCATAGTTCGCGATTTCGACGGTGACTGTGTCTGCGCGTCTTGCTCGATTTCCCCGTCCGTAGCAGCATTTTCGATCCCTTCTCGACTGCTTTCTCGAAAATATCTAGCTAGACGGATCAAGTGTTCGTGTGATATTGGTGCTCCTAACGTAAGGGAGCTGGGGAGGTCGAGGTCTTTGCGATTTGACGGCGAGACGGACTCGACTGCGGACAGGATCTGGGAGGTCGTGACGAGGAGGACCATGCCGGGAAAAGGAATAGAGGATCAGCCTGTCGGGTTATCTAAAATGAATGGATTAGGCCGTCAATAGGGGGTTCATTTCAGATTGTCTGCCCTAGACGAAAGCTGGATTAATTACTTCGTGTCCGCAGAAATTGAACGACGGAGGTAATTAATTGGAGATCTTCCCGAAAAGGCAATCAACTCAAACCAGATAAGATGACCTCAATTTCTTCCCCGCTATAATTATGGGCCCACGATAATAACACCACAACCGACACCTCTACGTCGCACCCTCCTCCTCCTCCTACTCCCGTGCTGATTCGATACGTCATCTCAGAGCCTGTGCGCCCGGGGGCTCTGTGAAAGATGGCGGACACGAAACCCAGGTAAGAAACGACGTTTTTTTTGAAGAGCCCTGGCTAGGTAGTTGGCAGATAATACGTTCGCGAGAACCAGAGCTAAATTTGACCCCTATGACTTTTCAGTGGTACGATCCCAATCCGAAAAGGACAGATCCAAACACAAACGAATCCGCGCGGCATCCCCGTGGCACCCTTCGTCGACAATGTCTCCGACTATGTCTCGTCCAGGACGGAAGTTGAGGCCACACTCCGCTCCTTTCAGGAGATGATCTCCAAGTACCAGTTCATGGAAGTGAACACTGCGCGGCGCGGACAGGGGCTACGAGAGAAGATACCCGATATCAAGAAGACGTTGGAGATGGTCAAGTTTCTGAAATTGAAGAGAGATGTACGTTCGGAGTCTCCGTTTCTTTTTGCCAGCCCTGGCTGGCATTCTTACGAAGATATGACTTGATGAGATTGCTTGAATCTGTCTCTCTTTGAAAGGGTTATATACAACATTGCTAAGCGAATAAATGAACTGGATGCACCAGGCATCAGCAGACTCCATAACAACCCACTTCGAATTGAACGACACTCTCTACGCAAAAGCCTCCATCTCCCCCGCGGACACCGAAGAAGTCTACCTCTGGCTCGGCGCAAATGTCATGCTCGCCTACCCCGTCTCGGAGGCTGAGACAATGCTGGAGGACAAACTGTCCGCTGCCGAAGCGAGCCTTGCTACTTGTGATGAGGATTTGGATTTCTTGCGGGAGCAGATCACGGTATGTCATTTGTTTGCCTGGGAGTGTCGCCGCCAGCGCCTTTCCGCTCTTCATAGGATGCTAATATCTTGCAGACGTTGGAAGTCGCCACAGCGCGCGTCTACAACTGGGATGTCGTGCAGAGAAGGAAAGAAAATGCCGAAGGCAAAGGTGGTGATGGCGACGATGATACTGGAAAGAAGCGACCGGATGGCTAAGAGTCCTCTTGATCTGTGCGGTTGGCAGTATACTAGGTGCGATTGATCCTATTGATGAGACTACTTAAAAGTGTGATTCTGTGTCGTACACTTCGAAAATCTTCGTAGATCAAAACAAACTCCTTTCTATATGCGCCTATACCCGTAGCCCACACCGCATAACATCCGAGCCGCATAACCCTGGTATAGAGCCTAACAGAATCATCCGCTAATCAATCTGAAGCCATGTCGAGTCCCATAATGAAAGAAAGGATCAAGCTGAAAATCATCAAGCCATTAATAATCGTAGTATGAGGCAAAAACTGATCATCGGACGAGAAGTGAAGAAAACAAAGGTCAAACAGATATCAGTGCATGAAAGGCCAAAAAACAAAAGAAAGGTCGTCATGGTTTGGGCCAGCCCTATCTAGAAGGTGTTTTGGAGGATCTCCCTGTCGGCTAACCCACGTTGGATGCAGCTCCTTCACGGACAATCTTTGACAGGTTATTATTATTATTATCAATAACATCATCCACCAATGTCCACTCCGTATCATCTAGATCATCATCAGCGCCGCGTTCATCGACGTCCTTGGCTCCTCTTTTGGGGGAAGGTGTCGGTGAGAAGGGAGTGGAAGACGCCATTGACCGTCGGTGCGAAAGCGTCTGAGCGTACTCGAGGTCGCGGTAGATCGCCTGAATTGCGTTTCCAACGCCATCTTCCTGTGGACATATAGTCAGTCAACACTCAATCACTTGGGAGAAAAAGGAGAAAGGGTACTTACTCTACGAATCTGTTCGCCCAACTGTCGGGCTCTCACAATGATTCGCTCAGAACATGTGGCTTCCCATAATGCTCGGGAGAATACAGTGACGTTCAGCTTCCGCATGAAGATACCAACGCCTAAGTCCTCAACTCGAGATCCAGAGAAGAACTGGTCACCGAAAAAGGGTTTGATAATCGTAGGAATACCCGCTTGTAGACTAGCTCCGGTTGTACCAGCTCCGCCATGATGGACGGCAGCATCGACTTGTCTGAATAGCCAGTCGTGGGGTGCCGATTGAATCTGGAAGATTTCAGGTGGCAGAGGAATCTCGGATTTGGTACTCGAGGGATCACCCAAACGGTCCGACCAGCCCTTGGATAGGATACATCGTACGTCAGCCTTCTGGACGGACTTGACCACTGTCTCTGTGAGGGCAGTAGGATCCGAGACGACGATCGACCCGAAACCGATGTACACGATCTTCTTGCCGTCCGCCCGGGCACGCTGGATGAAATTTAACAACTCTGCCGGTGGTGTCCAATCAGATGCTTCCCTCAGGAACCAGTACCCAGTGATATGTATGAAATCAGGGTAATCAAGCGGAGGAGCAACTACAGTTGGCGAGTAATTGTAGAGAAATGGGACCTGGTTTTGCTGCATCTTATTCAGGTTTGTCGCTTTCAACCCAAGCTCCTTCTTGCGCCAGCGATTTATTTGTCCGGTTATAGCCTTCCAGAAGACGTTGTCGAACATGACATATGTAAGGTAGTTATACGCACCACCCATCTTCTGCTCTGGTACTGCAAATGCGTGCGGGTAGGCCCGCGTCCTCGTCCAAGGCATCGTAAAGGCACGGATGTACGGAATCCTAAGTGCTTCGGCGATATGAATCCCCGCCATTGCACTCGGCGACTCGATGAGAACATCGCTATCCTGGCAGCTCGCCCACGCCGAAGACAAAAGCTGATCTATCCAACCACGAAACTTCTGCGAAGCTTCCCTCAGGAACGAGTATGTAAACATTCCATTCTCCACGCATATGCGCATAAGTTCTGCCGGATCGCCATCAACCGGGGCAAAATCGATCCCATGATTTCTCACCCAAGGCTCAAATTCGGTATGGGTCGCGATCTTCGGCCGGTGGCCTTCGGCGAGCAAGCCCTTGCATAAAGCAATGTACGGCTGCACATCTCCGCGCGATCCAATTGTCAAGCAGGTGATCCTTAGCGACTCCGACGGCTTGAAGTTAACGATAGACGCGCGCGGATCATCAAATATGGAATGCATTTCGGACTCATCATTCGATGCCAAGGGTGATTCGTGTTCACTGGAGGCGTCATTGCGAGCCTCTTGTAGCATACGATGTTCGGTCTTCGCTTCCTCTGCATTTTCTTTCTCCTGCTTTAGAAGCAGGCCAGATTCCATTAGATACTTTACAGATTCGAGACGCTGGTGTAGCATGACAGCGCAATCATCGCGGGCGTCGGCTGTGCGGAACTCAAAAAATAGCTCTTCATGGCCACGGACAATGACAACAAGTCCACTGTAACCGAACCTGAAGCCTTTTTCTTTCTCAACGTTCTCAATATCTTTCAGCGGAAGAATCATTTTCGTACGAGGTATCGGCAGGAGGTTACGAAAGCAGACTTTCCTCTGGCTGATATAGATTTTGCCGTAGATTGGGATCACGCGATGCAGGTATGCATAATAAGTGGCCTGAAGCTTCTCAGTCGGCGGAAGAGCAAAGTGCGCACGGAATCGATCGCCATAATTGCATCCACTTTCTTTGTCTTCGGCATCAACAGCTTGGTCTTCAGGTATCAGCCCCTCAGTTTCACCATAGTGTTGCCGTCCACCTGCCCACATTCCGGAGACCTTCTCTATGTAGCCCATAGACTCGCTTGCCAGAAGACTGCTCATCTGCTTTGACCGACTCTTCAAGTATTCTGCAATTCCCGCAGCACGCTGTAACGGACCTGCACTCGCCTTCAACACATCATTCGCCGTAGGCGTAGCCGGATGCGTTCTTGAATACTCTGCAACTTGGGCGTCAGATTCATTGAAAACATACTGCGTCTCCGGTGCATTGCTCCCCGCGAAGGCTGTGGGATTCGACACTGTCTGAACAGTTCCGTCCGAATAACTACGGCCAACTGAGGGGCGTCTTGCTAGCGCATGGATCGTTGGGGATTGGAAGACGTCACTGCGATTCAAAATCTGACTGGCGGATTCCGGTGTGTCTGATATGGACTGCACGACAGCCGAAAATTCCGTCCCATGCTCGGGAGAGCTGACAAAAGAATCCGACGCACGGCGAGGACGGACGCTGAGCGATTGGTCCTGTGCGTTGTAATTAACGAAACCCGGATGGCTCTCATTTACGCTCTCCCTTCCCGCGGCAGCCAGCTCGCTTTCCGAGTGCTGGTCCGCTTCTGTTATCGGCTGCTCGTTCGTAGGTGCGCCACGATGCCGTTCGGGACTGTTTCTGCGAGTAGGCAGGGAAGCGGTTTCAAGCGACGCCCCTTTGGTTGAGCTGTCATGGATCAACCCCTTCAAAAACTGAAAGGCTTCGTTGTTGGGGTTCGTGAACGCAAAGAAGTACTGTGAAGACGTGAGCGCTGCACTTTTATGTAATAAATGGCAAGATATATTGACAGACCTCGTCAATGCCATATGTCTCACCAGCCTCAACCACTCGTATTTTGAATGTTTCTGCAAAATCGACCATAGGACTCTCTTCTATATCAATGATGTTCTCGATTGGGAAGGAAATCTTGATGCTGTCGCCGTCGTTATGCGTCCGGAAGATGACTCGTTGAAGAGATTTGACCCATTCTCTGGCGCTCGAAGGGCTCTCTGCCCTAAAATAATAGGACTCTTTATCTGTAGTCACCTGAAAGTCTTTCACATCTTTCTCCTTTTCCTTGTCCTTCTTGTCGGCAAGCGACGCAGAGATCCCATATCGGAGATCGATGTGGCCATGCGGGAAATAGAGCCTCGACCGATCCTTGTAATATGAGAGGACATCGCCTTTCAGTGAGAACCAGTACCGCTTGTACCTAGGATTATTGCGACCGCGCTTGGACAGATACCCCGATTTGATAGCCACCGTGGACTTCTTGGGAAGGTAGGCATAGAAGCAGATGTGTCCCTCAGTGACATACATGTAGCCCTGTAGAAGTATACTCCGCAGCAACGAACATGAGTACTCGACGATCACCTTTTCCGGTGTCTCGAACCCAAATATTTCCTTCAGCCTAGTTGACAAGGTGGACGAGGACGGCCGCTGAGGCTCTTCGTCAGGCTTCTCAAGCCCCAAGTCGTGAGGACGTTGCAGTGACGACCGTTCGGTGACAAAGCGTGCCTGCGCCTCCACCATCCGACTGAGAACAGGAAGCGCTCTAGGGGTCGCACTCCTAGGCCGTCTACCATCCGCTACAAGACGGGATAGACCACCAGTAGAATCTGGGAATTCCGCCTGGGACGTAGATTTCTCGCGTCGGTGACCGAAATTCAAGCCGGGGGTCTGGAGTAAATGCTTATCGTCTCTTAATGGGTTTCGAAATGAGCGTCCCCTCTCCTCTGAAGTATTTTGCGCGAGCTGGTCCTGCTTCGATGACACCGCAGCTGTCGAGGGCGGGGAAGGCTCTTCAACCTCAGCATCGCTTTCACTGGACTCATCGAATCTTGAACGAAAATCGGACCTGGAACCGACAGCGGCGATCATGGAAAATATGGACTGATTCAGGTACTGCATCTGGGCATCCCGTGAGCGCGCGCCTCCAGGGGGAGCGGTAACATCGAGCTGAGCATCGCCGTCGTCCTTGAATCGGTCAGGAAATCGAGTACGGGGCAGGCGAGAGACGGAAATGGACTTCCTATGTCCCCTGAGATTGGTATCCATTTGCCCGTCTGCATCGCCTAAGAAGCGTGGCATTCTGAGCTCCGAAATGGAAGTGGAGCACAGAACGGAACCCGGTGTGAGGAAAGGAAAACGTGCCCAGATCGTTGAAGGAAAGACAGATGTGTATCCAGGAGGCAAATAGCCGGGTAACCGATACAATTTTCGTGTCCTGTGACACTACCAGGAGGGAGGAGGATACCTAGGTGGAGGTGAAGGAGGTATGCAGTATGCTCGGGTTGGATTGTAGGCAACCAAGTCAGATGCAGGAAGACACCGGAGCCTAAAGAGCGATGAATCACGTCTTATCAGAAAGGTTAGCAGAAAGATCATGACTACCATGGCCTCCAGTACGAGACTTTCGTTGGACAAGGCTGCGGGAAGATCCCGTTGAGGAGACAGGTGACTGAGCTCACAGTGCGAATGCTCACCCGACTTTCCAGCTGATAAGACGCGAATCTATATCGCGAACACGGAAGAGTGTATGGAAGCCATACGTCTCAACAGTAGGTCACCCATGGACCGTGGGTAGAGCACAGGGAGGGAAAATGCGGAGAAGAATGGGGGATGGGGTGATGAAAGAGCAGACCAGGCGAAAAGGCAGTCTTTCGTCGCTTCAAACTGGCGTCATAACTCAGGTACTTCTGATTGCCTGACCTCCGCCCACTCACGCCTCACTGGCCGTTTATGTCATCAGCCCTAATTGTCGATCTCGGCAAAGAGCACCTGGGTGTTTGATAGGTCCTGAATGTCGATAGCTGATATTATTACAGTGGACGTGATTTGACTAGAAATCGCATCTGGCTTTGTGGCCTGAATAGTACTACGCAAACGGCATATCTCCGATGTCGTGGAAGTTCGTCAGGCAGCCACCTGTTCCCGCATTGGATCCGAGCGTCAATGAACAGCTCACCGTTCCTTTGATCCGTTGGGGTTCCACCGGCACTTACAGCTGTTCCTTTGACGCTGATCTGGGGTAGCCACAATCGACCTGGCCACAGATGGTGTATTTTCCACAATGCTGCCTGAGAGACGATCTGTTTGCTCTACATCACAATAATGGGGAGTCACAGCAAGTCCGAGAGACCACGAGTCGACAAATTTCAAGAATCTCTCCTGCACGAGGCAGCTCTACCACTACCAGTATACCTCGGCAGTGAGGCTACCTAGGCAGGCATTGCCTGCTGTATACAACCTGCCGTCGCAGTGCGGTCCAGAGACGCTTTTGACAGCTCTACTACTACTCGTTCCCTATACCCACACCGTATATTGGCGTCAAAGGCGTTGATGTCCCGTGCCAGATAACCTCATATTTCAACTGGAAGATATGCAATCTCGGACAATTGTATGATTGGTTCAAGAATATGGTACGGAAACCCTTGTATGAGATCTCAATAGATGAACATCATGAAGGGTGCCACCTAGCTGTCTTGACTCCGAATCCGGCCCCATTCCTGCATTCGGAAACGGGCCTTGCAGCCCGGACGAAACAGAGGCGCATCCTTTGTACAGCACTGTACAGAGACAGCCATGGTACCCAACGCTTCGCCGTGGCTCTTAAAAGCAAATTTCCATGCGAAAATATCATAAAATCATAGTAATAGGACTCCGTCTACTGCTAACTTTTAATTAAACCATCACAATATAAGAAGATCAATGGCATTTCAGGCTTCTGCTGCCGCTGCCTTCGCTGCTTTTCTGCTTTTTTTCTCTTCTCGACGGGCCCTTCGCTCTTCGTTGGTCTCGTCACGATGCTTGTGCGATTTCTTGGGTTTCTCACGCCCACGCTCTCCGTCTTGCAAGTCGGAAAGTGGATCCACTTGCGACGAGGACGGCTCATTCCCCGCCTCTTGAGACAATGATTGTTTCTTTGTCTTCTTTCGAGGTAGGCCGCTCGACTGCTTCCCATCGCCCTCCGTGAGCTCATGTTTCCGCTTCCGTTCTTTGCGCTCCTTATGCAGTGACTTGGGAACCTTAAACGTAGGCTCCTCTCCCTCCGACTCTGAGCTTGTACCAATGGTCTCTGGTTGAATGTTACCGCTTCCTATTGGTTGAAAGCGCATTTTCAGATGCCTAGGTTGCGGTTTCGGAGGCTTGGACGATGGTGCGGTGTGATTGCTGGAGTCTTTAGGAAGAGATATCATCTCTTGGATATGATAGCTCTTGGTATTCTGAGCTGATGTAGGGTAGTAGGTCCCGGTCTTGTCATCGTAGAGAAATACGGACTTCAACATATCCTCTTGCTGACTCAAATTGTCTAAGGGGATACCGTAGTTTACTCCTTCATGGGTCAGAATAGGCTCGCCCTGCATTGCTCTGGCGAGAGAGACCTCCTTAATTTTCGAAAGTGGTAGGAAGGATGGGGCTGTGATATGGTACACTTGCTTGCCGCGGAGATTGGAGAGGAGGGAGGATACACTGGAAGATGGTGCGGAGACTTTTTTGACAGGATTGAACCCAGGTGGGGGTTTGAATGTATGCGAAGAACTGAAAGAGACTCTGCAAGGAGACAATGGTCAGCGATATTGCGACGGTAGCCTTCATGCCCCTGGAGTGTGGGAAAGTTGTTACCTTTTGGAGTTCCCTTTCGGCGTGGGAGCATCTGCGCCACTGCTCACCGATACTGAGCTATTATCATCCTCACTTCCAGATTCACTGGCACTACTTTCCCCTCCTTCTTCCCCTGACTCGGAGTTTGACGAGTCTGCCGACCCGACTGATGTGTTATCCCCCTCCGACTCCTCTCCACGTTTCTGATCGGTCGTTTCCTGGGAAGACTCTGCTCCTGTACTCGGCTCGGAAGAAGTCGACCTGCTCGTTGAACCAGATTCACTCTCTGATGGGCTTTCGTCTTTCGCAGTTGGCGCCATTGCGCTTTGCGAGGGAATGCGCGCAAAGGCTAGAGCGGAAAAGCCCGCGCACAATGCGAGAAAAAGATGGGTCTTGAAACGGAAGGGTCAAGGTATTGTAGCCACCGGCAGCTTTCGTGTATTTCCTGAGTAGAACAAAAAATAAAGGATCGATATTTGGATAATTACAGGGTATGCATTTGCCTCTCAATCCGAACTACGGTAAAAAAAAGTTTCCGTATCGGGAGTTGTTCTGATTTTACTTTTCTGTTCCGCGGAGAGCACGGACCACAGTGATATCAAATCTGTTCGAAGATTTCCAGGCTCACTTCAACACAAGTTATCATGGAAGCGATGCGGCAGTTCGGATCCAGCTGCGCAAATAAGCAGAGTCGCGCAGAAAGCGAGCTGCGGTGAGTCTATCGGTGATATGCATACCATGAAGCGAAAAGCAGAGAAGCAGCCGTCAAGTAAGTCCTTACTGCTTCTTATCCTGCTTCTTTATTTTTTATTGCCATCTCCGTGGTTCCTCTGCAGAGCGCAGTTCACTAAAGCATCTTCTTCTTAGGACCCGTCAGTGCCTTTGCAGCGCGCAAGGCACGGCAACAACAGGTCGAGGTCGTGATCGAAACAACTCCGCAGCGAGAGGAATCAGTCGTCGAACCTCCGTCCAAAAAAGTGCGACATTCATCGGCAGTGGATAGCTCAGAGCGGCCACGTAATAGCAATGGAGAGAATGGAGTCACCCCACGAGCGGTAAGGAGACGAAACGAACCAAAAAAAAATGATGAGAAGACTACGTCGATACCAGATGAGCGCCTGGCGTACACGGCCCCCGAATCGAAGCCTTCTTCAGCACAACATGTCTCCCCCGTTCGTTCTAATGGGGCGTCGGAAGAAGAGCTGGACAGTTCAGACATCGCGAGTGACAATGACAGTATCGGTTCTCCTCGCTACGGTGATGATAGGTCAGTATGGCTCTACGATCGTCTAGAGATGTACGCTGACTCGATTCTTAAGCTACGAGTCTCCGACAAGTACTTCTGCAGAAATCCAGAACTTTCCTCTTTCAAAGGCTCGTCTAAGTAAAGGGACCATAGTCTACAGTGATGGACATGTTCTTTGTCTGCGTCTTAAGGAGAAAACGGTATGAATGTCCGCAATCTCACGAATGACGGCTAGAAAATGCTTACATGTTATCAGAATCTGGCTCTGCTGGGTCAATATGACCTCTGGGTCAAACGGGGTGTGGTCAGTGTGATGGGAGCCAAGCTGCGTCCTTCCCCAGACGTCTATCGAGTGTATGCGCCTTCCACGCACTCGCTTCCCGTCATAAAGTGCGTCACTGGCGTAGACGGTGAAGCAGAAATCGAAATTCAATCTTGTCGCAGTGGCATCCATCGCCTGAAGGATGTCTCCCCGCTTTACCAACGAATATGGAAAGGTAAAAGTACGCCTGCTGATAAGTTCAGCTTGCGTGGATTTTCGGGGAATTCCCGTCGGACCTTTTCAGTGGTATATATCAGTGTACCCCTTGTTTCTCTAAAGTGCAACCCTAACTGTTTTTTCCTTCAGCTTTACACGTCCGCAGATGACTCTTTGAACCGCCACTTGCGACCACTACACCTCGAGAAGAAATGGAGTACTGCTATGAAGGTTCTGTCTCAACGCGGCGGCCAGCTTAGAGCACTGATATGCGGACCCAAAGGATCAGGAAAGTCTACCTTCAGCCGCTATCTTCTAAACCATCTCCTTAGTCCATCACCCCTCGATGAGGCTGCCTACAACAACAAGGATGGGGTAGCATTTCTGGATCTAGACCCTGGGCAGCCGGAATTCTCACCGATGGGAAACGTCTACCTAGCTCACCTACGCGCGCCACTTTTTGGACCCCCATTTACGCACCCATCACTGGACGGTTCTCGCGAAGGCACGGTTATCCGTGCTCACCATATCGGAGCAACATCGCCGAAAGACGATACCGATCACTACGTCGTCGCCGCAATGGACCTCATGGACCGCTATCGGGAATTGCGTGCGACTTATCCTCAGTGCCCGTTAATCATCAACTATCCCGGGTGGATTTTCGGGCAAGGCCTCGAAGTAGCCATATGGCTTGTAAGGTCCCTGGGACTGTCGGATGTAGTATATATGAGCGAGAAAGGACCGTCCGAGGTTGTGATACCCCTTAGCCAAGCAGCCCTGTCAGCCAAGATTCCGTTGACTGTTCTGCCATCTCAGCCAACGGACTTCGTGAACCGGTCTAGCGCCCAATTACGTTCGATGCAAATACAGTCATATTTCCACATGTTGCATCCAGCAGAAATCCGCAACCCGCGATGGCTCGAGACACCCATGTCTCACGCGAGACCCATCGTCGTCGACTACGATGGCCCCAAGCAAGGCATTCTGGGTATCATGGTGATGGGCTCTCAGATCAGCCCCAATCTACTTCATGACGTGATCGACGGGGCCGTGGTTGGAGTTATTGCCGTAGAGTCACCCAGTGCTATCATGGGAATTGGCGCTGACGAGTTATCGAATGGTCGGGATGTTGAGGATTCTCCGGCAGAGTCGGAATTGGCATCAGAACCGGACGCCGATATGGATGATTATCCATCTGATGTGCCACAAAAGATCCATTCATCGAGTATATCAGAGCGGGCAATCACGAGAACCGCGGGAGAAAATCTTCCCTACCTCTTCGTCGGTTCTGGCAGCTCTGCTCCTCTGGATCCTCGAGCGTCTCACTGCCTAGGACTGGCGTTAGTCCGTTCAATCAATCCTGCCACCCGCAAGTTGGAACTAGTAACGCCTATTCCAAGTTCCAGAATCACGGAATCCATCAAGCAGGGTCACGGAATCGTCCTCGTTCGTGGCAACCTAGACAATCCCAACTGGGCCATCAGCGAGGAGTACCACGCTGCACGTACCGCAGAAAGACGGCATCAGCGGACGCTCACAAAAGCGAGAACTACAGGAAATGAACAGGGCAAGAGCAGGAATGTGGAGCAGGAATCTAGCCAGATCCGACAGTCCAACATGTCTGCAATCCTCCGGAATAAGATACGGTATGCAGGTAATCATACTCCGTGGATGACGGTCATCGATGACAGCCGTCGACAGCGAGAGGCTGCTCACCGAGAGAAGAGGCTGTGGAAACTGAAAAAGAAAGCATATCCAGGTAGCAACAGCGAAACTGAATGGTAATTGGTACGTGCTGGAGTCCAGCAGGGTTGTCGCCAGAGAATAAACCGTGTTCTATCTTGTAGTTAGTGCCACGGTCACCTGCTCTCAGCTCCATGTCTTGAAAAATATAACTGTATACCTTAATAACAAATGTAACCAGTAAACCAGGATAATCAAATTCAGACATCGCGCCTACGCGGTCAACCAAATTTCACATCAACTTCATCAAACCCAAAATTTACCCAGGTCATTCACGCCCATCCCGACATTCCGATTAGACACCAACACGGAACCGAGACCCATCAAGAACCACGGAACGGCCCCTGCAAGATGCTGACGAAGCCCGAGCGACCATCGCAAGAAATATCCAACCAACAGAACAAACCTAATTATCATTATTGAAACGGGAAGGTCGAAAAGTCGGGTCTCATCCCCTCCCAGATCCACATGGCTTCCTCGTATGTACATCTTCAACACCCCCCGCCGTCCGTCCCACGGTTCCGCCTGACTTAGTCTCTTCGGGCATTCTTCTAGAACTACATAGTAGAAACTTTCTTCAGTCTATGAGGTAATGAGAATAATGCGGCTCGACAAGAGAGGTAAATAGTGATGGTAATAAGCTTTCGGCCGACTCTTTTGGCCATTTGAGGCAGGATGTCGCGGGATCAAATGGACTTGATGACGGTGTCTGTGTATCCGAGATATCTGCGAGACGGATAACCGTGATAAAATGGACTGTATTCTAGTATCGAGTACTCCGTAGCAGGGGAAGTCATATGAGGGATGAGGATGGCCCCTGAAAAAAAAAAAAAAAGAAAAGCCCAAAAAAAGGGACCTTTAAAGTTCGTCCGGAGTCTTCCGGCAAATTGTTCAGTCTGCCCAGACTGATGAAGCTTTCGTGGTTCTTCAGCGCTGTAGTGGAGCTCCCTGATCCCTGGTGTCGACCGACCAGCCCGAAACGAAGGCAAATGAACTCTTTGATATTATTATTACTGAGTAGCACTACAATTTCCAGCGATCAGGTTCCATGGATATTAGGGTGAAACACAGCGACTGAGTTCTCTCCTATCAGTGCTGACATCATTGATTGCTCTTAACTATTATTATTATTGTAGGCGACAAACACAAAACCACTTTGCTGTCGTGATCCGTGCTACAGTAGGTTTCTATACGGGAAACGCTATGCGAAGGATGCCATCTGAGCCCTCCCAAAACTTGATTGCAGGAGATGAAAGTCGCTTTGTTCCCTGTCGTCGATTAGATCACTGTGAGAGATCATGTGCAACGATTTATCTGGCTTCTGTGTTGTATAGCCTGCTTATAGGATGTATCAGGCATGATGTGGCCTTGCAGGATCTCGGAGGGATCTTGCACGTGGAATGTATAATCGGGGGAATAATATTGTTGAGACAGGATATGTCGTGGCCAACTGTGTGATTGTGTCGAGCAATACGAGACAGAATCCGCCACTGAGGTAGGTATGAAGCATGGGGTGGATGCGCAGCTGTTCTGACTGTGCGTCGGACATGATAAGGAACAGGTATCAAGCAGCTGAAGCACAGCTGTGGCATCAGATGACATGCCAAGGAGTACAAGGGAAGCAGGTCCTTCGTTCCCATAGGCCGTCTGTTCCCGGCCAGACTCAGTTCATGATTTAACGATCTCAGCCTATATCGATATCACATGAAAGGGACGTCGAGGCTTGAAGACAGGGTCTATGAGTAGGTACTTGTGTTGAATGCGATCCTGCAGAGAAATTCTGACGTATCCAACAGGGGAGGTCAGATCCGATATCACTTTCACATGTGAGAATAATTACTCCGTACTGCGCAATATCATAATTATCGACTACGTCCAGAGCACATGGTCGTACCTGCCGCAAACACAAGGAAAAGGAGCTCTAGTCCATGACCCCTGTTGCAGCCCGATTGACTAGTGCTGGTGCCCGGCGAATCACAATAGAGACGATCCCAAACGAAGACCGGGGTTGCGGCGGAGATGCGCATGCCACGTTTGGAGACAAGGTTCCCATATGCCGGTTCGCGTGGAAGCCAGCCGGTGGGACAGACAATAATGAGGCTGGGAATGCACTTAACGTTTCACGAAGGGAGGACGGCGCAGCCACATTGTCCATCACTTCCGTGGCCAGCAGCGCTTCCAAGGCATTTTTGGCTTTATCGCGGCTTCGACCGCGGGTGGAAAGCCTGCGCCTCCTGACCCGCGGGATTCAGCGATCGGGGAGATTTCCCAAACTGTTAAGTGGTTCCAGCACAGCAATCCCGGGCATTATTATTAGCATTATGACAAGTGGTGAGGATGGCAGTGATCTTCATTACGGGCATATGAAGAGGCTGACACAGTTGCAGCGCCTTGCATATCAGTTTTGAACGAAGCCGTGGCAGTCATCTGGATGAAACTGCCTGGAAAACAGGACGAATGGACTGTCTTGATTTACCAATGCATGGGCAGAGAGAGATGTCGATTCTGTCCGGTGGTCCGTCATCCCGTGTTTACATAGGGCGAATCCGGCGCCTTGGATGGACGAGTAGCTCTGTTGGCTCGAAAATAGTCCGAGACGTCCGATCTTGCCTCAACGCCGGGATTCCACAAGGGGCAAGGATTGACATCGGGGGAAGTCAGCGCTGAGGAACGGTTTTCAACCAGATGATAGTAATAATGATCATTAATCAGTAGTCTTGTCGCGGACTGTGTTCCGCTCTTCCCTGACCCAGGGAGGTGTTCCGTGGTTCATAGCGTGGAACACCACCCGCGGATAAATGAGAAGCGTGCTACTAGTAGACTTGACTGAACGGTGGGAACTTTGCACAGACATGACTCCACCATCTAAGGATCCTACTAATTAGTAGTTCAGCGCCAGTCGCCGTCGGGCTCTGGCTGGTCGCCGCGCAGCGACTAGATCAGTCCCCAGAGGCGCGAAGGATCCCGCTTGCGTCCATTCACAACTATGGTAATAATAAGATTGTCGACCAGGATCCCAGGCTCGTCGCAGAAGGCATGGATTGGCCGGAATCGGGTCGACCGTTTCCTCGTGTCGGTGCGACTGACAGGTATTAATTTTAATTAATATTATTATTATTTGATATTATTATTATCCTAGCATTACTCATTCTCCCTTCCGCCGCGGCCTTCTGGAAGTGGTCCAAAGCCCACCCCACCGTCCTCCTCGCCTCCAGATTCCCGGATTATTCATCTCTAGGGCGGACATGCGATCGATCGATCTAGCTAGTAGTTAATAGTATATCGTTCGTTCGTTCGCCCTGTCTCTGTCTCGCGTTCTCTCTCCGACTCTCCGTCTCCCCGTTTCCATCTCGTTTCTCGTCTCTTCTCTCCACCCCCCTCACTATTCTCACTATACACCACTTATTCACTCACCTCCCCTCTCTATCTGCAAGCTGGTCTTTGCAGGTTCGGTGACTGGCGTTTATTCACAGTCCTGTTCACCCTACCCAGCGTGGTCGCATTGCTCTCGCGACTACTTTCCAGTCTTGCACCCGAACTGCGTCATTGCCACTTCGACTCAACCCAGTACCACATCATGAGATTCTGCGCATTGCAACAATGGGCTAGGACTGTTACTGGTGGTTACTAGGTGCTAATTCATCATATCCAGACATGGATCTCATTGTGAGTATCTTCTAGTAGTTCTTGTGGTCTCTGCAGGTGGTCACTCGTGGTACGGCAGACTGACTGACTGGCTGCGCTCTCTTTGTCAAACAGCTGTCTTTGACGCATTTCTGCGAGGTGCATGGTCCTACCTCGATCATTTGTTCGCAGGTCCTGCCCTTCTCATGCTCGCAATGTTACCCCGACAAAGCGGACTCCTCCCCCGACACTGCTTTCGCCACCTCACACGAAAGCGATCTCCCGCGCGACGCGCAGAATCATATCCATGACACGAGGTCTTCTCCGTCGTCGCATCGGCGTTCCGTTTCGTCTTCGAGAATCGAAGATCACCCTTACTTTCTGAAAGTGAAAGGGTCACAGAGTCCAGCGGCTGCCGAACGGTCTCGTCCGGTTGGAGGGGCAGACAGCGACACCTGTGCAAGCTGCAGCCTGTCACTCCCCGAGGGAGTCAGCAAACAACTTCCTCCCGGTGCACCTGGGACCGCCACGCGCGACGGCAAAGGGAGAAATGGCAGCCCAATCCTGCGTTCCAGAGAGATAGTATACTCTTGTGGAAATAACCACTCCGATCCTGACGACACCGTACACGATTCTCCACATTTGCATTCGTCCTTCCCCGATTCTTTCCGCTCGTCGTCTGTGTCTTCGGATTCGTCATGTCATACACACATGCTTACTTACCTGTCGCTGCGTGGACCTTCGGATCCCGCCGATTACACTCTTCTTCGGCGATCATCTATCCGCACGCTCAGCTGTGAACTTCTCCCGCGCGGTCTCTCTTCGGGCCCGCTGTGCTTCGGCGATTCGGCCTCTGGTTACACCATCGCATACATCTTTCGTCTCCCTGATCCCATGGCTCGTGGCAGACGACGCAGTTACGCGCTCGTGGCTCTGGCCGGCAAAGATGCCGGAAGGGCTTTCCGGGCCTGTCCCGTGATCTGGCGTGCTTTCGGTCGGATCGCAACAGGCATTGTAAATTCCGCAGAGAAGTTCCAAGAAGAACAGAAACGGCGCGAAGAGCACAAGCAAAGCAAGAGCGGACCAAGTCGAATCGGGGGCCGACAGTATACACCTGTCTCGTCTTTCCTTACCGGTCGGACGGTGGACCCGGATGGTCAGCCTCGTCGACCTGGGCAGATCCGGGCCAGAAATCTTGCGGAAATAGTCGGCAATGAGTATATTTTTGCAGAATTGCATGCTCATTTTGTTGCACTCCTGCAGCAATTGGGCTCGATGTTTGGCGGTGTCCCCATCTCAGAAGAGCCGTGTGTCTATAGCACGCTGCGCGAGGAGAAAGAGATGAACCCTGCACAATATCCTGTCATGATGTCAGCTGTGAAGGACACGCCGCTCAGGAAGGCCGCCGCATCCAAATATGATACCCGTGAACTCGCCGTATCTGACATGGAGATGACCTCCGGTCCAAAACCAATACCAATCGCACCACGTCGGCCAGTTTTGGCCTGAGACTATGCGTGCCGACTTGCACACTCTTCCGTATAAGCAAGTCTGATACCACGACCTCATCTACTACCCTCAGCTCCTCATACGCGGTCGTTTACGCTTTTCCACCATCTTTAATCTTTTTAATATGAGAACGACTGATGCTCCGTGATTCGGATGTATGCAATCTGGCTTAAGATTTCAACGATTCTGGGTGTGGCATCTGTTTTTGTTTTGCTTCAGTTTGCATAACGGCCACGTTTTCTTCATGAATGAGATTTCGGGTATAGACTTGTTTCTCAGGAATGGCGTTCACGGCTTGATTCTGTTTTTGTTACTAAATCCGAGGCATTTTGCTTTCCAGCGTTTTTTTTTTTCCCTCTGTGAGCGGGTGACTTGAGTTTTTGCTTCTTTTCTCGTTCTATTATCTTGTTATCTGCCCTGTATTTCTTCAATTCTGCCATGTCGTTTCTATCTTCCTAATATCCGCTGTTAATTGGGAAGGCAATTTGGTCGTTCACGACTTGGATGATCGCTGTGGGAGGCATTATTGAGGATAAGGCAGTATGCAGTGTGCTAGCGCGCTGTGCCCTGCAAAGCATGTATTATTTAGCACTTTCATGATGGACAAGAACTAGATGTACTATATACCGATTCACTAGCTGTAAAAGACATTGTAGATAGTCCTTTTGGAACAGTGTGTTTTGAAAAAGTAGCTGCTTAAAGGGGCACAGCAACCCCAGCAGATATCAGGTCTTCGGTGAAACTTACCCTTTGGGGCGAAACCCACAGAGCCAAAATTCAGGTCGAGAAAAAAGGCATCCCGCATACCAGATCACCTTGTACCTGTTCATACCCCGCCTGTCACTTAATACCGCGTTCTACAGAACCCAGCTCTCATAGCTTACCTTCCGGTACAATTTGTGTCGGAATAGACCTAACGTACCCCGCGAACCGCCAACATGGTCGCGTTCGACAAGTGCGAAACGAGGCCGGCTCACATCGACGCCATCCTCAACGGTCTGGACAGGTATAACCCGGAGACGACGACGGTGTTCCAGGACTATATCGCGCAGCAGTGTGAGGACCGGACGTTCGACTGCTATGCCAATTTGGCGTTGTTGAAGCTGTGAGTTGAGCCTCTGGTTGATTTGTCCATCACCGGTTGATATTGAGCGACTCTGATGATGAACCGATCTTTTTTTTTCTTTTTACACGTTTCCTATTATCTGAACTTCTTCACGGAAAGACGTTGAAAATTATGATTGATTCTGATGAATACACCTACTGGACGAGACCCGAGTAGAAGCAAATACATTGGATAACGGATGCTAACTACGGTTTTAAAAAAAAACCTCAGCTACCAATTCAACCCTCACCTCCTCCAACCGGAAACAGTAACCAATATCCTCGTGAAAGCGCTCACGGTCTTCCCCTCGCCGGCCTTCTCGCTCTGCCTCGCACTCCTCCCCGCATACACGCAGCCCTTCCCCGCGTCTTCTTCATCATCATCACGACCCTCTTCACCCGGGCCGGAATCGCCACAGTCCGACTTCGTCGAATCCGTCCAGAAACTCGCCCGTCTCTCCACCCTGCTCGAGTCGGCGCAGTACGCCCAGTTCTGGTCCACGTTCAACTCGGACGATCTCTACGCCGACCTCGTCGCTGACGTAGCCGGATTCGAGGAACTGGTGCGCATCCGTATCGCGGTCGAGGTGGGCAAGGCGTTCCGGGAGATCAATGCCGAGCTGCTGGAGCAGTGGCTTGATCTTAGAAGCCGGGAGGCGCTGGAGAAGTTCGTCAGCGATGTCTGTGGGTGGGTGGTTGATAAGGCTGGTGCTCGTGGCGCCGTGGTGAAGGTGCCTGCCAATAAAGAGAATGAGACGCGTAGCGAGGTGAAAAGTGAGCATGTTGGCATTGAGATGTTTGGGAGGGTTCTTCGGAGGGGGTTTGAGCAGGCTGCTTGATCGGCTCTCCTTTTCCTTTCTTCTTCTTATTCCTCCCCTGTTTCTCATCCCGAAAATATTGTTCCTGTCTTAAAAAATATTTGATATGACATGATATGGTATGGTATGGTTCTGATCTGTGAGCTCACCCTCAGAAAGGACCATGGCTGGCGCATTTGGCGTTCGCAGTTTAGATGTATGGCAGATGAAATGGCATATGCAGAAAATACAGAGCTGAGCAGATCAGTTTCATTATTGTGTCATGGTATGTTGCTTTGTAATTCTACCATTCCAAGAAGATAGGGGTGCCTATATAAGTTTCCACTGAGCAGACATGACGCCATAGGCTGACTGTGTGAGAAGTTGCAAGTGCTCCAAATTATCTAGTATTGCCATTACTATTCACATGGGATATTATGAACGGTGGAGACAGTCAGGAATAAGCTTCTCACCTGCTTAGTTTTACCCACATTTACTAATAATGCCCAGCTTGGATTGTGAAGAGTGGCCAGGGGTCTTCCAGAGATTCTCACATTTAAGCCATACTGGCAGTCTCTTGATCTGCCTGGAGGAAGGTATGTACAGCCATAATTGTGCAGAAGATGCAGGAAGGATATTCTTTGCCCCTTTAAGTTTTACGACTAGTATGCTCATAACACAATGCAGCCAAATGCCCAGCATCAACAGCGACTGGTGTCCTGACATATAGCTCGCAGCAGTACCACCCAGGAATATACAGACATCAGCAATTTCTTCATGAAATGCAACCCCCGTAGTCCATTGCTGTTGCTGGATCTGTTGATGCAGTCAATCGCTGTAGACTTGGTAAGACCAATCACGGCATGCTTAGAGACATTATGCTGCATCATTTTCGCAGAGCATAAAACCCAGCGATAGAAGCAATGCGTACGATACTGTCGTGCTGCGCTCGAAAAGGATTGCCGATTCCTGGGGTGCACTAGACGCCTTGATTACGCCTTGCTTGAGCATGGCTTCGATTTCGGCCTGCATACACATCAACACCCCTGTCGCGTTGACCTGGAGCATCTTGGTATACTCTTCGTTAAGGTATCGCACCGTTGGAACTCGAGCCGTGGCATTAATCCTGGCGCTGTTGGCAGCTAACGACCAGCCGTCAATGTAACTCCTTATCCATTTCTGTACAGCAATGGTCGACGCACCATAGTCTAAACTCTCAAACGTTTGCACTGTGTCCGAGAGCGAGCGTTTGTACATCGCATCTCTAGTCCGGGATCTGGCTTCCTTTCTCCCTGACCAATGAAACATGTAGCTGTTCGGTTTGACGGATTCCAGCGACGTTCATATCAGCAACTGCGATTGCACTGCATCCTGCTCGAGCATCAGCGAGGCACAGGCTCGCGAGCAATTTTTGAGCCTAGAACGTTTAGCCTGCTGATCATGTGTAGGCCCATTGTTGTCAAAGCCATGGATGGCTCTATCAACCTACCCTTGTCATAGCCCCCCGCTCAAGGGCTGCCATTCTCTGCAGGCTTGGTCGGGCGCAATGATAGAGCTCAACAGTATATCGACGGGTTCACTGGCTACCATATCCTTATATTTTTTATATTTTTTTAAAGAGATCTGGACATCTTCCGAAGAATCGAATATGATATTGCCTTACCTTTTTTCCAGAAGATAAACCTGGGACCTCCGCTTTGCAACTCAGTTCGCTGTCTCGCTGGGACTCGATCATCCGCTTCACTTCTAGAAAGCTTTCCTGGAGAAATTAGTAGTAGTATGTATTATATCCTAGCCGTGATGTAGCCCTTAACGTACATATCTGTGCTCCATAAATCCATAAGTTTTATTGAATGCATACTGCTTCAAAAATAATGAGCGATTTGGTCTGCACTATAAGTTCGGTCGGTCGTTTAGACGAGGTGAGAAGACATAATAATTGTATACATTGTTTTCATACTTCTATAATATCTATAAAGTGAACCCACTTATCTAACTATAAACAACGAAATGGCAACTAAATAGTCATTTTCTTCCAGATGTCGCTGATCAGGCTACCGAAGTACTAGTCTGAATACTCTGATCTGTTGCATTCTAGGTGGTAGTACAACCCTTTGGGAACTGCGATGAAAACTTCGGAAGCAATCTTTTACTTGCGCTTAACGGGACCACATAGTTTACCTCGTGTCCATCCAGTTTGCCGAGCTTGCTAGCTAGTTAGTGACTGGAATTTCATGACATACGAAACATGGTGACTATGGAAATGACGACTGGAGAGGGAAAGTGGGGAAAGACCGATCTAATGCGAAGGGTCTCGGGGTGAGGATTTAGACTCGATAGGGGAAGACAAGACAAAGCAGCCCAGTACTATACAAGCAGGCCAATGACTCCAAACACCTCTTAAGTTATCAGATTCTCTCAATCTTTAACTAGCACTTCCTAATATCACTTTTTAAAAGCAAGTGACAGGGGCTCCCAGCGTACATCGGGTAACGGAACAACACCAGAAAGAAATAATTTCTTTTCATTGAGTTCAAGGCGAATTCTGTCCTTTGCTCGTATAGTTCCAGTATCCTCAAAACTTCTATGAGCCCTCTTTTTATTCTTCCAGCATGATGAAGACTATTTCTGAGTGAGATCTCATCCATGGCATGTCATCGAGATCCTGGTCTTTACGCTCTCCAGCGCCTGATGCAGATCATGAGAGGATTCTTTTTCCATACGAAATAGGCTTTCTGCTCCGCCCCAGTGCCAAAGTGTCGGATCAAAGTTCCACAAGACTTTCGTCAAGAACAACCGCATTTCGCGATATGCAAGGCTACATTTGACGTTTATCATCAGCAGTTTCTTCGCTACCGGGTTATAGAAAAATAAAGAAAGAAAAAGGAGAAGGAGGAGAAGAGAGGAGGGCTACCTGTAGGTTCTTAGTACTTCTTGCCTAGGCAGCTGCACGAAAGTGGCCGCAAGGGCCCGTGCAAGAGGCCAAAATGGGAACCCAACCCCGTTTTCGTTGCGGGCCGCGCGCACGGGCTGGGCTGATGTGCAGCTTGTCCATCTATTAGCTGTCGACCAACTGGAAATCCACTCGGCCTGGAAATACCCCGGTAGCCTACTTCTAATAATGGCACCATATAGTACTAACTACCGCGCGCATCAAGATTTCACAGCGGCAAGATACTCGAGGTGTGGTGGTCATTCAGCGGGGTTTTCCTGCGCCTGTGACCGGAAGTGCGAGAACTGTGTACTAGATGGTATTGTCCATCGATGACCAGCCAAGGATGAAACTCTTTCTGTAGGCTATTTATGTGCATCACCTCTATCCACTAATTAGGCGCTCGACTCTTGAAGGGACGAAATAATTAGCTCCCCTACGTTCATCCTATGCCAGCTAAAAATATAATACTGAGCTTTAGTCTTGTAGCGATCATCTACCTATGGGCGCTTATGTGGCCGAAAGCTTTGAGTGGCTATCAATCCCTGAAAATTAATGAATCATTGACCCCTGTCAAGTTTCATGGAAACTCAACACAGGGTAGCGGTTCTAGGTGCAACAATAGATATGGATATCCAAATATGATAGGTATTGTTCTCGGCCATCAAGTGAAGACAGGGGTTTGCTGTATATATAAAACCCATGATCTGTGCTTTGAACCCATCTAATCTTCTGAACAATAATCATTTCATACTCATCACCTCTCTCTTGTTGAAGTCGCACCTGTACATAGCATACCAGCTCTTGGCCACTACACTCGTGATGTTCAAGCAAACAACACGACGACTTTATCAGTTGCTTGGAGAAACCAAGTTGGAGGACCTTCCACCACCATGGCAAGGCACCATGGATCGCGTTCTTAAGCGGCAAGAACAGGCAGTAAGTACTAGTAACCCAATGGTTCTTCGTATGAGTTAGTTAATTATGTATCTCATGAACGCCACAGAATCCGAATTTCAAATTTGCCGAGATCAGGTATCATGCTGGACCCAGAATACACCTTCACTACCTGCTAGTAAAGAGCAAACCAGTGTGTTGCAGAGGTTCTAAGCCTCACACTTCTCATGACGATCCGAGCGATCCTGAGGATGTGCTCTCAGTCCGTCTCAAAAACGAGGAACAAAAAACCATTGATCGGATTCATGTCCATCTAGACGAATCAGTGCGCAGATAGGACTGGGCCCATGTGCATTATGTTGTCCGAGACTCCTGAAGACGCAATGTGCATATGCTACACGTCGAGTTCAAAATAGAAGAGCGGCAGGAGTTCTAGCTCTTCGGAGACTCGTCTGTGGATGCGCGATGGAAGACAAAGGGATTGAAAGAAACGGGGCGATGTTCATTCCGTGTTTTTACTTCGATGGTGGAGCCTAAGGGGATATACTGTGGCTCAATACTGACCATCATTTTTGACTTGATATACTGTGCAGCGACGCCAAGTGAGATTCTGTTTGTTTAATGTGATGAAATTTTGTCCTTTTGCGTCCTATGCCTGATATAGTCCGCAAGATGTATATTGACCATTTAAATATACTTATTCATTGCGTGTAGAAGGTTCAACTATAATGAGTGAAGAGCAGATCCAACACAGAGCAGCCAGTAGGTCACTTTATTTTATTTTATTTTATTTTATTTTTTTTTCTTTCGGCTCGTGGCATGCGAGAGAGTACACCTGAAATATACTAAAATCGATCATTCGAAGCCCGCACTGAACTAAATTGACCTTAGCCAAGGATCCGCTAGTAATTCTTTCGCAGATGCTCGATTTTCCGGTTGCCACTGAAGCATCTTCCGCATGAAGCAGAGAAATAAACTTTGCTGTGTATCTCGCAAGTTGCCTTCCAGCTTCTCCAGAGAGACAGAAGGAATTTCGGCGGTACCTCTCCAATTGCCTGAGCTTGTCCATTAGTTACGCCTACACAGTGTAAAAGGAAGGAAAAGAAAAAACATTTTACCGTCACTGTCGAAGAACTTGGTCGCATACTCACTATTTTGGAGCATTTCTTTTGGCGGGGCACCCATGATTGCTATCATCCCAGCGAGGTGGTGGCTGTCTGAAATGTTCCTCTTTGAATCGCGGGCGTAGAAGAGATGCCCCTGCTCAAAAAGACCCCAGGCCTATAGAAATAGTTCGTTTTCGGCAAAACCAGACTTGGCATATGAGATATACATACAAGGGTCCCTACATTCCAAATGTCGATCTTTTCATTCCATGGCATCCGTAACAGAACTTCTGGAGCCCGGAAAACCAAAGGTTGGACATCCTCCCACTGCTTCCCTAAACTCGAGCAAAAGCGAGCCTCTCCAAAGTCTGACAAAATAGGACGGCCATGTACCTTTGGGATCCCCAGGTCTCGGGAGGTATAGATCACCCGATCGCCAACAACTTTGCGGGGGCTGGGGCTGGATTTCTCTGCTTCTTCAAAATCGACGAGAATTGACTCATCCTCCACATTAAGCATAACATTATTTTCTTGTATATCTGATATTTGGTAAGTAAGAAATTCCAGAAATGTGAACAGTTTCACAAGATTAGGAATACTATACCAGTATGAACAATCTTGGCTTCTGTGTGAAGGAAGTCGAGCGCAAGAAGTATGTGGATCAAAGCTGGCTTGAGTAAATCTTCTGGAAGCACCTTTTCTATGATCCGATTGCGTAGCTCGCATAGACTCATAGCTAAAGGAGGATGCACAAGGCACTGATAGGAGTAGGTGTTATCTGCAGAACTGATCTGAAAGTCATCAATGGCACGTCGCACAAGCATAGAGCCCGTGTGGCTTGACTTGACGTTTCTTAGATGTCTATACACTTCTTTTTCTCTTCTTCCATGGCTAGAGTCATGTTCATACATCTTCAATGTAACATAGGCATGTTGTCTATTACATTTAGTCCTCACTCTCAATTTCACTCGTACTAGAACTTACTGTAGATCTCTACATAGCCACACTGTGGAATGACCCCCATAGCCAAGTTTTCCAACCACCTGGTACCTTGAGCGAAATACATCACCGATCTTCACAGGGTAGAAATGATCTGGCGAGTACCCTCGTAGCGTTTCCTCCTCTAGTTTGTCGTTTGGGTCGAGGAGAATGCCTGCCTGAGAAAATTTCCGAGCTGGAGAAGGCGGTCGCCCAAAGACGGACTGTATCAGTCGACTTGTAAGGCGTTGCATCATCATTGGACTACCTAGCGTTGGCATCAACAGAGGGGAGGATTGGTAGGTAGGTCACTTGGAGCACTGGCGGTAAGATCTGGACAGCGAAGGCAATCACGTGGTCTCATGCAACACATGGATCGCACGACCTATTGTACTCTCAGCCATTTTACCTTCATAGCACACCCAACGCCTTCAATTCCTATTATGTCACATCAGGGACTTTTTAGCCGGATCAGGCAATGCTTGCTGACTTGGAGAGTCTCTGCCCGCTTTTGCTCCAATTTCCACGTGCTTCACGGCCCGCTTTTCGAGATAGGGGTCCCTGTGGAATTGCTGGTCTCGCCTTCCTTGCGCAGGTTCCAATGGCCCCCCCTCCCTTCACTGGGACTCGACTGGTTGCCACGGACACGATCTGGAATGCCATCCCAGATTCCGATTCACTGAATCTGGCCATGCTGGGATTGGCGGGGGTTTCTGCCTGCAGGCGCTACCCGAGACGATCATCTCATGGAGCCCCCCTCCCCAAAAAAGCATGACCCTCTGGCATACGGTCTCTTTCCCAGAAACAACGCAGTGTTGTCGCCGGAATGGTGCTGAGGTCGCCTGACTTGAAGACTCTTTGCTGTTTTTTGACCGTTGGGAAACAAAGACTGTTTTGTGTGTTGCAGTGAAGACAATTGGCCACGCAGCGAGAGCGCAAAAAAAAACACTTGATCATGCCAATGCCCAGTTGAGCAGCATCGCAGCAGCGGCTGTGGCGCGGGCCAGTCCATGCTCTCGCGCAAGCGAACTGCAAGAGTTACTGATCAGCGAAGAGGATTTCCAGAAAAGGAAAAGTTGATAATACGTTAGATCAGCTTTCTGCCAAGCTGCAGGTGTTTAATTTTCATCGTGGGATTTCTTTCTTTGGTCGCTATTCTATCTATCTATCCTCCTTAACCGATGAGCCGTCATTCTGAACACTTTGCGTTGTATCCCCGCCCTGGGACTCCCGCCCGATCTTTACGGCTTTCTAGCCCGGTCCTAGTGTCGTCCATGAAAGATTCGTCGCGCAGGGCTTCAGTGCCATGTCTCACTTGGATATGCTGTACATCCCCTAGAAAATCTGGCGAGGGTGACGGCGAGACGCGCAAATATGACTTTGGGTAGATTCCTTTGCTTCCAACACCCAATACTCTACCTTCGCCTCAGACGCGAACCACCTCAACTAGAGAATTATGTGTCGCTATTGCTGAACCGATCCTATTTCTAGTGGCAAATAATCCATCCCTTGATTTGAAGCTCCCTTTACAAGGTCTTTCGACCTACAAAGTGCTCCCCTGTGTCTCATATATAGCCAATTTCTAGGGTACCATCATTTAACTTTAGTAAATATTACAGGTCTCAATTTGTCTACGTATTTGCGATTGTCTGGTTAGTGTTGTGTTCTTGCTGTTGCTCAGCTAGTGGGTCGCGACTACTTAACAAAACGACAACAGACTGTAGTTACCTCCTAATGTGCCCAGTATGTTTATGAACTTCTTGTTCTGCTTTCCGTTTGTTTTGATTCTCCTTCTAGACATCATCCCTGTTTATCTCCATCGCAAGGTTGTCTTCTGCTAAGCGCGATATTATTCACAAACAACATTCACTTATTCCTCATCATCTGTCATTTATAAAAAAAAGACCCAGCAGCAGACTGAGATGATGGCTTTGGTCATTGGAGATACAGCGCCATTCACTTATGCCGGATACGTCCGAAATTTGAAAGCTGAAAGTATGACCTGTTTCTAGGCAGGATCAATTCATACAGAGAGTTACTGGAACAATGAAATAAATAGATGTTCTACCATCTCCGCTACATGCTCGGTAAGTGACTCCGATCCTGAAAGCTTCATATTATGTAATTTTCAGGCTAATAAAACAAAGGATTTGTTGAACATTACTATGGTCAATCGTTAGCCAAGCCGTTCGTTCCCATTTCAGAAGTATTCGGACATATCTTCCATCTGCCTCGGAATTCTGCGCCGGTTCTCAAAAGAAATGCCTTGCAAGACACGGAACGGCCAGAGACTTGGCCCTTCAGGGCGAATTCGTCCCCCAGACGCTTGCTTCCAGGACGAATTCTATCTATGTTTCTGGGGAGAGACAGGCTCCGGCATAGGTATATTAAGCGAATGGTGAGGCATTCGAAAGGATTGCGGCAGGCCGCAAAGAGGATCTTGTCATAAACAAAGAAGACTTTGTGGAAATGGCCACAGCTGTCTGGGAAACCCAACAAATCTGAGATAGCAGCTATTTGCAAGCCCAAGATGGCTCAATAAGAGACAGAGGTAATCATTTGCTGATGCAACTCCTCTTATCCAAAGTACTAACAAGGCACCTGGATGGCAGTATTTCCTTTTTACGAGACAACGGGTCGGTATCAAGAGATGTGACGGGTGAATGTCAAGGTACAGAACGGAGGTACACGCATTTGATATCTACACAGGTGTGGCTCAGGGCAGGGGCTCATTGATTTCCTTATCCCAGAGGTGGGCTGGGGGTTTGAATTATTGCGGGTTGGGAATCGGCTCCAGGAACATTGGGAACGATTTGAACGTGGTGGCAGATACCAACTCATGAATTCTGGCGACGTTCTGCTCAAAGACTGGCTCATACTTGATTGCCGACACTCGTGGCCGCGCACTATTTGTAAGTCCTTTTGAGACTCATTCCCGCCCTCCTGCAAGCCCGTAATTGCATAGACGCTGACTGCTTCTCTTTAAGCTCCTGGACAGCAAAAGTTATGGAAAGTAATTTTCATGGATGAGCACTCCAGGGTCCATATAAAGAAGTAACAACAGCATTCTTCTTAATGAACACCTGACTGTCGAAGTGTGTGTCGATCAAGAAAGCTTAGGCTTCGGTTTGAGGTGTAATAATTAACGAACAGGCCAAATGGTGGGGTAAAGGATGAACGACTGCTAGGAGAGTTGCTCTTGATTTTAACTCGCTGCTTCAACATGCTGTTGGGTATATTGCTGCGTATTCTTCTTCTTCTTCCATTTTTCTTGGGCTTTTTTCAGTACTAGACTATGCAAGCCACGGCCCTACGTATATGTGCCATCTCTAGGCCACATTCTCTTGACATGCAATTTGAGACTAGGAGGACGGCCATCTTCGATTTGCCTGTTAGACAGTGAAAATTTGGCAAATGAAAGTGATACGACAAACTAGGGGATAATGAGCATCATGATAGTATCTTCAGTTCACTTCAACCCTAATTTTCCACCTGAACCCGCTGCGGGGAAAAAAAGACCCACACCGCTGCGAATCTGTTCTGACCATATTTCGGGTGCATGGTTTACCTTCTGCAGACACCTAGGATATTGTGGGCATCTGAAAATAACTGTACGTTATTCTTCAAACACAGTCACTTTGTTGAATACGGCCTAATGGAAGAAAGATACCATGCCTTGGAAACAAATGGACATTCTTGGTGCCTACCTAGTGTTTCTCAGCCAGCTGGTGGAGACCCCAACGCTCTATGGCCCCAATTAACTATCAAAGGCAAAAGTCGGCCCGGAATGATTATATGTATACTGAGCGTAGCACAACTTGTGGTCCAGATCTCGCTCGCTGACAACGACCTTTCCCGTGTGCTTCCATGGGTCCCACCAAGATAACCACTGGGTGAACTAGACGCAAACACGGCAGCGGATCCTTGCTACATAGCAAGAGGATGATAGAATTTTGCTCCCATTACAAAATTCAGTCAATTCATTCATCACCTTGAAACAACCAGCTACTAGGGTTTCAGACAATGTAAAGAGCAGGTTGACCTCTCGCCCAAGAATGGGAGGTCAGGAGCGAAACGTGCGGCAGAAGCCAGTGATTTCGGGCATTTCCTAGGTAGCTCAATGTTCCAATCTCACCTGGGCAGCCTAACGCTCACAGGTCCACCCTTATTTGACAACACTGATTGCGGTACGTGTTGGCTTAGGAAGCAAGAATAATACCAAGCTACGAACTTCGATGCCTGCTGGTCTCGACCTAGGTAGTTCCCACGGTTACCTGGTCAAAGCCATTGGCCATCCTTCCAGCCTCAGTCCCACTGTGCAGTTCCTTATCTGGGTCTTGAAGTACAAATAAAGACAACCAAACGCTCAAAAGCCAAAGGCCTCAGCTGCACAGGCTATTGCTCAGCGAGCAAAAGCCAGGAACGGATGAGCACCAAAATGGAAAGAAAAGCTATGAAGCATTCCAAAAATTTCAAACCAAATGTTTCGTACCTCAATCTATTAGTATCATTAATGCAACCAAAGTCATCGCATCTCTTCCCACTGCACACCTGCCCACTCCTCTCTCCAAACAGTAACACCGACCTCCTCGGCTCCACAGTCCTTCGCACAAACGCAAAGGATGATAGTACCCCAGTCCATCCCATCGACCCCGATCCCCTCAGAAGACTCCTCCAGGACACTGATCGCGTGCGGCACAAGCTGTAACTCGAAGACACGAGCGCTCCCGCACGACTCGCAACGGGGTATTCTACTACTGCTCCCAAGAGCGGCAACGGTAGTAACCTTACCAGCGCCAGCATTACCAGCACCTGTGCCATGGAATAGCTTCCCCACTTGATCTGTGTGAGAGTAGAGAAGGGGTGATCCGCGGAACTCATACCGCAGGCTCTGCTCAGGATTGTGTGAGAGACGCGTCGAGAAGCGGATGAATGCCTTGTCCAGCTCGGACTCGAAGGCGTCTTTCTGGTCGGATGATGAGCCGGCTTTGCTGCTGTCGTCCTCAACGTTTTCGACAGTAGCGTTGGTTGGGATTTCTGGTGTGGATGGCCGGGAGAGCGTTTCGTACTCGGCATCTAGGTAGTAATTTGGATAAGGGGTGGGGAAGACGGATTGCGGAGGCCATGGTTTGGGAGGCCCGGAGGGTTTGGGAGCTTTTGTAGATTCGGATTGAGGCGGGGAGATGCGGACTTTGTCCGCGAAGGTCTCGTGGAGGTGTGTAGTAGATGTAGACGTGGATGTGGGCGCAGGCCCTGGTGCCTTTGTCGACGGCTGTGCGAACGGATTCTTGGAGGCCGCTGCAGACGAAGACGAAGATGAGGAGAATGGATTGGCGTTGGCGGATAGGTTGCTCGTCAGTGGAGTTGCGCCAAACAGACTAGCTCCTAGGTCCTGCTTAGACACTGGGGCAGTTGTCTGCTCATGATGCGCTTTTATGTCGTCTGCTGGCGCCGAATCCGATCCCGATCCTGTCTGCCTGAACTTCCTAGTCGCGCGTACTGCTCTGATACTGTCTGCTTTCCGACTGCATGCTTTCCGTGGACAGCCAAATATATACAGCCTCCTTTCATCGTCTGGGAAGTGTTCTGGAAGATCACCGTTCAATTCGAGGAGCAGAGACATCGGACTATTGCAGACCTTGCAGTTAGCCAAGTCGCCAGGCGGCGGGGTATTATCGTCGAGCCATGTCTGAGGTTGCGCATATAAAGTCAGCAAGGATCAGAGCGCTTGCTGTATATATGATGGAAAATAACCATGACAGGTCATACCGGCCAGCCTCCAAGGTGACTTATAGTGTCATCTAGAACTTCCTTTGAGGCGTATCCAAGAAGAACCCCGGTGTCTGTGTAGTCGCCCTCATCCTCGAGACCTGTAGAGTCACTGTCGTATGGATCCATTGAGAAACGACCAGTCGAGAGAACAAATAAACAAAGGCCGTTTGACTGGAATCCCTGCGGGACGGACGCACTTCCCGTGTCTGGGGGTTACAGGCGACACTTGTACAGCAAGTGAGAGGGGAAAGATGGATCGACAGAGGGAGAAAAAAAAAAAAGTCGAAATTCGCCGATAAGCGATAGGCCTGACGATACGGTAATACGGAGCGGAGACAAAGCAAAAGCACGGGCGGCTCTGGCCAGCGCTTACGCTTACATGGTACCCAGACAACCTTGTGTAGCTACACCTACGCAGCTCCAGGCGTCCGTCACATCACCCAATTGCTCTTGGCTCAGTCGTCATGCAGGCCAGTCTTCTTCGTGGGACGCAGCTGCCTTCCTGTTTGCTTTTTAACCCTTTTCGAATTATATATATACCTTGTGCCTCTTTCTTCAAGTTCCCACTTGGTTCTCAACCCCTGGACAGCGGAGCATCGGTAACCTAGGTACCTTTGGTACATACTTCACGGAACATTCGGTATATACACAAGTTGCATGACCCTTCTCTCCCATGCACTTTTTTCGCAGAGATAGCCCACAATGGGCTAGACAGTCGATTCTGTTCGCTTACTGTGCCTTGGTGGCTACTTTGCTTGCCCCTCTGGTCGCATCGAGCGATGAGCAACAGCCACTAGGTCCTCATGATACGCCTAAGCGGGTAGCAATCATCGGTACATACACTTCTTCTCCATTAATTAGAGAGTCTGGATCTAATCTTCCCTCCGCTGTAGGCGCTGGAGCTGCAGGTTCTTCGACCGCATATAATCTACGCAAACTGTCTGATTCTTCTCGGTTGCCCGTCAACATCACTGTCTTTGAGCGGGCATCGTATGTAGGTGGCCGATCCACGACAACTAACGTATTTGGCAACCCGGAGTACCCAATTGAAGTGGGGGGCTCCATATTCGTCAGTGTCAATTATAACCTCGTCAATGCCACGAGGGAATTGGGTCTTGAGGTCGAAAGCAAGGGAACTGAGAACGCTAAGGAACCTGAAGACTCCCAGCTTGGAATCTGGGATGGGAGAGAATTCGTCCTTACCATAGATGAGTCCTTGGGTTGGTACAACCTTATCAAGTTGGTCTGGAAGTATGGTCTAGCACCACTGCAAGTCAACAGACTAGTCCAGAAAACTGTCAACAAGTTCCTGCGCGTTTACGAGGCCCCTATTTTCCCCTTCAAATCCCTCACTGCAGCAGCTGCTGATGCCGACGTGCTGGATGCCGCGTCGCTTCCTGGGTCGGTGTTCCTCGAGGCGAATCATATCTCTCCTGACTTCTCAAGAGATATCATCCAGGTCACTACACGCGTCAACTATGGGCAGAACCTGCCGTTGATTCATGGACTAGGCACTATGACCTCCATGTCAGCTGAAAATGCCATGTCTGTCAAAGGCGGCAACTGGCGGATCTTTGATGGGATGCTTAAGACATCCGGTGCAGATGTTAGGCTCGACCAATCGGTAACTTCAGTCGAAAGAAACCCCGATGGCACCCTAACTGTGACATCTGCATTGAATGGTTATACCGAAACTTCTCTGTTTGACGAGGTCGTCATTGCGGGACCTCTCCAGTACTCGGACATTACTATCTCTCCACTACCCGAGCGTGTCCCAAAAACCCCTACTCCCTTTGTAACTCTCTATGTGACTCTGCTCTCATCGCCCCACAGACTCTCCCCAAGATTCTTTGGCCTCAATTCCACTGATAAGGTCCCAGCAACCGTCCTAACGACCCTCCCTAAGGATGTGGATCTGGGACCCAGCCGAGATGGAGTGGGCCCCGCAAGACTGTGGAGTGTCAGTACCCTTACGACTGTCAAGTCCCCATCGAACAGCGAAGAGCACTATGTTTACAAGATATTTTCTCCGAAACGCCCAACGGCCAGGTTCATTTCAGAACTTTTCGGTCTAGACGATGACAAGGAGAGCAGCGGCGGCAGCAATTCCCCCTCGACAATCGGCGATCTTCCGAAGAAGGACATAAGCTGGTTCCACGAGAAAACCTGGAACCCCTACCCTTTCCTTTACCCGCGGTCGACCTTTGACGATATCATCTTGGCTCCTGGTCTTTGGTATACTGGTGGAATCGAGGCGTTCATATCGACTATGGAAACAAGCGCCTTGATGGGCAGGAATGTTGCCACCTTGATCGCTAAGTCATGGAAGGAGGAAATGGAGAGTGAGTCTCGTGGAGATCACATGGTAGACGAACTTTAGATGATTATGGCATAGGAAGGTGGTAAAGAGAAGGGAAAATCAATTGTAATCTCTTCTTCGCCTTTTTTGTTTCTGATAGGTCAATACGCTTTGTACACGAAATTCTGTTATTGGGTTTTTTTGTTAGTACCTACTGATGGTAAACGACATGACATCAACGAACAGGAGATATGGAATGCAATGGCGGGATTCGTATCCGTGCTGCGCGTCTTAGTCCCAGTGCCGTATAACGCTAACGAATACGGGGTTACCTGTGAAGTTTCCGTACAGTTTAAGAAAGGGGGATCTTCGATCTTAAGATTCTACTGGCTCTGAAGTGCCATTGTAGGCAGTACTACCTAGGTAGTATCAGGATAGGATACGACTAAATCGAATCAACGGCCTTGACCGGACTCATATTGACATTCAACCAAGAATTAACAAGTAGCTTAACTTCAGACAAGGAACGAGCCAAGAAACAATCATAATGAAATCATATAAATGCCAGTTGGTATGTTGAACCATTTTCTCTTTTTCCTTTGTTTTCGACCATCCATCCCTGTTGAAAGTCATCATTTCACATGCTGATGTTAAGTCATACATATAGATATACGCAAACATTCCCATGACCCGCATTAGGTTGAAAGAAGCAGACCCATATTATCGAGAACCCCGTATAACGCACTTCGCTCTAATCTTTTTCCTTTTTTTGCGCTGCCCAAAGTAATGATGTTGAAATTGCAGTTTTTCGTTGAATAGTTGAAACATGTTTTAGACCTCCATATTTTCCTCCCCCTCCCCCGGGGTCCACTGTTTAGACTGGCAGGGGGAAAGTGCTGGCCCATTGCGCAACCTCCTTGCGCAGGTCCAAGATCTCCGGGACGGAGTCGGAAGCAACCTTGGCCTTGAAGTCCTTGAGCTTGTTAGCCTCCTTGGGGAGTTCGCTCTGGACCTTCTTGCAGATGTCCACGGCCTTGCCAATGTAGTGCGCAATACGCTTGAAATCATCCGCTCCCATACCACGGGTCGTCATGGCGGGAGTACCAATACGGATACCGCAGGGAGTCAACGCAGACTTGTCGCCTGGGATGGAATTCTTGTTGCAGGCAATGTTGATCTGTTCCAGAACGGCCTCAACACGAGCTCCATCCAGACTCTTGGGTCGGAGATCCACCAGGACCATGTGGCTGTCCGTACCGTCGGAGACGAGCTTATAGCCCATTTCCTTGAACTCGGTCTCGAGCGCCTTGGCGTTCTTGAGGACCTGCTCCTGGTACTGCTTGAATTCGGGGGTGGCGGCTTGCTTTAGCGCAACAGCCAGGGCGGTGATGGTGTGGTTGTGGGGTCCACCCTGGTGACCGGGGAAGACGGAGAAGTTGATGGGTCCCTCGAGATCATATAGGATCTCCTTGCCGCTCTTGGGCTCGACGCTGCGCACGCCCTTGCGGAAGAAGATCATGGCACCGCGAGGTCCACGGAGAGACTTGTGCGTGGTAGTGGTCACCACGTCGGCGTACTCGAACGGAGACGGGATAACACCGGCGGCAACCAGACCGGAAATGTGAGCCATGTCGACAATTAGATATGCGCCGACCTTGTCGGCAATCTGGCGCATGCGTCCGTAGTCGATCAGACGGCAGTAGGCAGAGGTACCTGCAACAAGGCACTTGGGACGGAACAGCTGGGCGTTGGCCTCCAAAGCGTCATAGTCAATAATGCCGGTTTCGAGGTCGACACGGTAGGGGAAGGTTTCAAAGTAAGTCGAAACCGCAGAGATCCTAACGGAAACTATTATCAGTATGCTTGTATGATGCATTTAACCACAGCGACAAACACACTTTTTCGAAGGAGTTTGGTATCCGTGGCTCAGATGGCCTCCGTGAGGGAGATCCAAACCCATCAGGCGATCATGAGGGCGCATGAGAGCCTGGTAGACCTGCAAGTTCGCAGGACTGCCACTGAGACACTGGACATTGACTCCCCACTTGGCGGGGTCCAGGTTGAACGCCTTCAAGGCACGAGCCTGGCATGTCAGCTCGATAGAATCAATGTGCTGGTTGCCACCGTAGTACCGAGCACCGGGGTACCCCTCAGAGTACTTGTTGGACATGGGCGACCCCAGAGCATCGAAAACGGCGCGGGAAGTGAAGTTCTCCGAAGCAATCAAGACGATGGATTCGCGCTGACGTTGGATTTCTTTTTCCTGTAGAACAGATACGTCAGCCTCTTGCCTCTGCTCCAGAAAAAATCCCAAATGGCAATAAAGAAAACGAACGTTCAGCGAACGTTAACGACAGCCACGTACCATGATCTGCGCGATCTCAGGGTCGACCTCGACCAAAGGCTTTTCAAGGATCTATTCAGAGTCAGCCCTCCTATGCACATTAGGTATAATCCGCTGAGTAGAGAGCACTTACGTCCCGGTGGGACGAGGAGAGAGCGTAGGAGGCCATTGCTGGGTGACTGAGCCTTCAGCGACGACTGAGAGATTGAGGTATGTCTGAGAAACAAGCGATGTACAGGAAAGAGAGAGAGAAAGAATGAGGAGGGATGAGTAAAGGAAGAAACAAGGTTTTTTCCTTTTTTTGCTCTTTTTTTTTTGCTGTCCCGCCATCTTGCTGCGGGGACCCAATCAGCCACCGCCCGAGAGCGACGACATCGGAGCTCCCGTAGAGCTTTTACTAAACAGGCAGAGCGGGCATGGACACAGGCTCATAAAAAAAAAGACACCTTAGTCTCCCATAATTTGTAATTGTTGATCCATTGGCCTGGTTTCCGAGCACAGCGACTGAGTCCTGGCGTTCAGAGTCTGCGGTGGTAACCCGTAATATGGACTTCTGCGTTACTACTATCGATAGGATAGCCATTCTACCGCACTCTCAAGGATTATACAGCAGAGGAAATACAGTCAATTATCTAGTCAAAGAAAACTTGCCTCTTTGCTACCTGTGCCCGTAGACAAACCCCCCATCTTTCTCAAGTGTCTGCATAGGCTAGTTAGCGCCCCCGGGGACCTTGGAGGTAAGCTTCCAAAGATCTATTCCGCACCGCACTTGATCCCCTCCATTGCATTGCAGCGTGCCCAAGCTATGGCAATGACTTTCAAAGAATTATGTGTACCATCGCCGACGCTACCACCAGCTACTATTGAATGGGAGTTCCCTTTCAATGCAAAGTGGCAGCAGTACTCGCTTCGTAGAGACACCGTCAAGTGTCGGTAATCGTCCTTGGCCGAATAGACAGGATTGTTGAAAAGGAGTTCATCCAGTGGTATAAGCACCAATTGAGCCGCTGTATATAGCCTCTGATCCTTTCTCGGGACAGGTACCTCAGGCTACTTCGCCTAACATATCCCCCTTTCCTTTCAATCCACACACCGTCGACCCACCAGGGAACAAGAAATAACACGCTAACATGTGCTAACGAGTTTCTTGAGAGGCAGCCATTGCAGGATATTACATCCATCCTTAACCCCTATGGACGTTAACAGACCACATAGTGTCCTAGTGTCAAGACCGATCATCACCATTATCCTTTTTGAACATCAGCTGACGTCTCATGACTTGTCTCATGATTCCGCCGTCTGTTTGCCAGCCCGCTTCCCAAACTCGGCGATAACGGATCTCAGCCGCGCGATACGATCCTCAAGCTCTTCGATCTCCTGTTCCTGATCTGAAACAGTGCGGTGCACGTCCGGTAGGCCCTCGACTGCGGTGCGTGCCTTTTGGATCCGGATTCTGATGGAATTGGACTCTATGGGGAGATCCTTGATGTCCAGCGGCGCAGAAGCATTTGGACTGATGGTACCGACCTCTGCAGTCAAGGAACTAGCCGGCTGTGCCGATGCATGGTTGTTGGTAGTCAACGGCGGTTGATGCGTGGGGGGAGCAGATGATGTTCCTGAAGGGACCGCCGGGACAGAGGCTCTAGTACCGGTGAGGGCAGCTTCACCGGAGGACTGTGTGGAGATTAAACGAAGCAGAAGACCGTGCAGCGGCGGGATGATGTCGAAAGTCTGTGGCGAAGGAAAAGGAGCTGGTTGTGGAGAGGCCGACATCTCCCCGTAAGGCGTGTCGGGCGCGGACAGCGATGGCTTAGGGAACGGTGTAGGCGCAGAAGAGGATCCAGATGCCATTGAGGTTTGTGTACTTTCTATTCCTTTGTTCTCTGCCGGATATATCGCGGACGGGCTCACCCAAGCCTCGGATATGCAACTCAATCGCCTGATAGAGGTGTGGATAGGGAAGAGCCGGAACAGTCATGAGAGTCAAAACAGGAGCAGCGGACGTGACGTCGCAGAGACCCAAAAGCGTCACCGAAAATACTGCCCCTCCCCCTCCCTTTCACCGGCGACCACTTAGTTAGGTATTGCTTTTTCTCCCTTCGCTTTATTTTATTTCTGCATCGCTCGCTGAAGCTCTTTCTTCAAATTCTTGTGGTGAGTGCTCTCTGCTTACTTTAAAATCCATTGACTATCGAGTCTGTTAATTGACCGTATCACTGGTATCGTTCAGATCCAATTGCAACCATGGTAGACCACAAAGTCGCTTTGAGTACGTCTCGCCAATCCTTCATTTCGATTTCCCGTACCTGATTAACGCAATTACACAGTTGTCATTGATGGCTGGGGTATCCCGGGCCCCAACTCCCCTCCCGAAGGCGATGCCATCGCTGCTGCAGACACGCCTTTCATGTCCGGCTTCAGGGAACCCAACTCCAAGACTGCCCAAGGCTACACTGAGTTGGAGGCTTCATCATTGGCTGTCGGCTTGCCAGAGGGCCTCATGGGTAACAGTGAGGTCGGTCACCTGAACATTGGAGCTGGTCGGGTTGTCTGGCAGGACAGCGTTCGCATCGACCAGACGCTCAAGAAGGGCGAATTGAAAAATATCGAAAACATCGCCAAATCCTTCACTCGTGCTAAGGAAGGAAATGGCCGCCTGCATTTCCTTGGATTAATCTCGGACGGTGGTGTCCACTCGAATATCACCCACCTGATCGGCCTCCTACAAGTTGCCAAGGAATTCCAGGTTCCCGAGGTTTTCATCCACTTCTTCGGTGATGGCCGTGATACCGATCCTAAGAGCAGCGCCAAGTACCTGGAACAGTTACTCGAGAAGACAAAGGAGATTGGTATTGGTGAGATCGCCACTGTCGTGGGACGCTACTACGCCATGGACCGTGACAAGAGGTGGGACCGAGTTGAGGTAGCTCTGAAGGGAGTTGTGACCGGCGAAGGTGAAGACAGCTCTGATCCAGTCAAGACGATCAAGGAGCGCTATGAGAAAGGAGAGACCGATGAATTCTTGAAGCCCATCATTGTTGGCGGCGAGAGGACACGGATTCAAGGTAGGGTTCCCAGCCTCATGCACCTTTTCCCTCCACAAACTGACCTCCTTCAGATAATGATACCCTCTTCTTCTTCAACTACCGTTCCGACCGTGTTCGTGAGATCACTCAGTTACTCGGTGGCGTCGACCGCTCTCCCAAGCCCGACTTCCCGTATCCCAAGGATATCCACATCACCACCATGACTCAGTACAAGACCGATTACACTTTCCCCATTGCTTTCCCGCCGCAGCGCATGGGAAATGTACTCGCAGAGTGGCTTGGCAAGAAGAACGTCGCGCAGTGCCACGTCGCCGAGACCGAAAAATATGCCCACGTTACCTTCTTCTTCAACGGTGGCATCGAGAAGCAATTCCCAGGTGAGGAGCGAGATATGATCCCGTCTCCTAAGGTTGCAACGTACGATCTCGATCCTAAGATGAGTGCCGCGGCTGTTGGCGACAAAATTGTCGAACGCCTCGGCCAGAAAAAGTTCGAGTTCGTCATGAACAACTTTGCCCCGCCGGACATGGTTGGTCACACCGGTGTCTACAAGGCGGCCGCTGAAGGTGTTTCGGCAACAGACAAGGCAATTGGCAAGATCTACCAGGCTTGCAAGGATAATGGATACGTTCTTTTTATTACGGCAGACCATGGGTGAGCAGCGACGGTTTTCTCCTGTGTTTCTCCTGTTATATATACATTTATGGTCCCGCCCATATTGAAGCAAACGAACTGATAATTGCTTCTAGAAACGCTGAGGAGATGCTTACTGAACAGCACACTCCAAAGACCTCCCACACTACCAACAAGGTGCCCTTCGTTTTGGCCAGTGCTCCGGAAGGCTGGAGTCTCAGCAAGGGCGAAGGCGTTTTGGGAGATGTGGCGCCAACCATTCTCGACGCAATGGGTATTGAACAGCCCGAGGAAATGTCTGGAAAGAGTCTTCTGGTCAGGAAATAGATCCTCACCGTGCGTTATAGAGCGACTATCTCTTTTCCATTTTGCACATATACATATCTACTATTATTCTTTCTTTCGTCTATGGAATGAGATACGATACAGGGGGTATACTGGCCAGGTCATATCCTGTCAAGTAGAAAAAGAAAAGTGCGTGTATATGTTCTGATATACTTGATGTCTTATTGAATAGATGTTGGATAGCTGCGGCGGAAGTCGGTTCCTCAATCCCAATAAGTAGATAGTATACAGCAGGGTGCAGATAGATGCCACATGTTCGGCAATCTACTCTTCTTACATTCACGCCAGGTAAAAGTATATTCCTCTCCACGCGGGTTTTCAGATCGAGGGTGAGGCAGCACCTCAGTCCCTAAGCTTGGCAACTCAAGAGAGCCAATCCTCCTGGTCCTCCGAACCTCCCCAATATTCCCCACCATATCACTGTTGGGGCCGGATTATACTGGAATGGGGTTCAAGCATTGCTCAGGCAGGGGCACCAGCAGCGGCTGCTTGCTGTTGGATCTGGGTCTGGAACTGGACGATCTAGAGAAAAAGAGAGAAAAAAAAAAGTCCCGTAAGCATATCTTGGTTCGCAAGGTGTACCAAAGATGTACACGCATAGAGTGGTGTGGTCCCTTACTTCTGCCCGTCGCTTATCACTCTTCTCTTCTGTTTCCGATATTTGGCCCTCGATGCGTTTACTGCGTTCGTGGAAAGAGGTTAGATTTGATATACCAAATAACCGTTTGCCGATTCTACCGCTGCAAGGACGGAAGTCGAAGACCTTGTCCAAAGGATTCAAACGTACATCTCCTTCTCGATGAACTCCAAACGGCCGTTCACAGCCATGACGGCCTCATTTTTATCCTGCTTCAACAGGACCGGTCCGACAAGCTTGTAGATATTTGCTTCATCGTCCAGGGTAGCGAATTCACTTTGGACGCCTTGGTTTTCTTGCTGCTGCGCTTCGAGCTTCTGGCGTGCATCGACTAGCCCTTCAAGTTCTGTAGGCAAGAATATTCATCCGAATTAGCTTGTTTGGTCGATCCATATCGTCACAGAGAGATATCAGCGCCACGAAGAATGGACCGCGAGGATAGCGTCGGACAAGTCGTCGCATTGTTGGCAGCTACATACCGGCTTGCAGCTTTTGGAACTCATCGGTCAGCGCCTGCAGCTGCTTCTGGGCGTCTGCCATGGCTGGCTAAAATGAGCTGCCCTTTTTTTGTTTGGTTAGTTGGCGTTCCGACGCAGCTCTAGACTTTGACCTGTGTCGGCGGGGCATTCAGTAATCGGGCGGCGATCTTGGCTTTCGCTGCCGCTGCCCGGCGGACAGCCAAGGGTAAACAATTTGCCCACGACAAGAAGCCTTCCGCCCACAACATAGCTCAAGACTCTTTTCCAGCGAACGCCTGCTTCTCGTGCTTCTATCTGTCCGTATCTGCTCATTTTGATCTATTCTTCTACCCGGCACACCTCCACACCAGAATCACAATCCCACTGACGGGGACAGGGGCCATATCTCTTACGGCGCACCCCCTCCGTTTCGCTCCTATCTCCGCAATCCGGCTTTTGCCTCCGACAACCGACTCTACACAGAACCCGGTAGAAGAAATATAAAGAGAGAGAGATAGAGAGTCACCATTCACGATGAGCAATACCGATTTCCTGGGTAGGGCGATTGACACGGTCAAGAAGGCTATCGAGAGCGACAATGAAGGGGAATACGAAAAGGCCTATCAGCTCTACTACTCGGCGCTGGAGCTGTTTATGCTGGCCCTAAAATGGGAGAAGAACCCACGGTCGAAGGAAATGATCCGTTCAAAGGCCGGAGAGTACATGGATCGTGCGGAGAAGTTGAAGAACCATTTGGCAGAATCAGACAATCGGAAGAAACCCAGTGCTATTGGTGCTAATGGGAAGGTGGCACAAGGGAGTGGAAAGGGAGGGTATGTTTTGTTCCCCTGACAAATAAATGCTTTTCCTTCGGTTGCGGCTCTGTGGCCGGGTTTTGCATGGACATTGAAGACCGGGGTCAAACTGAGTTGTTCTATTTGCTAACTTGCTCTGGCTTGTGTTTTCTATAGGAAAGAGGATGAGGACGGCGAAGATCCAGATTCGAAAAAGCTACGATCTGCTCTCGCGGGAGCAATTTTGTCGGATAAGCCTAATGTTAAATGGGAGGATGTCGCAGGTCTGGAATCGGCGAAGGAGGCGTTGAAAGAAGCTGTCATATTGCCAATCAAGTTCCCTCACCTTTTTACGGGGAAGCGACAGCCGTGGAAGGGTATCCTGCTCTATGGACCCCCTGGGACGGGAAAGTCGTATCTCGCCAAGGCGGTTGCTACAGAGGCCAATAGCACATTCTTCAGTGTCAGCAGCAGTGACTTGGTGTCTAAGTGGATGGGAGAAAGTGAAAGGTGTGCATTCTTCGTCTTCAATACGACGTTCTCGGCAGACTGATCGGACTCCGCAGGCTCGTCAAACAACTTTTTAACATGGCTCGTGAGAATAAACCGGCTATCATTTTTATTGATGAAGTCGACGCCCTTTGCGGACCCCGCGGTGAGGGGGAGTCGGAGGCCTCTCGCCGCATCAAGACAGAGTTACTGGTGCAGATGGACGGTGTCGGTAAAGACTCCAAGGGTGTTTTGATTCTAGGTGCGACCAATATCCCATGGCAACTGGACGCGGCTATCCGGCGCCGGTTCCAACGGAGAGTGCACATTAGTCTTCCTGATATCAATGCACGAATGAAGATGTTCATGCTATCTGTAGGATCAACACCATGTGATATGACCCAAGCAGATTATCGGACGTTGGCGGAAATGAGCGAAGGCTATTCTGGCAGTGATATCAGTATCGCTGTCCAGGATGCATTGATGCAGCCTATCCGCAAGATTCAAACTGCAACACACTACAAGAAGGTATGGTGACTTTCCCGGGCACATTACGAATGCGATGGATTGACTGGTTGACTAATTACGATGTGCAGGTTCTTGTCGATGGTACAGAGAAACTCACGCCCTGCTCGCCAGGCGATGATGGAGCAACTGAGATGACGTGGGTCGACGTTGAGGCGGATAAGCTTCTCGAACCGCCATTGGTGCTGAAAGACTTCATCAAGGCTGTGCGCAATTCCAGACCAACGGTCAGCCACGATGACCTCCAAAAGAATGCAGACTGGACAAAAGAATTTGGCAGCGAGGGAGCTTAATGGAACTTCAGCCCTCTTTTCTCGCGTACAGCTTCTATTTTTACATGATCAGGTTTGGTTCTTGATCGAATGGATGACGGTATGGGTTATGCATTCATGCGATGTCTTGTTTTCGTCCGTACACTTGGTTTCTTGTTTTGATGCCCTACTATTTGTCCTTATTCCTTGATGTTTACGCTCCTAAAGACCTGGTGTTAAGCGTCACTGTTTGTTCGAGAAGTCGAGGCGAGGCAGGAAAGGCGTTGGCATGATGTAGTCATATACTTCCAAGGTTGTTTGTTCCTTTTCTGCTTTTGAATTATGTTTACTTCTTGCCCCGGGGCCGTGTCTGTTACATTCCTCTTTCGATAGGTAAAGGATGTACGCTGCCGCTGTATGCTGATTAGAAAAGCGAGAGTATATACCTATTCCTCTACATACCGACTATTACCAGAAGATCAGACCGTGTATGGAGCATGTGCTGGAGGGTATATAACACCCTGAATCAGGCGTCTGTATTGTCCAGTTGTTAAGATCAAACCCCAAACGTCATAGCCCCCAAACACGGTGCAGAAATCTCTTCATTTTCAATATAACCTATTCTATACCAACCACGCTACCAAAATGGGCTCTGAAAGTCACTGACGCACAAGTGCCGTCGAGCAGCACGGCCATAATGGAGGGGGGCTGACTCGGTTCGTCATGCCAGAGCAGTCTATTTTGTTGCTGTACTGCTGCAAGGACAGTACAACTCCTGCCGCTAACTGTTCAGTCCACGTCTCTTCTGATACGATGCTGATTATCCCTTTGGGGGGAAGGGTCCTCTCTCCATGATCCTTTGCATCGCTCATTATTCTCATTAGATTGTTCGCTCTTGAATTCCTACCAACGACCTGCGGAATGGCGCCTGTCGAAGAGAGCGAAGAAAAGCCACCCTGGCCTCAAACAGCTTGATCTATCCTCGCTGAAAGGGCCGACTGGTCAACCAATTATGAAGTAGCTGGGACGACTACCGACTGGGAAAAAAAAAACTTGTGGAGGCACAGAACACACTTCCCAAATCAATTATCAAGCACGCCAAGATCTCAGAACACGGCGGATCATGATTGAGATGGCGTTTGTGCGGAACTTTGACATTGGGTTGTCGGCCTCAATCCAATCATTCAAAACTGACTGTGTATACTGCAGAGCTTGACTAGCATGCGTAGTTGTTTAGTACAAGATAGACTGTTTAACGGAAAGAAAGATTCCCTTGGCAATGGACGCCTCATCGTACCTATTTATAGTCTGAATACTCGGCTCTCCACTGATCTGGATAACACAATGAGGAGATACCGTCCACTCATGCCTGACTCTAGGCCACGGTGTCTTAAGCTGAAAACATGTTGCTGCAGGTAAAGATGGGGCAGCTGGCGCTGTCTTAACTCCGACCCGGACGGATGTTCATCCGACCCACCCCCTTTCCCCAGCAGTTGAAGAAGAATACCACTCGACAGCCATGGATCAGATCACTAAACACCGGCTTGACGAAGCAGCTCAAAAGCTGATATCATCAATCAGTTTGGAAGATGTCTGTGAGCTGGCCTCATCCTTTCATCCAGACAAAAAGTCTTGTCGGGTTTTTGCAGAACCACGGAAAGGAAGCTATAATGTCTGCTTTCCAGTCGTTTTCAACACAGAGGGGAGCGTGGAAGGGGATAGATGGATGGTGAGAGTTCCACTACTCCCACGGCTGGCATTTCCCGAAGAGAAACTCCGCAGTGAGATTGCAACAATGAAGTAAGGGACTAGCTGTTTTCTCCCCGGACAACCAGCATCTATATGTCTTACAAAGTGAACAGGTATCTTGCAGAGAAGACTACAATTCCTATACCTTCTTTATATGGCTACTCAGTGCACAGTGACAATGCCCTTGGTTTGCCATTTATGCTACTTGAGTACATAGAAGGCGACACCCTGTCTAGTATCAAAATCAGCGAGCTTGAGTTGTCAAAGAAGGAGCATCTCCACTCTCAACTGTCCGATATCTATATTCAGCTATACCACCAACAATTTGACTGGGTTGGTGCATTGACACTAGATGAGAACGACGAACACTGGGTCTTTACCCATAACCGACCCTTTACTATCGACATCAATGAGCAGCAAGTTAGTGGTTGGGATATCTGTCGTTATTTACATCCTAACAGAACCTTTAAATCAACCATTGATTATGTGTATATGATTACAAAGGTGATATTAAATGACTTTCATCGCTGTCCAGATTCTACACTTGACAGGGAGGATGCAGAGTTGTATTTGTATGGCAACTTTTCTGCTCTGGCTGTTTTAATGGAGTGGGTTGACCCTGATCTCAATCATGGCCCTTTCATTCTGATGCATGGTGATCTGCGTCCATCTAATATTGTGATTGACAATGACCTCAATATTGTGTCTGTGTTGGACTGGGAGTTTAGCCATACTATTCCATCTCAGATGTTCATTCCTCCGTTCTGGCTTACCAACAAAGATGTCCTTGAAATTTCCAGATTGGCGACATCACGATTGCTATATAAGACTGAGGCTTCCAGTTTTATATCCTCCACCTTGCTTCGGGAGTACAAATGCTACAATCCTGAAAAGAAACCAGTCACTGAACTCCCCTTATATGGGAAATGGAAACATCTCTGTGGTTCAATAACGTCCCTTCTAATTCCGCATGGGCTATTGAAACCACATTACTTTTCAAACATCTATTGGAATGTTTTGGATCTTGAATATTATGGTCGAGACAGGAGGGAGCGAGTCGATATTTTTTACAGTCTGGAGCTTCGAAAATCTGCATCCACTGTTGTGGATACGAAAATGAGGGCGTTTGAAGAATATGAAAGACAGCGTGAAGAATTGGGCATAGAGCAAGGGCATGTCTTGCGACCTATCACCGAGGAAGTTGCTCAAATCTCTCATAAAATTCAAGAGCAAAAAAAGCCAGACGCCGATGTCACTGGAACCGATGCCCAAACCCATTCTGCGTGGTATTATTTTCAACCTGCCGTACCTGAAATCAATAGCCGAAAAGTGGAGTTGCGATGGGCAGTTGGCATTGGTGCGATAATTACTGCATATCTCATCAGTTGGAAATGGAGGAAATGACTGACACATCTTTGTTGTTGTGGTCGTCCCTTACATTTCATCAGAGGTCAAAGTGGTTATGAAAGGTGGACATACTCCCTGATATTAATTAGGCTTCATGAGTGTTGCTAGCAACTTTTACGGATGGAATACCAAGACAAATGATTAACTCGTTTAAGAGACCGAGAAAAGAGAACATATTCCACCCTTTAAGTACAATACCTTCGAAACAAGCATCCGCAAATAGAGAGATTTTAGGCAACAGGCCCCAACCTGCAGGAATGTCCGCTCATGCATACCCCTCATCCAACAGATAGTCCTTTATCACACAACTGCAAGGCAGCTGCAAGGCAGCTGCAGGGTTGCCTGCAATGCAATGCAGGTAACAATAATTGGACAGTGTGTACAAATGTGACCCTTGCCATTCTGCTCTTCAGTGCCGACCAACTTGCCGCCATAGAACCGCCCCGGGCTCGAAGTTCATTCACGGATCCTGCCCACGAAGACCATGAAGTAAATGCAAAGACTTTCCTACTTCTCTACTGAACAGGGAGAACAACTCAAGCCTGGTCAGTCCAGGCGAAAGATATAGAGAATCAGCACTATGAGGCAAGCAGAAGAAGATGAAACGTAGAACCTCGTGCCCTGTACATAGCTAACGACCCATTTGTGGAGTAACTACAGTGGAATGACAAAAGTATTTGGAAAAACACTAACTGTACCGCTTCCTTGTTAGGAAATTACAAGTGATTTTGCCGACACAATGAAGCAGATCATTCCTATTATGGAAGCGGCACCACTAGCGTTTTTCCAAATACTTTTGTCACCCTACTGTAGGTAGTATGTCCAGTCAAGCATATACCGTACTAGTACAAAAACTGAATAGCGTAGTATTATGTAATTCGTGAGACGAGCGGCCATACCCTATTCCGGGTAATTTTAGTGGCGACCAGGCGCAGGCATCAACTCGAAATAATTCAAGGTCAATAACAACGCCGCTGCAACAACACCAGCTAAAGAAATTACATCAATTTCGACAGAAAGAGATCAGAAACAAACAAGCTTTTTAACACCGCACACATTTCGCAATATGGGAAAGGTCCACGGAAGTCTTGCTCGTGCAGGTGAGAGAGAACCACCAGTCGCCTCTTGCGACTTCGGTCTCAAAAATTTGGTTATCTAGCTAATAGAGCCTGTGATTGCTAACGTTTCTGTACAATGAAATAGGCAAGGTCAAGAGCGCAACTCCCAAAGTTAGCTGATACCCCTCGTCCCTGTCCTTGTCCCTTTACGCTTTGGTCTTCCCAGCGTCATTACCGTACTATCTCGACGTTCGACATCAGTGGCAATAATTCTGACCAAGCTGTGTTGTCCAGGTTGAGAAACAGGAGCACCCCAAAGTCCCCAAGGGTCGCGCCCACAAGAGAGATCTGTACACTCGTCGATTCGTCAACGTTACTATGACGGGTGGCAAGCGCAAGGTATGCAGAATACGCTTTTTTTTTTGTAGAGCACGGAGTGGACGGACACGGAAAGGCTTACATGTACTCCCAACAGATGAACCCGAGTCCAACGGCTTGAGGCGCAGGTCGGAACGCCGGATACTTAATGACTGCGATGACTTTCGTACCACTGCACTACTTAACGTGATAACGAGTGGCCGCAAAGGCGTGGACTGGGATATCCTCATAGAATACTGTGCGCTAGATTCACTCTAGTTGGGATTTCTTTACTGGCATTTCGGATCTGTCTTGTCTTCTTCCTGTTTTCGAAAAGAAATGGTTATTATTTTGGCGTTCCTGTTGTAAAATGTGGTAGATGCCGATACCCTAAGAACGAATACAAACCGTCTGCACAGCATATGACCTCACCTACTACTACCTAGTAGCAGCGATGACATGGCCATTAACTTCCCGCTTCTGTCATTACGGGAGGGTCTTGCTAGTATCAATCGATGCAACTATCTGGTAGCTGAGGGCACCCTTTTCTGCCCTCGAAAATGCATCTGCACATAGTGCGCTAAGGCATTTTCAGATGTTATGCACAATGGCCCAAAGCCTTGGAGATGATATGCAGTAAAAAGCTCAAACTCCTTTCGATGCCCAAGAATACAGATCACAGCACCCAAACACATCGATGAAGCAGTATCAGTTCAAAATAAAAATGCCCAAATGGTATGCAAAGACCTATACAAAAGGGGAATCTCTTTACAACAGTAGTTCAGATAAAAAGCCCGGGAAAAAGCGACAAAACGAGAGCAAGAAAAGAGGAAAGAAAACGAGACCAGAAGTCGATAATTCACCAGCCTCGGGTCTTCTTAGAACTGCTCCTCCTCTTTAGCACCTCATCCTTCGCACGCTTCAGATTCTCGCCCAATTCCCTCGTTTTCTTCCACTCGCGAGCCATTCTCTGCATTCGAATGGCTGCCACGACTGTGGAGATTGCGCGTTTCAACTTCTGTCGCGGTTCCTGAACGTCTTCGTTGGAATCGCATGGTCTGATACCCATCTCCGCAACCATTCTCAGATCCGCTTGGTTACTGCAGTAATGAAGTCAGCTGGGACGAACAGCAACAAGTCAAACAAAAAGAAATTATGCACGCACCAAGCGACTCTGACCCGTTCTCCGAGCTCCATTAGCCCTTTGCTCCAAGAAAGATCACGACGGAACCGCTGCTCCCGCTTCAACCTTGCCCTAAGCCACACTATCTCTTTGCTCAGCCCTCGCACCTCCTTTTCGCGTTTGCTCTTGTCCTCTGTATTGCTTGTCGATAGCTTCTCTAATGCCTGTTCATAACGATCCTGAAGAGCTTCCAGCTCTTCGCTAGCTGCCTGGGCCTTGTCAACAAAATTTGCTCTCTCTTCGCGAATCCGGCGTAACTGAGCTTTCAACTCGTTGACACGGGCATCTCTATCAGAGAGTTTCAGCGCCAACGACTCCGCCTCCAGAGTTGACGTCCTAAGAAGCTCATGAAGATCTCTCTCGTCTTCTTCCTTTGCCTTGGCACGCTCCAGATCGCGGTTCTTCGTTTTCAATTCTCTTAGGGAGCGATTTGCATTAGATAGCTCTCTTCGCAAACTGCGCAGTTCCTCATGGAGTTTGTTGGACGGCGACGAGTGAGGAGACCCTGTTTCGAATTTCTTCATCATCGCGTCGTGGACCTCCTTCTCCAACTCCGCAATTCGGGACTTGTAATTGCGCACGGAAGAGGCCTGGTGGTCAGCTTCTCGCTCAAGCAGCACCTTTTCACGTTTATGCGCCTCCTCTAGTTCTTGCAATCCCTTTCTCTCATTTTCCACTTCTCTTTGGATTCTTTGATACTGCTCTTCAAGATGTGACTCACGTTGCGTCTTGCGGTCTAATTCTCTTTTGAGAGAATCATTTTCTCTTTGCATCTCATGCAGTTCTCCTTCGAGTTTTCTCTCCTTGTCCTCGAGTTGACGACTGATCCATTTCGTGCTAGAGGACTTGTTGGCAATTTCTTCCTGTAGTTCCTTGAGGTTTTCTTCAGCTTGCGCCTTCATTCTCTGATACTGCTCCTCAAGACGCAATCCATGTTGTGTTTTTGAATCGAGCTCTTTCTTAGTCGCATGGTTCTCCAGTTGCATATCATGAAGCTCTTTCTCAAGTTTCTTTGTCTTTTCTTCCAGCTGACGACTCAATCCTTTGGTGTTAAGGGATCTATTGGCCATCTCCTCGTGCAGTTGCCTGAGGTCTTCCTTGACGTCGTCCTTCTCCTGGTTGGCGCGTTTCGCTGCGCCATTTGCCTCCTCGCAGGCAGCCCTTGCCTGGTCGAGACTTTTTTGCATCTCTGCAAGTTGCTCCTTCGCACGGTTGAGGTCAGCCTGGATGTCATAACGCTCCCGTTGCATTTCTTGAACTTCGCCTTCGAGCTTGCTGGCCTTTTCTTCCAGTTGCCGGCTAAGTCCTTTTGTGCTGATCGACCTGTTCGCCATCTCCTCATGCAGCTCTCTTAGATCTTCTTCCGCCCGTGCCTTCTGCTCCGTTGCTCGCTTCTCAGCATCCTGCGCCGCCGCACTTGCGGACTTGGCTTGGTCTAGACTTCTCTGCAAATCTTCCAGGCGCTCCTTCGCGTGCTCGAGTTCAGTTTCAAGGTCGGAAACGGCATAGTGGTCCTTACGATCTTTATCTTTCAGCTCCTCGATTTGCTCATCACGTTCTTCGATAATACGGTCTTTTTCTCGCACCGTCGCCTCCAGATCCTCGATGTCATCTCGAAGACTTTCCACAGTTTCAGATTGTTGGTTTTTGGCGTCTCTAAGCTCATTCTGGAGGGCCTTCAATTGAACATCTTTCATCTCAAGCTCTTGGCGCATTACGTCCATTTCGCGCTGCACAGTTTCATCTGTCTGCCTCCTTCGGTTCTTTTCTCGAAGTTCCTGGACCTGCGAACGGTATAATTGGAGGTCATGCTCGGCCTGGAGGAGGCCCTTTTTATAGCGGGAAATGTCTCTTTGCATCGTCAACTTTGCCACTTTTAGCTCAGTGTTCTCCTTCAGAGCCGCCTGGTTGTATTCCGGCCCGGCCTTCTCTATTCGCTCTTGCAGGTAATGGATTTTCAGCTTCAGGCCAAAATTCTCCTTCTCGAGTTTGTCAATGACCTACGCCAACGTCGCCCAAGAGTCAGTCAATCGATCGTTTTTGGGACCAAACAAGAAACTCAAACAATAGGAATCATGCCTTCTCCTGTTCCTTCAGGGTCATCATATTTTGTCCATCGTTTAGGATGCCTCCTCCGTCTTTTCCAGGTAACATTGGCAACGGAGTGCCTTGAGGGCTGCTGCTCGCAACTTGTGGAATAGGAGTAGCCTGGTCCTCTGTAGTATCTTCTTCGTATATGCCCGTCATCTCGGGCAAGCCTGGAGTATTGCCGTTGCTTCGATAATTTGCCTTCAGGTAAGCAGGAGTCTTTGGGCCACCAGCCCCTCGAGCCGCGGACATATTCTTCAGCATGTTGTTTCGCGCAGCACTCTGCATCAACGGGGTAAATTCGCCTTTCGCAGGCCCTGAGGTAGGAAGGTGTCGTCGATCGCTGAGCGCGCTCCTGTTCGATTTTGGGCCCGATCCCGCTCGGGGTGTCGTGAGCTTAAATCCATTGGAACTGGAGTTACGTTTCCGCCCATTCTCAATGGCCTTGATTATGTCTTCGTCTTTTGAGGGTGTTTGGAACGAGTTCTCAACCGAATCGAGCGCCGACAGCCGTGTCCGACCCGCGCTGCGATAGGCGTTGGTCAGGTATGTCGCGTTCCCGTCCGCTTCAGTGCGCGGAGTGTCGATGTACGGATACGGCATGGTGATATCGATGGCATGAGAATGTGTAGTCGCATCTAATCAATGTAATCAAGCACTTCTCAAACTGTAGTGGCCATTCTCAGCGTCGGCATCCTTAATAATGTAGGAAGAACAAGCAGTCGAAAACCAAGCGGGCCTTCGATAACCCAGCGTGTTTGCAGCGATGTTGATGTTTAGCCCAATACGGCTTAGCCGCGACACGGTTTCTGATGACTCATGTGATCACGTGGTGCTGTAGTTTAAATTTCGCCCATTTGAATTTTCGGTATCCCAGATACAATAATACGCCGGATGAAGTCATCCATGAACGGGTGCAGCTCTTTCCTGATATCTCGAGAAGCCTGCCTTCAAATCGTTGCGGGTGACGATCGAAGCATGGCACACATGTCGCAGGAAGATATCGAGTGGTTCAAGTCCACTTTTCACCCAATCCCAAAACCACAGCTCCCTGATGATTCTATCGAGTACTCGGTGTATCATATACCATCCGGTTCTGGAGTTGATGAAGCCTCGGAAACAAGAGCACAATTAGTCCAGGTGCAGCGAACTGCAGCAGAATTAACGAAGAACCTTCTGAAAGACTATATCTGGCAACGAGAAGCATTCCGTCTTGAGATAGTTAAGGAAGATGGTATGTGGCGATCTTTCACTTTTCTTCCCGAGAATATACAACAGCGCTCATTACTGATGCCGTTACAGGAACTACATCTTTGCGCGGGCGGACAAACTTTGGAGACTCTATTGAAGATGAATGGGTGATCGTGTATTTGCTTCGCGAGATAACAAAGAAGCACAAGGATATATGGGTGAAGGTCGTTGACAGTGATGGCGAATTTCTCTTAGTTGAGGCTGCTGGAGTACTGCCTGCTTGGCTGGAGCCAGAGGTTGCAGATAACAGGGTGAGATTTTCCATTTGAAATTTCTAATACATGTCTGAGGCATAGTGCTAACGAGAGCCATCCAGGTATGGATACACCAAGGGCAACTCGTGATTGTAAAACCGAAGCAAAACTTGGGGCGCTCGAGGGCGAAAATAACCGAGAAGATTTCTCTCCAAGATGCGCGGAAGATTATAGCGGAGGAGCCAGAACGGAGACTCCATTCTGTCATAATTGAGGAGGAAGCATTCTATCGGTTGCGCAATTATCCGGACCAGATTAACGAGAATCTCCACTCTGCATTAGCGACAATTCCGCGCCGTGTCGCATATCTATTACACCAGAAACCTGCCTATGTCTCCGCAGCCGTTGAGGCATTTTATTTACGGGATCCGATTGCTCTGCGGCCAATTCGAGCCAGAGCGCCAAATGACCTCTTTTTCCAACTCGAAGACTTCGTCACAGTTAGCGTGCGGTTCACTAGGGTAGGCTATGCACAGTTTAAGAGCCAAGATTTCCCCACCCCGAAATCCTGGGTTGGAAAGCTGCCTCCGAGTGAGGATCGAAAAGCCTACGATCGTGCGGAAACAGGGATGAAGTTAACATGTGGATTCGAAATGCTGTTGTCTGATCCACAAAATCAGGACAAACCAGCGGTACGGGAAATGAAAATTGTCTTGGAAGATCTTGATGCTGGGGACGACAAGCTTCCAACAGACGAGGAAATCGAGAGTCTATGGAGTAAGCAGGAGGATGACGAGAAATGGCTGGACATAAGCTTCGAGGATTTGGATAGAGAGCTGAAGGGAAAGGGGAAAGGGTGTGAAGATGAACGCGGCAGTCAGGGAACATTTGGTGATGCGAACGCCCAGGAGAACCTCCAGCGGATCGTTGCTCGTTTCCAGGAGTTTCTGAACGACAATTCGGCCGACTTTGAGGGGGCGGACTTCATAGATGACTTTGGTTCTGATTCCGATGTTGGAGAGGACGATGAAGACTTAAGCAGTGACGGAGAAGATAAAGAAGCTTCTTTCGACGAAGAGGAATTTTCTCGAATGATGAAGGACATGATGGGCATGCCTTCGATGCCCGGTCTTCAAGGTAGCTCTCGAGGATCAAGTCGGGTGGAAGAACTAGATTCAGCATCGGAGGATGATGATTTGGAGCAGATACAGGAGCTGTCTAGGCAGATGGAATCCGAGCTGAAAGGGACCGGGGTTCTCGATCTAAACCGCCGCCTCCAGGAACAGAGTTCGAAAGGGCGAACCCAACCCAAAGGGAAGAAACCCAAGAAACATGGAGTCTCGCGCGACGCAGAGCCTCAGCGCCTCGAGGGTCTTGCAGAGGAGAATATCGACGACGACAATCTTAATATCAACTTGGTAAAGAATTTACTGGAGAGCATTCAGGGACAGGCCGGTGGCGCAGGGCCCGCAGGAAATATGCTATCTATGATGGGTCTGCCCATTCCCAAGGACGACAGATCGTAGACATCTTGCAGGTCTGCCCCTATTCTGCCAGAGTGGTCAGCTCTTGCATTTCGGCGACTGATCGATGATTGAATCCGTGGAAGCACACAGTCGCCGAGAAGACCAGCCGTTCTTCACCGATCTCCTTCGGCTCCGAACAAAGAGGAAAGCCCGGCAATCGCCAGTGTTTGTGGCCAGGAAGACTTGCCACGGACAATACGGGGCAAAACAATGAATCAGCGCTTTCATGACCTCCATTATCACGATCACTTTTATGGATTGACGAAACTCTTTTTCGAAAACGAAGTTGCGACGCCCTGTCCTTCGGCGCCTGTGCAATTGAATGAGGATAAGCCTCCGTACTTGACAGGACAATCACCTTTCCTAGACGCACACCGAATTAAAAAAAAAAAAAAAATGTGATATCAATATGATACTCTACTATAGAGGCAACAATATATCTTTGCACCAGTCATTAATTGAGAAAGATTACGTAGTGAAGCAGGAGCGAGTCTGTAGGCAAAGAGATCTCAGCTTCGTCTTATTAAAATCACGTGAGCCAATCCTGTATCTTATCGTTGGATGAACCGTCAACTTGAATGACGGTCCCTTGCTTATTCTGCCTCATGCCACGAGCCCCTCAACTCTTGGCCTTTATTTTCCCGAGGGGTGCTGTGCGCTACTGGTTCCATTGGAATCCTCCCAGAACAAGGTATCTTTTCCTCATTTTCCTTTGCCGTTTTCTCTTTGCTGTATGGCGGCTGGTGACGGTTGTAAGGTACACACGTTGTATTGCTAATCCCCCGCTCTTCTACCGCCGGAGTGCCCCGGTCATTTGCTCTTATCACACGACTCCTGATTGCTGACAACTCGTAGACCTTCCCAGAAACACTTGCCGGGATTTAAGAGAGAAATCTCGTTCACTGTGAGAGTGGTCTCAGTAATACGTCGACATATTATCTTCTCTAGAGATGGCGAACCCGGCCCAGTGCTTCTATTGCTTCGAGTGTCTTTCCGCGTCGTTCGAGGAGCGGGAACCAGCCGCCTTCGAGGTCATAGAAGAGCTCTGGGAGCAGTACGAGCAAATAAAGAAGCTTGCTGCTATTAAAGACAAGGACGAGTCTGTCTCAGTCGTGGAGGACGACAAGCGGAGCCAGGAGATGGTGTCCGACGATGACGACGGTAGCAGTTCTGCCAGCAAGGGTAATCAGCCTGGAACCCTTACGCTTCCCAGTATCAGCCGTCTTCAGTCGTCTTCGGATTCCTCGAGCGCAGCTACAACACCATCATTAATTTCTAGTAACTCATCACGATCGATTTCTTCCGATTCCACACCCCTCACAACTCCGACTCTCCGGTCTCCACCATCGGAGATACCCAAGTTAGGACAGAAGCGTAAGGAACGGAACTATCCACTGTTTGTGACATGGGATACTTTGAAGAAGGGCAAAAAGTCGCTTCGTGGCTGTATTGGCACGTTTGAGGAGCAGGAGCTTTCTGACGGCCTGAAATCCTACGCTCTTATCTCGTACGTATCTTCTCACTATCAGTGCGAAATGACATTCGCTCTTGCTGCTTTCCTCCGCAGGGCTAATTTCCAGTAGAGCTTTTCAAGATACTCGATTCTCACCAATTCCCGAGTCCCTCATACCTTCTCTGGCTTGCTCTCTTACCTTGCTAGGATCGTTCGAGCCATGCACAGATGCCATGGACTGGACTCTCGGCACTCATGGGCTGCGTATATCGTTTGTGCATCGCGGCAGGAGATACGGCGCGACGTATCTCCCAGACGTCCCGGTTGAACAGGAATGGACGAAGGAGGAGACCGTAGAGAGCTTAATGCGTAAAGCGGGTTGGCATGGGGCGACCGGAGGTATTGCCAGGAGATTTTTGAGAGGAAGCGACTCAAGCGCTGGAAAGCCGTGGGAACAGGTCTCAGACTTTCGAGCTGTGAGATACCAAGGTCTCCGTGCGAGTGCAACGCACGCAGAGTGGCAGGAGTGGCGGAACTGGGTTCTGTCTCTGGAAGACGGAAGGGAGAAGCTACTGAACGCCTAAGGCCCGGTGCTTTGGGTTGTCCTTTTCAGTTTGCCGTTACCGTGGAGGCAACTGGCTCAGGGTTTTTAACCTTTCTTATTTAATTAATTCACGTATTGATGCCAGTTTCGGTTAGCATTTTCTGTGCTGGGTTTTCTGTTCCTGATCGCGTATGGTGGCAATGCTTTCGCCGCTCCTCATTTCGAGGTTACTGCGAAGTCAATGTCTAGCGATAGCAAATGCGTGTCATATCGACTCCTCAACACCAAGCAGACTCTGCCCTGGCCACAAGCGCCACATTGCAGGGCCTAACCTGAAAGAGATGACGGCATTATTGGGACCCGTCAACAACAACAAAGGGACCTTTTTTGGGGTTTTCTTTCGAGGGTTATCAGAAGACGAATCACTACTCCATGGCGTCGCAGGTACGAATACCCTTCCGGATCTAACTGTTATCAATAGTAGCCAGAGGCAATAATAATAGAATTTTTGACTACGACCCATGTGGGCCAGTTATTGTTGCTGTTGACGATGATCCACGTGGGATCTTGCCCTGCATGTGAAGCCCGATTGGTTACCAATTGCCTTTTAATTATAGTACCCAAGGCATGGTTCACGAAAACTCAGCCGTAGAATGGGTGTGCTGCAAGTCAGGTCCCAATATATTAATATATCCATCCCTGTTAATTAATTAGCCGGGCCCGGCACGATGGTATGATGGACTTACCCCTCCCAGACGCATGGATAGTAATAGATAAGCTCCAAGCCACGGACCACTAATTACTCCCCAGCGCCATCTCTGTTGTTAACACCGTGGCATGACAAAAGTAATTGGAAAAGCAGTAGTGGTACCGCTTCTATGTTAGGAAATTTTAAGTCATTATTTTGCCGGCACAGAGAGACTTTATCATTCCTATTGTAGGAACAGCATCACTAGTCGGGTGCTTTCCCAATCACTTTTGCCATGGCACTGCAATTGTGCTTGTGATCTTTATCGCTCACATAACAGCCCTGTACAAATTGCATGTCCCATTCGGGGTGGGTCCAGGAGCCGGTAGAATTTCAAGTTGATACGAAGTCCGCCAGCCTGGGCATCATGTGTACCATCGCAACACGCATCGTATATCATATTTTCTCGGAAACTGAAAACCAGAGCCTTGGGAGCCTCAAAAAGAATGGCACACACCCCAGAGGGCAAATTACGACTATAGAACCGCACGTTAAATTAATACTTACCATCTGCTCCGGACACGGGTTGCTCAACCATGGTCAGCGAAGGCGGAAGACTGGGTCTAGATGTGTGAGACGGGCCATTGTGCGCTGTGATAGGGGTTTTGCAGAGGCTCGCTTTGGCAAACCTTAAATGGCTTCGTCAACCCCAGACAATCTATCGTGTCATGCTACTCCACAACGAGCACTAGTGAAGACTTTCAGGTGGATCGACAAATCCGCGGAGCCACTCAACCCTGCAAAAGACGTTCCCGATGCCATCCCTGAAAACTCATACCCATTTTTGGCCACTGTGAAGGGGTTGTCTCCACTAAGCTGCTTCACGCCCGAAAGACAAAACTGGAAATCTCAGAGAAAAGTTCTTCACAGTGCAAATCCAGCACTTGGGGGAACTAGTTCTCTCTGGCCCAGACCATCGGAACTCTCAGGGGATACCTCCATTCATTGAGCTCTCGACAATCTCTCACGCGCTCTGTGGAGTGGAAGACGGCAAGAGTCGGGAAACATGGAGGTTTCACATGTATCTGTACTCTGTACCGTACCCCAATGCCGATAACAGTGGGGATGTTTAATATACGTTATGCTTTTCCCCTACTGGGCCGTAGATCCGCAACGCTCTGACACAAGTGACGATTTTGTCGGCATGGAGGCATTGGTCAATGGCCACCCTATATGTTGCTCCAGTTCCCGGGCCACTGCATCACATATTAAAACCGATCTGGATCCCCAGGGTCTCCAAGCTCTGCAGGGTTCCCCATAACCCACCTGCAAGTCACTTTCCCCTCTGACGGAGCGATTTCTCTCGTCCACGTGTTTATGTGCATGTCTTCTCTCCCCGTAAGAGCTTACTTCACTTGAGCTGACAGATCAACCGGTCTCTGGTCAGACCATTCGCAGATTGCGCATCGCCTAATCGGGCCTTAATACCGTGTGCATAGTTCCGCCTTTACCCTAACCTCCCGTCCTCACGATGTCCCATCTCGAGGGTCACAGTCTGCAAATTTTTGTCGTCACATTAGTCTTCCTGGTCATCTCCTTCATTTCTGTTTGCCTTCGATGCTTCGTCCGGCTTAGATTGGTTAGGGCATTTGGCTGGGACGATGGAATCATGGTACTAGCGATGGTACAGTAGAACGCAGTTCATATCCTCGGTATCGCTGCCCTAGCTGACTGGTATAACCCTTTACCCGATTAAGGCATTGAATATCCTTTTCGCAGTCTGTGGTATTACAGGGGCCACTTATGGAATGGGACAAAAGTTCGAGAAGCTCAGCTCTAGTGAGATCAGGACTGCTTTATTTGTACGCTCGACTACCCACTCTTCTTCCGAATGTCCTTCTCACTGACTGAGGGGGGGAAACAAATAGTGGTGGTGGCTAGGCCAATTAAGCTATGTCCTCACATGCTGCGTTGGGAAGGTAGCAATAGCCATGGGCATGCTCCGTCTCACTCTTAGAGGGATTTATTCCCTCATCCTGTGGGTTGTCATTGCTGTCACAGTGGTCATAGGCCTCCTGTTCTGGTTTATATTGACCTTGCAGTGCCACCCTGTTTCGCATTTCTGGAATAGAGATCGGCCTCATCGGCCTGGGCACTGCTTGCCTATTGACACTGTAATTGCCGTGGCCTACCTTTACAGTGTTACCGCGACCCTTTGCGACTTTACTCTGGCCATTCTGCCTGGCTTCCTGGTCTGGAATCTGCAGATGAATCTGCGTACGAAGATTGCCCTGGCCGGCATTCTCGGCATGGCTGGAATGTGAGTGGCTATCAGCACCAACATTCTCATAGGTTTGATTTTATGATTATTGTCTGACCTGACCGCTTGTTCAGTGCCAGCGCTGCCGTCATTGTGCGCATTCCATTCCTTCACAAGTACAAAGATCCTGAGTTCTTGTGTAAGCATCTTGGCTCCTCCCTTTTGGTGTTTTTCTTTTTTCAATAATCTTTTCCGAATGCTGGCGGACATTCTGACAACCCTGACTTTCTGCTATTTAGACGCAACAACTCAGATTTCCATCTGGTCTAATGTCGAGGCAAGCCTTGGGATCACAGCTGGCTGCCTGACCACGCTCCGGCCTCTTTTCCGATTCTTCCGCGACAACAGCTCCGGAGGTTCTCGAAGCAAGAGGCCAAGTCGTGGAGGCGGCAGCATCCCGCTCTATTCCAGACAGGAGCCGTGGCGGGGGGTTAGCGAAGCTGAGGACTCACCGGGGATTGTTACAAAAGTCCAAACCGAACGCAATGGTGGTCATAGCAGTAGCCAGGAGGACTTAAACCCTGGTGGAGAAGGGACTTTCTTTCATGGGGTTAATGTGCAGAAGTCTTTCACTGTAACTACTGACAGGGTAGATTAGTGGCAATGCCTTTGTAGCTATAGTGGAGAAAAGAAAAAAAAAATACCGATTCATGGCCTAGTAAAGCTATCAAGACTAGTCTAATTCAGTTTAAAGCTGATTACGATGCTCGACAAAGTCAGGGGAATCAAGAACAGTGCCACGATGATTCTGAGGTGGTATCAGATCGCGCGGAAGGTTCTCGTCGGCGAACGACCGTGTTGTGGCTCGTGGCGACCGCCGGGCCAATCGTCTGTGGCTCAGCGCTCGCTATCTTCGGTGGGAATTTATACGGTTAAGGTGGCTTTTCCAATGAACGCTTCGCTCCCCTTGCTCTTCCTTCAACCGTCCCAAGAAACTTCCTGGATCTTGAGTTTCTTCCTTCTCGCCATCTTATGAGCCGATAGATTCGTCCATCCGCGTATTTCGTTTGACCCTTCACTGTGGTCACTCGAGTGTCAACATGTTAGTTTCACAAACTCATCCCATCGACACTGAGCATCCCAGTCGCGTGCTTGCAACTTCTCTAACTGACTCCGGGAACAGGGCGAAACTCGTGAACGATCCCCAGATCAAATATGCTTCGCTGCATAACCCTCTCCCGCTTTATCTGCACACCTACGTCTGGCCATTCCTGGTCATCTGGCCCTCATTCTTCGCCTTCTACCTTTCCCCCGAACGATATGACAAGTACATCCAGGGTCAGGAATGGACATTTGTGTGGTCAGGGACTATCATCACAGTTCAGTCCCTTCTGTGGTTGATGACAAAATGGAGTATCAACATCAACACTTTCTTCACTACGACCAAGGCGAGATCCGTCGACTCTGCCCAACTGATCAAGATCATCCCCATCACCAACGCGGGTTCCGCTGATGTCTGCCCTTTGATCCATGACAATACCGGTGGCAAGGACACCATTTCGGTTCTGTTTCAGAAACGCCGTTTTCTTTTCTACCCGGAGGCTGGAAGCTTCGCTCCTCTATCGTACGTGCTAGATGCGGAACCCAAGCCGGCTATTAAGTATTTCCAGCAGAGCCACGGATTGACCTCGAAGGATGAGATTGATCGCGTGCAGCATCACTACGGAGACAACACGTTTGATATTCCTGTTCCTACTTTCCTTGAATTGTTTCAGGAACATGCTGTGGCGCCTTTCTTCGTCTTCCAAGTCTTCTGCGTCGGCCTGTGGATGCTAGACGAATACTGGTATTACTCTCTGTTCACGCTCTTTATGCTTGTGGCATTCGAGAGCACGGTTGTGTGGCAACGTCAGAGGACATTGACCGAATTTCGTGGCATGAACATTAAACCCTACGACGTCTGGGTATATCGTGAGCGGAAATGGCATGAGATTACCAGCGATAAGCTCCTCCCGGGAGACCTCATGTCAGTCAACCGAACTAAGGAAGACGGCGGTGTGGCCTGTGATATTCTCTTGATTGAAGGCAGTGCAATTGTAAATGAGGCCATGCTTTCTGGGGAGAGCACGCCGTTGTTGAAGGATTCCGTCCAGCTCCGACCTGCCAATGACCTAATTGAACCCGAGGGATTAGACAAGAATTCTTTTGTCCACGGTGGCACGAAGGTGCTGCAAATTTCTCACCCGAACCTGGGCGGGGATACTTCAGAAAATCCGCAGCACGTTGCGTCTGATGTTCCTTCCCCTCCTGACAATGGCGCGTTGGGTGTCGTTGTGAAAACGGGCTTCGAGACCAGTCAAGGTATTCTTGTGCGCACTATGATCTACTCGACTGAGCGTGTCTCCGCCAATAACGTCGAAGCACTGCTCTTCATCCTGTTCCTTCTTGTCTTCGCTCTCGCCGCCTCATGGTATGTGTGGCAAGAAGGTGTCTCCAAAGACCGCAAGAGGTCCAAGTTACTTCTCGACTGTGTCCTCATCGTCACTAGCGTCGTTCCCCCCGAGCTCCCAATGGAACTTAGTCTTGCTGTCAACACTAGTCTTGCTGCACTCAGCAAGTTTGCAATTTTCTGCACTGAGCCTTTCCGGATTCCATTTGCTGGCCGTGTAGATGTTGCCTGTTTTGATAAAACCGGCACGCTGACCGGAGAGGACCTCGTCGTCGATGGTGTTGCGGGTCTGAACTTGGGTGCAAAAAATGCCAAGGTCGATGCGGACGGTGCCCACACGGAGTTCCACAAGTCAGACCGAATCGGGACTGATACTACTCTTGTTCTCGCCAGCGCTCATGCACTCGTGAAACTTGATGAAGGGGACATTGTTGGTGACCCGATGGAGAAGGCGACGCTACAGTGGCTCGGTTGGACCCTGGGAAAGGACGACATTCTCACGCGGAAGACTGCGGTGGCAGGAGGATCCCCCAACGTTCCCGAGTCCGTTCATGTTAGAAGGAGATTTCAATTTTCGTCGGCTCTAAAACGTCAAAGTACGATCGCGACAGTTGTCACCCACGACCGGAAAACGTCTAAGAAGACTCGGAGTACCTTTGTTGGTGTCAAGGGTGCACCGGAGACCATCAGGACTATGCTCGTCAACACGCCTCCGCGCTACGAGGAAACTTTCAAGTATTTTACGCGAAATGGAGCGCGTGTTCTTGCTCTTGCCTATAAATATCTTTCACCTGAATCGGAGCTTTCTCAGGGCCGCATCAACAAATACGTTCGGGAAGAGGTGGAGTCGGAATTAACGTTCGCTGGTTTCCTCATCTTGCAATGCCCACTGAAGGAAGATGCCATCAAGGCTGTGCGAATGCTCAATGAAAGCAGCCACCGTGTCGTGATGATCACGGGTGACAATCCATTGACAGCCGTTCATGTGGCGCGCCAAGTGGAGATTGTCGACCGCGAAGTTCTCATTCTCGACGCACCTGAGAATGACAATTCGGGAACAAGACTTGTGTGGCGAAGCATTGACGACAAGTTCAGTCGTGAAGTCGATCCTAGCCAGCCACTTGATCCAGAGATCCTGAAGACCAAAGACGTCTGTATCACAGGATATGCCTTGGCCAAATTCAAAGATCAAAAGGCTCTCCCTGATCTCCTTCGCCATACCTGGGTTTACGCTCGTGTTTCACCGAAGCAGAAGGAAGATATTCTCTTAGGTCTCAAAGATGCAGGCTATACAACATTGATGTGCGGTGATGGCACCAACGACGTCGGGGCATTGAAACAAGCTCATGTTGGAGTCGCGCTTTTGAATGGCTCTCCGGAAGATCTCACCAAGATCGCGGAGCATTATCGGAACACGAAGATGAAGGAGATCTATGAGAAACAAGTTGCCATGATGCAGCGATTCAACCAGCCAGCCCCACCGGTGCCCGTGCTGATTGCTCATCTCTACCCTCCGGGTCCCACTAACCCACACTATGAGAAAGCTATAGAAAGGGAACTGCAGCGCAAAGGGATCGAGAACAAGTCTGAAGGAGAACATGTTCCAACAATCACTTCTCCCGGCGCTCAGGCGCTGCAGCAGCAGCATCATCATCATTTGACACCCAAGCAGCAGCGGCAACAGCAGGCTTCTGCGGCGGCCGCTGGTCTTGCTGATAAACTCACCTCGTCCATGATAGAGCAGGAGCTTGACGATAATGAACCGCCAACAATTAAACTGGGAGATGCTTCGGTCGCTGCACCTTTCACAAGCAAATTGGCTAATGTTATTGCGATCCCTAACATCATACGCCAAGGCCGATGTACACTTGTGGCTACAATCCAGATGTACAAGATCCTTGCCCTGAACTGCTTGATCACCGCCTACAGTTTGAGTGTCATTTACTTGGATGGAATCAAGTTTGGTGATGGCCAAGTGACGATTAGCGGCATGCTGATGAGTGTTTGTTTCCTCTCAATTTCTCGGGCGAAGGTATGTCACTCCAAACGGATAAATATGCTGAGGGATGCCAAGCTAATAGCGGTTTACAGTCCGTGGAAGGTCTGTCGAAGGAACGCCCGCAGCCGAATATTTTCAACATGTACATTATCGGCTCTGTTCTGGGACAGTTTGCAGTCCACATCGCTACATTGGTCTACTTGTCGAACTACGTTTACTCCATCGAGCCGTATGTGAACCATATTCCAGTGATCCGCTTTTTTTTTTTTTGGGTAATCGTAACTAACAGGAAGGCAGGCGTCAAAGCGACATCGACCTTGACGGCGAGTTCGAGCCGTCTCTTCTCAACAGCTCGATATATCTCCTTCAGCTTATCCAGCAGATCTCCACGTTTTCCATCAACTACCAGGGCCGTCCATTCAGAGAGTCGATCCGCGAGAACAAGGCCATGTATTGGGGCCTGGTCGCTGCTTCAGGCGTCGCATTCTCGTGCGCGACCGAGTTTGTTCCAGAGATCAACGAGAAACTGCGCCTCGTACCATTCACCACGGCATTCAAAGTCACACTTACTGTCTTGATGATTGTTGACTACGCTGGATGCTGGGCCATCGAGAACGTGCTTAAATCTTTGTTCAGCGATTTCCGACCCAAGGATATCGCTGTGCGCAGACCCGATCAGCTGCAGCGTGAAGCAGAGCGGAAGAATCAGGAGGCGATAGAGTCAGGAGCCGGGAAGGCATAGAACGGTTAGCTCCTTTTTTGTTGTTGGGTTTGCATGGTCATTGGAGGAAGATGCTCTGCTTCCTTGATGCACAGTTGTTAGAGAAGCTGTTGATCATGTACTTTGATGGGGTGCATATAATAGATAGGGGAATAAATGGATCACTCACAGCTCAACCCCGTCGTCACTGACTGTAACACATAGATTAATGGAACATCCGAGGAGGCTGATAGTTCGAAGGAGTGGAGTGTTTCGTAACCCAGCAAGCGAGACCAAGCTACTATGGCAGTCGACCTTTTTTCCGGCCATATGGTGGATAGGGCGAGAGGTGGAAGGCGGGCAACAAAGACATAGTTCAGCCGACGCAATTCGTCAGATCGATCGCGACCCCGCATCAACAACATCAGACAAGTCGAAGACCGATTGCAAATCGTTCTACTCAAGTCCAGCCCTTTCTCATCGAAACCTCGCGAAGAGTAAAGGGCCTATCGATGAGGCAGACGCGGTGGTGGCCATAACCGTCATATGTCATTTCCCCCGCGAAGGCGAACAAAGCACAACATCATCAACTCAACCGCCCAGTTGCACTGTCCCACGCCTCCTCCACACAGCAGAAATGGGTCCTGGGATGAGATAAGAGCAGAGAGGAAAACAAATTACAGTCGTTGAATCCTTACTCGGCATGAGTAGGGTGCAGTTCCGGCCAGTCGTTGTTCTGTCGCCTTCGCCTGATAATTGCCCTCCGCCGCAAGTGATGTCAGGCAGGGTCATTCCCGATTCTGTGGCAGAAGACTTCTCGCGCCACGAATCGGCAGAGCGGTATAAAAGAGTGCCAGATGGGTGACACTGGATTAAGTTCTTGATCAGATCAGTTTGTTCTTTACAAAGAGAGGTGAACTGTCTCTTGAAGAGAAAATCTTCGCGAACGTCGTTAACCAAATAACCCGCAAAAATATCCGAAAGATCTTCCAGCTTTTTGGACGAGTTATCCAACCACCAACAACCATGACTGATAACACCACGACCGGTCTCTACGATACCACCGGTACCACCGGTGCCTACGACACAAGCGGTACCACCTACGATACCACAGGTACCACAGGCTACGGCACGACCGGCACGACTGGCACGACCGGTTACGGCACAACTGGCTACGGGGGTACAACCGGATACGGCGGTACAACTGGCTACGGTACAACTGGCTATGGTACAACTGGCTACGGTACGACTGGCTACGGCACAACCGGCTACGGCGATACCACCGGGACTACATACGGCTCCACCTATGACACGGGCTATGGCGGTACCAACTACAGTCCTAGCACGGGATCCTACGATCAGCACCTTGACTACCGCACGGACGGTGCCAATAGACATCATCGGGAGAGAGTGAGCCCTACCGGGACATACCGTCACCGCGATGTTGACCGGAGGGATGACGGGTCTACCCGTGTGCATCGCGAGTATGACAACCCTAACACGGGTACGAGTTATCATCGGGATTATGAGAGGTAAGAAGTTGGAGGACTTGGAAGTGGGGGGAGTATGGAGAGGAGAGCAGGTTAATCTGGTGGTTGCGGAGGTTGCATAGCGGTTCTGTGTGTGGCATGGCATTTCGACGATGTGATGAAGCTACAAGTGCTTGGGAAGGGAAGCTGGAAAAAAGGTAAAAAAATTCAAAAACAAAAAAGATAAAAAAAAAAAGGTTGAAAATCATAAAACACAAAAAAAAAGTTAGTTCAAATATAGAAATATTACAATTATTTCAACACCAATCCTTTAAGCGTAGCATGTCTGTATAATCCACCATCCTTCAGAACCTCAAAAAGAACCTGGAAACTGCAAACTCAATTCAAAGCTGCTACTGCAATTAAGATTCTCAGGGCATAGTAAGTAAGCTTAACTTCGAACCCGGCGATAACTCAGATCACACAAACACAATTCGCCAAAGCATCATGCAGATGAAAACAAAGTTCTTCTGTATCAGACCTTGGACAATGAAGTCCGTTCTTAATCGAGGATCTCTGGTTCAGATTAGCATCTCAATGGCGATTCGCGAACCACCCCGGCCCATATCAAGGCGGGGTTCAAACGCAGACAGCATGCACATGCACCATTGCACACTCTGCATTATTTAGCGCTGCCCATTTCTCCCCTGCATCCGTCCGCCTTTTTGCGTTTCATCCTCACGTCTGATGCGAACCCGATCCGCTCCCTACGCTGAGCTCAAGTTTCCTGCCGCTTCGTGTGAAGAAATCTTGACATGTGGATGTCGATGCGCGCTTCGGAAGCGGCGTATGAAGATTCAGTGAAATTACTTATAGTGCTATGGACTGCAAGAAGGCTGGCGGTCCCATAACGACCCTTGTTTGGGAGCAATTGGACGGTCGACGAGATGGTTTCTTCAGACGATGTCTCCTCATATTCGTCTTGGTCGCGGCATCGTTTATGCTCGTGTCGCGTGCTACTAGCTTTCTTGGTGGAGCGCACAGAGACGAGACAAGCCCCGTTGAACTTACAGCCGGCGTGAAGACGGAGCAGTTTCAATGGTCTCAGGTAAGACGGCGTTCTTTGATGACTTTCAGTAAGATTGGAGAGAAGCTCCCTCACGCTAGTTAGATCATTCCGTCCAAGGATCTGCAGTACCACGACTGCTTTGGTGGCTTGCAGTGTGCCCGTCTGGAGGTCCCCATGGACCACCAGCGGACCGACGGTAAAGGAAGAACTGTCGCAATTGCTGTTGCTAAGCTTCCGGCAAAAGTTCCAGCCACTGATCCTCGTTATGGGGGAGCGATATTGACCAATCCGGGTAGGTAGATTTCCTTTTCCTTTTCCTTCTTCCCAAGGACCTGAAAGACTGACCCTCAAGTAGGCGGGCCTGGAGGTTCTGGAATTGCGCAGATTCTCTACTCGGGCAAAAACTTTCAAACCGTTGTCGACTCCGAGGTCGATCCGAATGAGGATTCAGAAGAGATCCCGCTGAGCTCGGCTAAGTACTTCGACATCATTAGCTTTGATCCTAGAGGGGTAAATAACACCACTCCTGCGGTCAGCTGTTTCCCAAATTCATTCTCGAGACGCAACTGGGAACTCCAATTAGAGGCAGATGGGATGCTCGGGTCGTCATCCGATTCCCTGATGCGGAATTGGCAACGCAATCAAGCCCTCGCTCCAGGTTGCTCCGAGATGCTGACTACAGTCGGCGACGGGGAGGAAGCATTCGGAGAACATGCGAATACAACTCCCGTTGTGGCGGACATGGTCGCGATCATCGAACGGCATGGCGAATGGAGAGAAAAGCAAGGGATTGCCCTCCAGAAGGTCCACGATTCCCAGCACGGATATGACCCTGAACAACCTCTTGTTCAGCGGACTCGATGGAAGAAAGGGAGCGAAAAGCTCCTCTACTGGGGGCGTTCCTACGGCACTGTTCTCGGGGCCACCTTCGCAGCCATGCACCCAGACCGAGTCGAACGTGTCCTGCTTGATGCTGTCGTCGATATAGAATCCTACTATAATCCGACGGACCTGAACACTAACGTTGTCGATGCTGATGCTATATTCGACCGCTTCGGCGTGTACTGCAACGCCGCCGGTCCAGAACTATGCCACATGTACACACCAGGCGGGCCAACGGCCATCACGACCGCGGCTATCGAAGTCCTCTCGGAAATCAAGAACTGGTCCGTACCTGTACCAGCCTCCCCGATGCGAGGCCCCGAAGTCGTGACCTGGACAGACGTGATGCAGATCGTGCGCGTGTCCCTGTACCAGCCATTGTACACTTTCCCTTTGCTCGCAGAGGTCCTCGGGGAACTGAGACAAGGGAACGGCACCGCCATGGCCAACCTAAAGCAAAGAGAGAGGATGCCATCCTGCATTTCTGAAGAGTGTCAGAATGCAGCCGCGTACACGCCCGAATGCACAGTCCCCGGTGAGGAGGCAACAACAGCCATCTTATGTACTGACTCGGATATCCTGCGAAGTTTCAGCATAGACGATTTCCGTCGCCGCTGGGAACGGTTGTTGAAGGATAGTCAAATGCTTGGTGATTATTGGGCACAGGTCGTCCTCGAGTGTTCCGGATGGAAGGCAAAGGCAAAATGGAGATTTTCAAGTTGGTTGACTTCGCTTCTTTCGCTCTCTAAGCAGAACTAACGATGGTTTTTTTTTTTTTTTTTTTTTTTCCTACAGGACCTTTCCCTACCAATACAAGTCATCCACTGCTCTTGGTTAGCAATTCTCTTGACCCTGTAACACCCCTTCGTAGGTAAGGATACTGCCATTATCGCTTCGCTCTCATGCCATACGTCCGATGCTAATGAACTATGCTCCTTGATTAGCGCATACAGCACCTCCTCCTTCTTCCCGGGCTCAGTAGTCCTTGAACAAGAATCGGAAGGTGTACGTATCGTATCTTAAAATATGATATCTCCCTCCCTTCCTTACTACCTACTAGTACCTACTAAGAACCACTAGCACTCCACCGCGGCCGCCCCGTCTCTCTGCATAGCCAAGTCCATCCGCGCATACTTCCAGTCAGGAATCCTGCCGGAACCAGGAACCGTCTGCACGGCCGACTCCAAGCCGCTGATCGGCTCGCCGTCGTCGTCGGGCGATCAGGTCCGGAGCGCCGCGGATATCGCATTGCTCTCTGCTCTCGATGATGAGGTGGCGAAGTATAGGAGCACGGGACCGTTTTTGCCGTTGTAACGCTTTCGTGCTAGATTTTGGAGCTTTCTAAGACTTGGTATGGACAATTTATGCAAGTTGTTCAGTTTGCCATTCAACTTGATTGGAGAAAAGAACTAGATTATAATGATAGACGATGGTGAACCATTTCGGCAAGAATAATACCTATATATGCAGCATATATCACAAAAAAGAAAATCTATGCGCGTCAAATTTGACGACTGAATTGGTAAAATGTGCCCCAGAGGACAGAGAATTAGAATCCACAACGCCCCAGTAAGGCGCTCATTCCCAGCGGCTATGGACAAGCATCTCGTCAAATTGTTGTTAACTTTGCACTTTCGAAAGTATACCCGTTCTTATTGAACACAGCGCACTGTTTGGACAAGCCCGGATTCTCGGTCGAACTGGGTGGCATCCCCAGCAGACTAATGGTTTCGTAATAGGGTTTGTAATCCGAAATATGGTACCCGTTTCTGCCGAAGATCTCATAGCTGGCCGCATATGCGGGTCCACGGGTCTTGAGAAAGACAGGGTCAGGGTTGGGATCATGCGTGCGGAAGAAGGAGCCGAAGATATCGTTGAGAAGCTGCGAGTGCAGGATGTCCGTCTCGCTGTAGTACGGCAGCACGCCCTTGGTTTTGGAATTCAGGTTTCCCCAGATAAGCAGCACGTCGGACGCGTGGCAGGTAGCGTTGAAGTTGTTGTTTGGTAAACAGATAGCCGGGGCGGGCTCGCCGGTCGTCTGCGCGTGGCCCTGGGTGAATTGGACCTCGTAAAGGCTGGGAAATGCTTGCTCCCCGCCATTCGCGAGTAGGTATGCTTCTGGACAGGTCCATTCGCTGTACGTTGCGGCCTGCAGAACTGCGTGGCGGACTCGATCCGGGTCCGTGAAATTGCCTTCGAACGCACGAGAGGCGATCATATTCGCGGCAAGCTTGGGAGAGTAGGCGAGAACCAAAGCCGCGTCCAAGGTCAATCCACTTGTTCCCAACCATGGGACGGAGTCGGCGTATAAGAAAGCCTCATTCTGGACCGTCGTGAACATCGTGGGGACACGATTCGGGACCGTCTGGCGGTTGAGGAGTTTGTCGAACTGGTCATCGATCACACCGCTACCGGTATCATCGATCATGGGCATAATCGATTCAGCTTCAGCGATTAAGGGACTTATGTGTAAATATTCGAAGCTGAGTTTTAGCGTGATAGCTTTCATTGCATTTGAATACTCGGTTGAGTTATCCAGGTAGTTGGTTGCGGGGACTGATCTGAAGCAGGAGAGCAGTGCTTCCTCCGACCGTGTGCCGTTGCAGCCCACTGCGCCGGCTATTTCTGGGACATAGATGTCATTGTACACGTCGCGTGTGAACCACGGTAAGTCAACGGGGGCAGACTGGGAGATGGCAGCGGAAAAGAGCCCCTTCGCTGCAGAAGAGGAGATCAGGGCTACGACGCTCTGCCCTCCAGCTGACTGACCGAAGATCGTGACCCGGGACGGATCTCCGCCAAAGGATGCGATGTGTTTCTGTACCCACTGCAATGCTAGAATCTGATCCCTTGTGCCATAGCTTCCAGTGGTGCTGTTTCCGATGGCTAGCCAGCCAAGCGCACCAACCCTGTAGTTGACAGTCACGACCACGACATCATTCCGACTAGCGAAGTTACCACCATCATAGTCAATCCGAGCCGCGCTGCCCAGAACGAACGCGCCACCGTAGAAGTACACGGCCACCGGCTTCTTAGCCACGGGGCTGCCTCCCGTGGGTGGCAGAACAGGCGTGAAAACGTTGAGATACAGGCAATCTTCGGAAATACCGCCGGCGTCCAGGGTTCCATAACTCGACTCGGACTGGATACAAGACGCCGACATTGTCGTGGCCTCAATGTCGCCATGACCCGAGTAGGGCACCGGGGGTGCAAAACGCAAATCTCCCACTGGGGGTTCGGCAAAGGGAAGCCCCAGAAACCGAAATGATCGCGCATCTCGATACCCAGTCACAGTGTAACTGTCCATGGGAATGGAGATTTTGGAGGATTCTGTTGCAGCCTTGTCTGCATCGGTCGTCGGTGGCACGCTAGTTGTGCAGAGCGCAGGGAGTTGCTCACCGCAAGACACCGAGATGACGGTCTTTTCGCTATAAGAATAGGCGACGCAATCTTTCGAGGAGCCCTGTGAGATCCAGAGAAGATCCTTCGACTGGAGACTCTCCGAGAAGACGAGGTAATCCAGCTGATACTGCAATTCGTCGCTGTCCGATTCCTGGAAGGAATACAAGCTTTCTCCGATAGCTTCGCATCGTTCCCGAGCTTCTGACTGACTCAACTTGTCGTAGACTAGAACTGCCGCGGTCCCGTTATTCTCGGGGCCTAAGTTATTGTACTTTAGCACTTGCAAGGCGCCCAAAGAACTTATGCTGGGCGGCGCGCTCGTGGTGGCAGGGGCTGGAGCCGGGGCTGCGCTGGCCGCCGACCCAGCGAGTAGAACAAGCAGAAGATTGAGAAGTTGCATATCGCAGAGTTGATCCCACGGAGTTGATCCAACAGAGTTGATCCAGGAAGCTGATATAGGGACGACACTGGCGGAATTGCATGGCCTTTAAATAGTTACCTGGGCACCTAGACTGCCTAGGTGCCCAGGTCCGGTTCACAGCATTCAATAGTAGATTTCCTCTCAAAGGCCGCACATCATCGTCTCAGGGGAAGATAAGCTAGCAAGCTGAAAGGGGTGTGTACCTGGACACCATACCCAGGTTGCCGGTATACCTATCTCCATGTTCCCAAAGGATCTACAGTGCAGATTTGGCTGGACCCTTATCACAGCGTCTGAGATCTGCGTCCTGTTCCTGGACCGTTATATCAGGTCCACATCCATGGAACCAATAACGTGGATGCGGCCCCTGCGGAAGGGCATTTTAAAGATAGCAGAACGTGGTCTCAATGGCCCGTCCACCTCGCACTGCTGATGCTGGCTCTCTCCAATGCCGATTCAGCAGCAAAGCGAGGCCGCGGCCCGCGCCTTCAGAGTGTGAGTGTGTCATCCGACGAGTTTCATGAACATCTCTGCGGCTCCATCCCGCTAGTCAGCGAGAGCTCCCCGCGGAAAGCATCGGGTATGCGCGGTCGGCGAAGCCCTCTGGTTAATAAGGAGGGCGATAGCAGTTAATTTGCATTAATGAAGGTGGAGTCAGCTGTAGATTGGGGTGATTACAGCGTCCATTGAAAATAGTAGTAGCTCAAGCCCATTGACAACATGCACATGCATGCTTTAGCTGGGCATCTCACATGGCTTGAGACGGCCCATCGATTCTTGCCTGTCCGTTCCATGGCCACAGATCCCTGCACTGCAGATCCCTGAGGCAGCTGCAGATCTCCGAAAGTCCGACTAGACGCATTCTGGAATAACAAACGAAGGTTAACTGGGAAACAAAGAGAGGGATACGCGGCCATGGCGCACACGACTCTTTCAAAATAGGCAAAAGATCCGGTGCCAATTTCCGGGCTGTGCAACCGGGGACTCCGATCCCACAAGCACGTCATAGCAATAGAAACTGGGTCGGACAGATTTTAAGGGCAGACGTGCCGGAGAAATGCTCAGCGTCCTATCAACGATCGTTATTGCGGTCTTCTCGACCAGATCCAGATCCTGCTCCCGGTGACGGGAGTCGAGAGTCGAGAGACGCGCGGGGATGACCAGTAAAGCCATCATATCTGTTTCAGTCATTACCGAGAGGGAGGTATACGGAATATTCTGAGTCCTCGTGAAGAACGTAAAGCCCTAGAGCGCCGCGTGCAGCATACAATAGTTCCATCTACAAGAATAGAACAGTAACCAATATTATCAATAGACAGGGGACTTTGAACTCTAATTATTGCCAGTTGTGATGTGAACGCATGTATAAGAGTGGAGACTATTCTCGACTGACTATCTAGCAGGGATGTTTTCGGCTGGCCGCGGACATACACGCTCATACTTTTGACACGCTGCTTAAGCACGCAGCGTATTCCCTAGACTGGCTCTAAAGGGTGATATATAATGTTAGAAAAGAAAAGCCAATAGTTAATGAAGATCTTGGTTGAGTTCTGCGTAATCTGGCAATTTCCATCCGCCTTTATCCGCTGTCGAAAACCTCGCGGCGAGCTCAGGGACGCGGAGGAAGCAAAGCAACCCTGCTATGAAATGGATAATGGCAATTGCCCACTGCGAGTCAGGCAAAGCTAAGCGCATTAGGGACAGGTTTATCTTCTGAATCTCATTGACGAGTGGCCGAAGCGTCTGATCGTAATTTGAAAAGGCCAGGGACAGGTCTTCGGGGTTTCTGATAATCTCTCCAGCTAGGATGTAAGCGCCGACAAAACTGCCAGTGGTCCCCATGCCAGTGAGCGGAGCCGGGCAGTATGCAGCATCTCCCAAAAGAACCACGCGGCCCTTGTGCCACGTATCTGTGTGCACTTGGACGACCTCTTGAGAGTAGAAATTCTCAGTCGTCTTCATGCCTTCGAGGAACCGGTCAGTCTGCCATCCTGCGTTGCGGAATCTGCGGGCCCAGAAGTCCTTTTGTTGATCAATTGAGTCGCTAGGAATTGTCGATAACTCCCCTGAACCGTCCCTCTGAAAAAATAAGACTTGAGTCTCCGTAGGGTTGTGGCTCCTGCGCATGATCATTCGCCCTCCAGGGCTGAGGTACGACTTGCAGATATTGTCGTCTGTCTCTATGCGCGGAACAAACCAGTAGGCCATGTTCATTCCTAATCTGCGGTAGGGATCAGGAGAGTTAGATGGCTGGATCGCTTTCCGAATGCGTGACCCTTGGCCGTCTGCGCCAACCAGAAGATCAAACGTATCGGACGAGCTATCGGAAAAGTGTGCAACTACCTGCTTATCATCTTGCTCGAAGTGTTCGACGGTTTTGCCGAAGAAGTACTCCACGTCGTCCTTCGTTGCATCATAAAGGATGCGGACAAGGTCTCCGCGCATGATCTCGTACTCCGACGTCATGGTCTGGGCACCTTTGCCAGACTTGTTGGCGAGAACAGTTCCCCTGATGTTGCCTTGAGAATCCACAAAAGACACGCCTTCTTCATCGACAAGCTTGCTGCGAATTACGTCGAGCAGCCCCATGCGCTTGACGGCCACAATGCCTTGAGCGCGAAGATCAATCTGTGAACCTGAGGCTCTGAGCGCCGGGAAGCGTTCGATAACAGTGATTCGGTGACCGGCACGAGCAAGCCAGAAGGCCAATGCCGGCCCGGCACAACCACCACCGCAGATGAGGATCTTTAGATGCGGCATGCAGAGTAGCTTTCCAGAAGAAGTCAGGAATATAGTATCGACAAATTGAGAACGCTAGTAGCTGAGCAGAAGTAAATAGACAGTTAATAAATGTAAAGACATCCAGGGACAAGAATCCCAGCTTGCTGCTCGTCAGGTCAGTCCTTATTTATGCTGACCATGCTAGGCAGCCATTGCTGTTCTCCGACTACTAGGCGTAGCTGTTTTCCTCCGACAAGCCCTGCGATTGGGTCTCAAACGAAATAGTAAAAAGGGCAGCATAATAAATAGCAATTAATTGAAAGAATAGTTTATACTTAGTCTTTCTCAAGCTTCTTGCCAGGGGAGATGTTCGTGTTGCAAAGAAGCTGTCTCTACCGGCCAAAGTCCGCCGTACGTTGCCACGTGATCCTCGCGATATCGTCGGCGCTTCGAAGCGACGATCTGCCATCGGCTGCCCATGCCAGGCAGCATAGCCCGCTGGTCGCTCAACGTCCTGCCTCCGCTCTTTGCGGCTTGCTTCTCATGCTTCCATAACCATGTCCCGGAGGACGCTGGGAGGAGGCCGTGTCCTAGGCAGCGCGAAACCGCTCTCTCCGTCTCCAAAGCTGAATAATGTCGTATCTCCGTCCTCCAGCAACGTCTCTCTGAATTCACAGACCTCTACCTCTCAGCTTTCACCGGAGATTCAGGATCTCACATCCCGCATATCCCTGGAGAATGGCGAGTCGTCGGTCTCGGCCTCCCCGGCCGTCACCGGTGCACTGCTTGCCTGCCCGATATGTAACGAGGAAATGGTACGAGCCCATGCCCTGGCCGGGATATTCGGAAATTCATTCTAACTTCCCAAACTGCAGGTTACGTTGCTACAGTTGAACAGGTACTACCCTTTGCCCGCTTATGAAACTCGTCCTCCCTCTCCTGACAGTTTGCGGTTTGCAGACATCTTGACGACGTGCATCACAACCTGGAAGATGACAGACAGGACGAGGTAAAGGATTGGTTTAAAATTCAGATGGAGAAGGCGAAGCGCTTTCAGCCCCTTGCGGTCTTGAATCAGAAGCTGAAAGGGCTGGATGTGTTCGAGTCGAATGAGAATTCCCAACCGTCCACCGCCGTAAGCCGACAGTCCGCAATCCCGGTGAATAATGCTATAGAGCACCCTAGAGCTCTCGATCCAGACGATGTTATTACGAAAGACCACTGGCAAATCCGTACTTTGTATGACACCTGCTTGGAACCGTCGTGCGGGAAACGACTCAACGCTGCGAACGGGTGTGTTAATTGCCGGAAGTGTGGCAAATTGTTCTGCGAGGAACATACGATGTACCAGATGAAGCTGTCTCGGTCGGCGCAGCATGAGCCGGTACGAGGTCTATGGTACAGGGTTTGTGAGACTTGCTACAAGTCCAGGGAGGGTTACAATGACCATAATGGTATCGTTCTACTCGCACTATTTCAGCCACCAGGCCAAAGCTTATAATTAAAATAGGACTGGCCAGGGATCGTACCGATGCCTTCAAGTCGGTCAGAAAACAGAAGGTTGAAAAAGACATCCTGGAAGTATCTCGATTAGAGAAACGATTGTCACGACTTACCCAACTTCTGGCTAGCCTTCCACTGGAACAGATACAGTCCGGTACAAATAAGCGTTGGGCAATTTCATGGCACACTGATCAACGAAAGCCCCTCGAGCAAACAATAGTTAGCTGGGAAGAGGACTCGGCTGTTCCAAAGTGCCCTTTCTGCCAACAGGAATTTACGAGCGTCTCTTTCCGGAGACACCACTGCCGAACCTGTGGTCGCGTTGTCTGTGGCGACCCGATAGCGGGATGTTCTAGCGAAGTTCCGCTAAGTGTGACCCCGCGTACGTAGCCCGACCACCGAATCGTGGATCTTAACTAACTAGATAAAGTATCGAAAGCGACAGCAGAGAAGGCAAATGGTGTTGGAAAAGTAAACATCGATGTCAGACTCTGCAAAGAATGCAAATCGACCTTATTTGACCGTCGAGATTTTGAAGCTGATGTCATGCGGCGGCCTTCGGATGTGAGAGCATACGAGAATCTGGTCCAATTTGAGAGAGGCATACGCCTCCTTCTGCCCAGGTTCCAAAAGTTATTGGGAGCTTTGCAGTACGGTTCTCCGGTGCCTGTATAAATGGGCGATCGCGGCTTCTAACAATGTTTTCTTAGGGATCCCGTGCGGCAGCCTTCTTCAGCACAGATTGCGGACGCATCCAAGGTTCGCAGACGGCTGATGGATTCTTTTGCTCAGTACGATGTTGCCGCCAGACGCATTCGTGACCTACCGACAAACTCGCCGACGCAACGGCGACTCCAAACGGCCATTTATCAACAAGCTAGCAGCTTTCTGCATCTGCATATGCTTCCACTGAAATCTCTCCCCAAGGTCCGGAAACATACGACGCCGGATGGACGTCTTTCGAATGGCACGAACTCCCCTCGACCATCGTTTAACAGTGGTCAAAGGACCACCGCACCTATCGGCCGATCACATGATCCTTCTCTACAGGCTAAAACCCATAGTCGGAATGCCACCAGTGTGAGCATAGGTAGCCTTAATAGCGAAAACAGCAGCGCCATCTCCGCCTTAGAAGAGAAGGAGAAATCCCTCCGCGATCGGCTAGTCGTGTTAGAAGAACAGAAATTCTTTGTTTCAGAGATGATCGCAGACGCAAACCGTCGCCGCAAATTCGACGAAGTTAGCAGTCTCGCCATGAATATCGAGGATCTCAGCCGCGAAATCGACAATGTCAACAGCATGCTAGGCGAGTTGGACTTTGAAGGCGTCTACACTGGTCAACACCAGCAGTAGAATCACCGGCGCAGTTCTACCATGATATACTCTTTACACATGCTATATTACTCTTGCGAGGCATACAACACGCTGGCGCGGAAGCACAGCAGCCGAATCTGCCTCATGGTGGATGAATTTGCATTTTGCTTAGGGCCCATCAGCTCATGGTTCCATTCATTTTTCTTTTTCTTTTTTTTTTCCTACTTTTCAGTTTATATCTCGGCATGGCGTTGGCTTGATCCATATACTGCTATTGCATGGCATGAGGCGTTTCGTATGTTCATATCGGATCTTCTCATTCATTTCTTATCATGATCTGGACCATACTACATACTATTATCACTGTGCTTATCCCCTAATATCAAACTCAGGCCTCCACAGAGAGGCAATATAAGGCATTATTCATTCCAGGTACCCATATTCTGCAAACAGCGGCTATAAATCAAGGACTATATACAAGCATGAATCAACTCAATGCATGGTCAGTACAAAAGGTGCAGTTAGAAATCGTCAGTCATCCCAAAAGAGAGAGAGAAAAAACGAGAAGTACGGCCAAAATGTTCAGTCCTCGTTTGAACATGATACCCGCCATATCTTCACTGCATCTTTCTCCCGATTTCCTTCGGCCCCTCTTGTCCTCAGTCCCGATCTGCATCGGCCTGCGAAACAACAGTTCCATTCTTCTCCAGTGCCAATGCCTTCACTGTCTCCTGCAAAGCAGCAACCTGCGCCTTCAACTCCCTGACCTCCAGAATACAGGGATCGGTCCAGACATTCGGCTGAGACCGAGAAACAGCCTCCTTCCACGCATCGTCGAGTTCGAAATCCACGCCCTCAGCGATACCTTCCCATTCCTGCACGTCGTCATCATCAGCTTCGCCGCGACGCCGGTTCCAGAGAACGCGATGTGCTTCTCGGGTCTCGCGTAGGGCCGTGATGAAGAGCAGCGGCGAGTAAATAGCGCCCATGACGTAGTAATTCAGTCGCTGGTAATAGGGCTTGGGGAGCCACCATTCGAAGGGGACGACGAGGAAGACGATCTCGATGAGGTTGAAAGCTGTGCACCCAATTATTAGTTGGGATGCGTGTGCCTGGTCGGGGTAGATTGGGGTTTCTTACGTGGTATGAAGACGTTCTCGTCTGGGGCTCGCACAAATTGCATCGTCTTTAGAGCGAAGATTGCCATGTACTCGTCCACGGCGCGTTCGGAAACATTCTCGTATGCGCTGTTGTAGAGTGCGATGAGAATGTTCAAGAGTACTGCGGTTCAAAGTATTAGCCAAAAAAGCCAAAGGACAGCAAAAGGGCAAGTCGGCCAAATACTTGTCATGACAATGAAATTGAACAGATAGTACAAGACGATTCCAAATGGAAACGCAAAGTCCTCAAATATGCCGAACTCGGGGCTCTGCATGATGGTATTCGCCATGCCCTGGACGATATTCCGAGTGGCATTATCGTGATCATTTCCGTCGGCTTGAGCCATACCAGAAAACGCCTGGAAGAAGCCCATGACCACGAAGAAAAGGAGTGCGAAGAAGATCAAACTCTCTTTCATCATGACCCGCAACACAACGAACATGGCACCGAAGAAACGGACAGAGTCCAAGTAGAGCATCATGCGCATCCAGAACATCGGACCCGAAAAGGCAAGGAAGTTGTAGCTGAGCTCGTTCAGTCGCTGTCTCGTCTCATCGTTTTCGGAACTGGAGTGCAGCAATCCGGCGAGGCGCAGGAAAAATGACACGACAAGGATCGCATAAAGCGTTGAATTGAAGACGGTCCAGAACTCGAGATAGTGACGTCCGACTTTCCACAGCTTGGTCGTTTCGTCGCAGATAAAAGCCAGAGTCATAATGTAAAGAATCCACTCAGCAGCATCCAGGTTCCCAGAGCGGTTGACCGTGCTGATAACGACAGTGTACAGTACAAGATACAAGAATGAGGAGGCTATCTGGCAAAAGTTCTGGTAGACAGGGGTTCTCATCCGGCTAGGATCGAAGTGGACCCAATAATCAGTGTTGTCCCGGTCGGGGTACTCGACGAAAGTAGTCGGGTTACTGGCATCCTGGCCAAACCATCCCATCCAGAGATACTTAATACATTTCTGGTACCCGGACGAACCAATGACTCTCAAAGCGTGGAGGTCAACGGCACGTTCGATGACATTGGCTGGGGGCGTCTCTTCTCCGTCCTTGAGGATCGAATAGCGTTTGAGCAGGCATTCTTTCAGCAGAAAACTCTCATCTTCTTCCGATTCGATTCTGTAGAAGGTAATGTCAGTTTCCACTCGTCTGTCCCAAGGTCGACATGAGGTGCTAGCTAGATAGAAGCCATACATTCTCTTTGCCAAGGATTCACACGCGATCGCTCTGCCCTCGTGGATATCGGAATCCCATAGTTCCACCAGAGCCTGCAACTTAAACCATCGCAAGCATACGAGCAGGCAGTATAGCACGCAAGCTCGAGATTCACCGTCGCCGCCCGCGTCCCTCGCAGTCTGGACTACTTCGCGCGTAATGATACGGCTATTTGGGTCGGTAATCGCGTCCTCTTCGAGCTCGCAAGGGATAACCTGTTCGATCTGATATTTCAAACGCAAAGCGATCTTGGTGACCTCTTTCGCAGAACATCCTGAAGGGACCTGGTCGCCAGCGTAAGAAGGGAGCACTGGAAAGCGAATCTCGCGTCAGCCTGCAACTCGATAAAGCTAAATGAAACAACAGTAGCAGGTGACACACAGCGACGAGTTTCCTGGGGTAGACTGACGCGCGAACTTTCGCGTCCTGTATTGAAGATACTCTTCCAGGTAACCATGGTGGATAATGCGATCGTTGGGAATGAGAAACAGATCGCCAACGAACCGCGAAGGGGAGGGGAGGTGCGTTAACTTATCTCGCCGGTTCCTCCGTAAAACCACGCTGATCGATTAGCTCAAGACTATTGAACCTTATCTCGGTTTGCCCAGCAACCCCATTTTGTGGGGCTCCTTGCAGGAATATCTATGACGCTAGGAGCCGAAACCCGAGACGCACATGCAGGCCACATATACAGAGAGAGCCAATGGCAAGATAAATCGAGGATATTCCATCCCTGTAGGAAGCTTCCTCCTAACATCCCCAGCATTGTGTCCACCCCTTGAAAAATTTTCATGGGGTGCACAGCAATCAGGAGCACGCCAAAGAGAAGGGTGTGAAAAAGAAAAGAGTGTGAAAAAGAAGAGGGCGGGAAAAAGAAAAGGGTACAGGAAATGCTCTATAAAATGGACGGATAATAGTAATATCTATAGTAACTATAATACTCTATTATAGGAATTCCTAATACATAATAGTCCTAACTTCTTGTATAATCTATAGAATACTATGTCTTACTGCTAAGTACCCATCATTATACAACCACACCACACCATCGACTCGAGATGAGTCCTCTAGCCTTGTTCATCTAATCACTACACATACAGCATATGATATAACTTGTTGGTGAAGAAGATAGTTTATTGCTTTGCGCCTCTAATATTTTAGACATGGGTAGTTAACTGCTGCTAACAGAAAGGGCGAAGGTGAAGCTGCAGCCCACGACGGGTAGACAATTGAACAAGCCAGACTCTTCACACACTCCAAGGGATTTCCAGCATTCAATTACAGACCAAGCTCATGAATCTCCAGGCTCTTGGAAACCACCTTCTTGTCGTTGATGACTAGGTCAGTCTCGACCTCTGAGACATAGCGGTAGTAGCGCTTGTAGCCTTCACCGTAACCGATCTGGCCATACTTCAACGGCAGGCGGGGACCATGGAACGGATAGGAGAAGACCCAGTCCTTCCGAGTCATTGTCACCGTGCCGTGAACCAACGGTTCATCGTAGACGAACTTGATCGTGCGGGGAATGCGCACCCCGGCTTCCGGATCGTATTCAAAGTCGGAATATTCTTCCCAGACACGGGCATCGTTCTTGTACTCAATGAGTTTGTTCCCTTCCCACAACCAGATCCACTTCCTGGGTGCGAAGCCCATGTCTTTCTGGAGCCTTGCCGTCCAATAGAACAGCGTGTGCTCAGGCATGTAGATTTTGCCCCAGTGCCACTGGTGCATCGGCATTTCATCGAACGGCATGTGCCGGCTCACCCACTGGTGGTCACCATAGCCCCAGCCTTCGACCGGGATGGCTTCATGCTTGACGTACAGATTCCCGGTGACCTTGCAGCGGGGACGGATCATGTAGTGGCACCACGAGTCAGTGACCGGGCCTCCATTGAAGTCGTTGCCAACCTGGTTGCCGTGGAACGGCTCCTGGGCTTCCTGCAGGACTGCCTCAAAGTTGAGGTCAATCCCGAGGCCATTGGCGTCGATGAAGTGGAGTTTCTGGTTCGGATGGACGTTGACCATGTAGTTGTCCCCCATGCGCAAGTCCAGATGATCTCTCGAGCGCGACTCCACATCGCTCAGGTCCATGGATTGGAAGTTCATGCCCAGTGAGCCAGTCTCGTCTGAGATGGAGATCATGAAGAGGGCGGTGTCCTTACAGATCATCGGCATGACCTGGAAGAAGTACTCCTTTCCATCTTTGGTGCCCTTGAGCCGGGCATCGTGGTACCACCATTCAGATGCTTCTTTATATGGTGAGAGATCGTGCGGGCACCAGTCGGAGGGCCGGGGTTCAAAGAGTTTGCTGTTATAGATGGGCATTTTACTTTAGTCGGTTATACGCCTGTTGAGATTTGAGGAAAGAGGAAGTCCTCGACTGAGGATGAGAGAAATTATCGTCAAGACTACGAACTCAAGTCGGCTTTTATAGAAGAGGGGAGGGGATAGCATGTAGTTGAGATTTGGAGAGATGCATCATCAGGTAGTATATGCTGATCTGCAAGGTAGGTCATGCAATCTATATTGGGTGGATTATTACCAGCGGCCGCGTCATATCTTCGGCCCTAATTTCTCAGACTCTTTTGAGGCGTCCCTCAGGGACATGTGGGGGAAAGAAAAGCTTCGATGATATAATAAGCTCAAAAAGATCGAGACTATGATGGACGCTGGAAAGCCATCCATACACAATCGGGATCAATAGGTACGTCAAATCCCATCCGCTAAGGGATTATGCCACAAAGCGCGTGCGGGAAGATTCGCTGTTCGATAAAATGGCAATGCACCAGCGGCAGTCCTATAGTCAGCTATTTATGTGCTGCACAAGGGCTATATATGGAGGAACGCGCGGTTGGACTCTCATCATTCACCGAGTCTCGGTCCACATGTAGTGTTTGGCAATGAAAGCCAAAGGGTTGTACCTAAATGGTGCGTTGCTCAGCCTCTGTCTAACAGTCATGTCCAGGGCCCACATACCAGTAGCCGTCTTGACGCCCCAGCAGCTCGTAAATTCTTTTACGACGCAACCAGTCGTGACCCAGAACCTGCAAATCCAACGTGGTGGGTTTCAACTGGCGAGTGACAGACGTTGGATTTGGGGCCTGTGAGGAGAAGTGGGCTAACAGCAGGTCGGAGAAGCCTCGCGATAATTAGGCAGAGCCCAGAACGGAGGTACCTAGGTAGTGATTGTCTACCTGTCCTGACCGAAATTGCCCTAAGCCCTAACTGTCCCAAATATCATTTTCAAAAACAAAAAAGAGTCCCTAAGTGGGCGATTTAGGAAGGTTAACTTTTGGCAGAATTCTCGAAGATCTGCTGACCGTTAAGCTTAGCCCAGGTTGAGAGTTTAGTCAGAAATTCTCTACCTGGGGCGAGAAGAAGTGCAGGGTAAATGATATCATCTTGCTGTCACTGTGATCAGCCCACGGGCTTCCGTAACGTGAGGGAAACGCTAAAAGCCCTGACTAATCTTTGTGCCAGAGCAAGTGACTCTCATGGGGCTCGGCAAGCTGACTGGCCAATTCAGAATTGAAATACATGAAGAGTCCGAGCTACTAAAAGTGAGGCTCGCAACATGTGTCCGTTGGGAACGGCGTCATTCGACTCCGGTGAACCAGGCTCCAAGTGGCATATCTCCATCATGCCATTTTATCAGATGATTGGATAAGGTGATCCTTGAATATCTCTGGATATTGAGTGGAGAGTTAGCAACCACCTGCGACGTCGTCTTCGGCTCGCGGATAGGATGCAAGTTCGGCGCGGGCTCGGTGCGGGTTCGGTGCGGGTTGCCGGAACTGTGGGGGTATGCTGAACCCAGCTGTCAGGACACCTGGAGAATGACTGAAGGCACAGGCGCCGACATGAACAGTGAGCTCCACAGGGCGAAGAGAAAGCTGATGCTTATATCCATATCCAAGGGTCACTGCAACTGCTCGCCTTGGAATTGCTCATAGGGCGGCGTGCCTGCACCATGTTTACCGGTTGGTGGGTGGAACCCACCGGCCCGAGAAAATGCCCCTCGGTTTTTGATAGGGGCTTCCCCTCGATAATCGGACTCCGATCAATCAATGAATTTGCTTTTTTCCTTCCTCTTGGTACATTGAACTGCAATTGTATCGTTTCATCTGTCTCTCACCAAAGCTCCAATCAGAAGTTCTCTCTTTATTTGTCGTGATGGGATCGGCCGAGCTTCCTTACATCACGACTGACCCGACAATCATCTTCTTCACCGATTTTGATGGGACCATTACTCTGAAAGATAGTGAGTTTTCTGTCTTCCGTGCCCATCAGCTTCAATAACTTAGTTGATGAATTCTCAGGCAATGACTATTTGGTATGTCCTTATGTCCAGGATGCTACTCCCTGGTATATCTTACTCTAACTATGTATTCAAGTGTAGACCGACAATTTGGGCTACGGAGTGACAAAACGCAGACAAGGAAATCTAGATGTCCTCTCTGGTAAGGCTAGTTTTAGGTCGGTTTACTATGGTGGTGATGATCACATACATCTCGAGTCAACTAATAGGATGACAGGGTTGCCTTCCGGGACATGTTGGACAGCGTCAAGCCTGGCTTCGGCGAATGCGTCCAAACCCTGAAAGAGAATATGCAGCTGGACCCATACTTTACCGAATTCTATTATTGGGCAAAGGAGAACAATGTACCCATCGTTGTTCTTTCGTCAGGTATGAGCCCAATCATCAGCGCGCTGTTTGAACTGTTGCTTGGCCACAAGCCAGACCCCAAGCACCTGGCTATTGTTGCCAATGATGTCGAGAGTCGCGACGGAAAAGACATCAACAGCCCTGGAGGTTGGCAGATCAAATATCACGACGACAGGTTAGTAGGAATTCTCACCCGATATGTTTGAGTTTGCCTTGCTCATACCTGTACAGCCATTTTGGTCATGACAAGTCTCTCGAGATCAAGCCTTACGCTGCCTTGCCTGCCGATCAACGTCCGACCCTCCTATACGCCGGAGATGGTGTATCTGACTTGTCGGCTGCCGCGGAGACCGATTTACTTTTCGCAAAGAAGGGTCGTGGTGAGTTTTTCCTTTTCCTTTTTCCTTTTTCCTTTCTTTTTTTTTTTAAAAAAAAATTCCGAGTTCTGGTTCTCCTAATAACAATTTCAAGATCTCATCAAATACTGTGAACGTGAGGGAATACCATTTACCACGTTCGAGGATTGGTCCGCCATCCTTGCCATCACCCAGGACATCCATAGCGGCAAGACCACCCCCAAGGAGGTTGCTGAAGAGGGATCAGAGAAGGCTCACTGAGGGGGGAGCAAGAATACAGAAGTACAATAGAATGATAGAGTTGCAGCATCGCGATGGCATTTCATTCCCTTCTGTTCTGACAGTGTTTGTTTTCAATGATATATAGTTCAATTTATCAAACAGAAAGGTTTTGCATATAAATATCGTCTAATGTAGTTTTGTTTTTACAATAATACTGGGCTTGTATATCCGTTTTTCAGTGGAAACGAATCCTTAGGTATACGAGATGCCTACACCTTCCGCTTCACCAGCAAGCCGCATAATCTCCGACATCTCGGTGGTCTGAAGTCGCACATCGCTATGACTCAAGTCAATTTCTCATCTCGAATCTGTTAGACCACTACTCGCTCAGTGAACGATCCAACCTGACATACGCACTGTGAAAATGCTCTCTACATTTGAAGCTTGCTATATCACCATCGTCTATTTGTTCTGCGGACCTGGGCCAGGCATGAATGCTATACCGACTAGCTTCGCGATACATTCCAATATGTACATCGCTTTCTATGTAGCTCGACTCGAAGATAATAATCCCGAAAACAAATCCGAGTACGGGAACCACGTTCCATAAGTTTCTTCCCAGGGAGGCAGATAAGTAGTCGTGGATGGTGCTCATGGGGAGTCTATTTCATGTGAGTCGGAAACAATGCCGCGGGTTGAACATTATTTTCGACCCACCCGCGGTGGGTTGGAACTGTAGTATGTATGGCGTACGGGAATGAACTGGGAGTCCATGCGGGTTGAGTTGAGAATGCTGAACCTGTATTATCAACTCGGCTATCAAACTCGGCTCACCTAGAAAAAAGTTCCGGCCACCTACAGACTCTGAGCGTACAGGTTGGCTGCTGTGGGTCAGGTGACCTGCCTCCTCACAGAGTTTCGCGCTAGAGAATTCTGCCATTTGAAAATTTTCAATTTTAGTTTTTGCAGATTGGCGGTAATCGCTTGCCGTAGACGCCACTTCAGCGCCACTTCAACGTCCATTCGACACCAATTCGACAACAATTCGCGATCGTAACTCGACCAAAGCTTCAAGTGAGGCGCTATATCAACTAGGAAAGCAATCCTGGCGACTAAAATATGCCCAATGGGACAATCACAACTCAGTAATAATATGCATGCCCCCCACCCCCCAAGCTCATCCTTGCCAGCTTCCATCCAGAATAAGTTCTAGATGTGGTGCGATCACGGTATTCACGATTCATTGAACTGATGTCACCTGCCCTGCAGCATAATAATGGCGAGTCACACAAGCCACATGAACTCTACTGGTCCTTGTCACATCCCTGTCTTAAAGCTATTGAATAGATTTTCTGAGCTTCGTCAACCAACCGATATGTAGCCATGCTGCGTAGCGCCTATCCTTGGTGGTCGTCATACGCATAGGAATGTAAGGGAATAATGTAAAAGGCCAGTGCGCGCGCGAATATAAATGTTGGAAACATGGTCCTCATTACTCAGGGGCTCTTGATAGTTATAGCCTAAAAATTTCATAAACAACACAGCTCTGAAAGATCTTGCACATGATGTAAACACCATGCCGAAGAGACGTCCTCAGCTGCCAACCCCACCAGATCTTCCGACCCCACCAGCTGGTGCAAAAAAGAAGCCTCAATACTACATTGCAGGTGATGAAGTTTGGTACTGTCGCGAGGGCAGTGAGTTGCACTGATATCGTGATCTTAAACTGAAACGTTGTCTGATTATCACAGAAACCGAATGGCGGGAAGGACAGTGCACCCTTCAACGTCAAGCACTATACTACAAACGGTATATCCCCTTTCAGCAGCGTTTCATTTTCTTTCTAATTGGAAAAGGTGCAAGATGACGCGACGAATGAGCTGTGGGATGTCCCAGTCAAGTGCATTCGACTGAGAGCTTGACTTGGGAAAGCTCATGAGGATTCATTTTCCCAATCTTCCGTACATTGCTGAATCCAATTCCATAGTTGAGGAGTAGCCACAAACATATCTTTGCGAATTGTTGACGATTTGTTGACCTTGTACTGTTGTTTCCACTCAGAGACGAACGTCAGCTTCTTAGCTATTGCTTTTTTGAGGTCTTCGTTCTCGAAATAGTCTTGTTCCTCTTTTTCGATTTTTGAACGCGGTTGATCTTCCTCCTGGACTCCCTTGTACATCTTTATGTAGTAAGGGGAGCGCTGCTGCTGTAAGAAGTATCTCTTCATATCTTCTCCGGGGCCACGTGCGAAATGCCACACAGAAGCAAAAAGGTTGTAGTTGTTAATAGAATCAAGATTCAGGAGCCAACCCAGTCTCCAAGAGACTTTGCCCCACTGAAGTAACTTGCAATGTCTGTGGACCGAGTTTTCATCAATTGACCCTGGCATAGAATCAATAAATCCATCAATGAAGGATGCACGTAGCTCTGGACTGATTTCATTGTGGTATTGTGGCAACCCTGGGGCGGCTAACAGCAAAGATTCAGGAATAGATGAAGTAAATGCCCAGTCAATGATACATGTAATGTTGTAATTGTTGTCAACATATATGTTATTGACACTCAAGTCAGCATGGCACAGTGGGAAGGTCTCTGGATTGACACCTGAGGGGTTGAAATTCCATATGATGTCATGAAGTGCATCACTGGCAATAATGTAGTCCAGTCTGTTGTCTGCTGAGTTGATTTTGCCTCCGATAGTCATGAAGTTGTTCCATAGACTAACAGCACTCCTATATTGTACATTGGACAAATAGGCTTCCTGAGAAGGAACAGGAGCAATGAAGCAATGATGCAATAGCTGCAGGATCTCTGCATGCTCCTTGAAGGCAGAAACAAGGCTATCATAGAAATCCGCCTTCAAAGTGAAAGGGCCGCGTGCAACTTCTAAAGCATATCGTTCATATAACATATGACCACGCCAAAGACTTTCCTTGATCTCAATCGACCCTTCAATCTCAAAAAGTGAGCCGATATTTTTGAACCACAATTGTGAGAGCTTCTAGGTAATATTTCCCAGCTGGGTGAGAACTTTGGCTTTGCTGGCGAGGTCCACATCTTGTTGATACGAGCCAACAGACCTCCAGATCTTTGACAATGGCAAGCCAGGTGCTTCGCTCATGAGAATGAAAGGCACGCCGACGTCATTGTCGGACGAGGCACTGCAGGAAGTTAGGGCAGCGTATAAACTGTCTGAGAGAGATTGTTACCAATAGTCATATACTTCTGGGACTGGAATGTCGCTATGGGACTTGAGGTATTTGAGCGTAGCAGCTTCACTGCTTAACAGCTTCATACCCGGTTCCATAGGCATGAAGGTCCTTGGATGGGGGGATCTAAAGACCCATCTCACCCCATCTTCGAACTCGATAAAAGCAGCCCAGTCGAAACTACCAGAGGCAGGGCGTTGATGTGGATCACACCCACATGAACCACTCTGCCGTAAGATACTTGCCCTCCGACATAGGGCCTGCAGATTAAATTTGGCGTAAGAGAATATGGCCGGTTCCGTGTCTCCAGACATTGCGGTGGTAAGGGATTCGGAAATCGAAGGAAATCCAGAGGATAGAGGTTCGCCACGCTTCCAGGTCGAAAATTAAGGACCTCTCAGAACAGATGTTGAACTGACTGTCATGGCCTTGGATCATCAATAAAAGTGTTGACTGTATCCGGAAGATCTGAACCGTGATTGATATCAGAATCTGGAAAACACGCCGCAGGACACGTATGTTTAATAAGAAAAATCGTCTGGTTCAGTCTCTGCTTAGAGTTTTTGTAGATAGGTACGGGGAAGAGATGGTTTTCTCTTCGTTGATCCACATGAAGGATTAATGTCGCGCTTTTCAGCAGTCTCCCCTTGCATATTGTTTCTAGAATCACGTGATATACCTCAAAGCCAGTCCCCCATCTTCGGCCTCAGGGTAGCGCTGAGGAGCTCAAACTTGATTTGGCGCCGCTTGCTCCTCGTTTCTAAGATGCAAAAAACCCAAGTGCTTATCTTCCCCACCGCTTCGCAGTCCGCCCCCCAGTTCTTATGAGACCGGAGCTGGACCATGCACTCATGTGCCTTACAAGTATCGAGCAGCTTGCTCGCTCATTCGGTCAACCTGGGTTACTTTCGATTTCTGTTCTCTGGTATTCTCGAAGAACCACTCTTTTGTAGCCCACATTCTCTCCGCTGCGCACGTTTTCGCAAGTGAAGAGTATGGACAAGCCCTGCTATCAGAGATCCTCCACCACACCGACCGTTGAAGAGGTCTTGGACAACGCCGTGTCCTCCCCGTACACGCTGGAATCCTTCATTGAATTCCTGTCAGCGAATGACGCTCTGGAGACCATCGAATTCATCCTGGAAACCAGAAAATATAAACAATACTACGCCTATCTTCGCCAGCCGATGGACGGATCACAAAGTCCAACCTTGCCTGAATGGAGACACTTGACGACGCGTTGGCAACGCCTCCTCACTATTTACCTCTTGCCAGGCTCACCAAGGGAGATCAGTCGTGGATGAAGCAGGGAAAGGGGACACTTTGTTACGCGAGTGCTTCAACCTTTCCGCCTCCTGAGGTGTTTGGTTTGATTGTGAGGGGAGTGCAGGAGACAATGGCAGAATCTACAGCAGGCAATTACTGCCAATTTGCAATAACTGAAATTGAGTTTTTTCAGAAGGCAGAATTTGTTAGCTAGAGTACAGTATATTTGACTCCATACTTACCTGACTTTCCTGTACAGTGCCTTATTGTATAGATATCTCATCATCCATATATGAAATCAATCATTTTTCCTGTACACTACTTGACTTGCTTAGCTTTACTGTTTAGCTACTGGTCCTAAGCACTATATAGAGGTGCAAGTCTTATTTAAGTGCCATATACAGCTTGTATGGCTAGGCAAAATAGAATGCCCAAATATCAGAACTCTAAAATGCCTAAATATTAGTATAAAGGAAATCCCTCTATCCTCTATATCTTACTCTCCTCCCTCTTAGATCTAGATGGGATTATTAGAAGTGCCCTTCTTACCAGACTCCTCCTTATTATTTAGACTAATTAGGTTGCTGTCATGACCTTAACCAGGATGTGGCACATGACTTTCTTAAATGGGTATAGTGCCACCCACAGTCATAAAATAGCTCTGCCCAACTTACAGATTCCTTCCCTTTTCTTTTTCCTCTCTATGCTTAAAGTTCTAGTTAATAACTGCCTAGGTAGTGGAATAGCATCCTATTCTTTCCTAATTGAGTCTGTAATATAACTTTAAGCATCACTCTTATTCTCTACTCCTTAAAACACACCTTAGCAGGAGCTGAATCACCAACTCACTCAAGCTAAACCTTTCCTAAAGAACCTACTGAATGAGCTGAATAAATCAGAATAGAACCCACTTGATGTCCTAAACTCTATCCAGAATTAAGATAAGTAAAACACTATTATTATTATTATTCTTCCATTTTAGAGAGCATTTTCCAGTCTAAGACTATGCATGCTCTACCCTGCCCCAAAGGGGCAGGGATTTAGTTCAACTAACTAAGGACAGGATGGGATTTGCCATAGATAGGCCCAGATGTAAAATCTCACAAAGAGGATAGGAATAAGGGAAGGAATAGAGACAAATAAGAGAAGACAGATAAGAAAAGGCACTTAGAAAGGAATGAGAAGAGATGTGTTACACCCTGGGCTTCCTATGACCTGTATGCTGTTAGACTTGGTATTCAGTTGACTCTCACCTGCAATCTCTGAGCCCTCTTGGCTATGTACAGCTGTCCTGTTGTATGCACCACACACCATCCTGGTATCTCTATGGTCAACAATCCTTTCTCACACTCAAAGTGGTACAGTCAGAAGAGTAAGGCCAACTAGTTGGATGAGAACTAGTTGTTATAGAAGTTCTAATGAATTGAATAAAGTCCCAAGTTATACTTCAAGTAACATAACCTTAAAATGTAATAAGCACAAAGAACTAAAACTAAATATATAGGCAGGAGTGAGCATCCTTATATATCCTTCCATCTTATTAGGTGTAGTCCTATCCTGACTTCCCCTCAGTAGTTCCCCCTGGGACTATTCTTTCTGGTCCCAACTGGAACTCTTCTAGTGGTCCCTCCTGGGACTACTTGATTCTTGATATTTGGGACCATGGGTCATGTGACATTAGTTGTGCCTTTTCCCACATACATCATCCTTGTCTGCCCAATAGGTCCTCATTGTTCCCTTTCTGTTAGGTTTGTAACAAGATGGAATAGAAGACATAATAGAAGACTGAATAGGAGACTGAATAGGCAACTGAATAGGCAACTGAATAGGCAACTGAATAGGAGACAAATAAATAAGGGACTGGATAGAAGAGAAATGGATAGAGATAGTGGGTTAGAGAGTTCTAGCTGACAGCCAGACCTAATAGCCACTTCCTAGTAGCTATCTGAGTAGATTTCAAGTATGCCAATAGTGTTTGCCCTAGGGGGATAGAGACCCCCTAGGGATACACCTTAAGCTAGTATATTCCTATATATCTTTAGATACATGCACCCATACTAACCAACTGCTGCTTCTGTCCTCTCAGGCTGGATATAGTAGTTCCTGTTCCCACTATTCCACTACTGCCCAGTCCTATATAGAGCCATCACATATAGAACCTTCTAGTTGCTAATATCAGCCTCTCAGCCTACCTATTAGCCATCACAGTCTTGCCCCTAGATGTGAATAATCTAGGAACTAACCACTACTAGATCCTCCCCCCTTAGGGTTCTATAAGAGGTTGCTTCTAGTAGTAGGGGTGTCCTCTCCTTGTTGAAAGGTGGGATGGTTTTTAAAAGCTAATTCCCCTAGATTGGTGCCCTATATCTATATGTTATATAGGATGGGATAGAACACCCACCCTAATAGATATAGGTAGCTTAGATATGAGCTTATTATAGCATATATTTTAAATCCCTTACTTGGATTAGGTTTAGATATGGTTCCCCTCTATAATATATGTTTTAAATCCATATCTGGATTGATCTTTCTGTTTTTTTATCCTGAAATCAGATAGGCCCCCCTAGTATTTTATATCCTGGGATTTAGATAGGCTGAGACATGCAGCTCCCCATGGTTCTCCTTGTTTTTAACATCCTAGGATCTAGATGGACCCCCTCTTCTTCTCAACCCCTTCCTATCTCACTCCCTTCCTATCTCACTCCCTTCCTATCTCACTCCCTTCCTATCTCACTCCCTTCCTATCTCACTCCCTTCCTATCTCACTCCCTTCCTATCTCACTCCCAACCCATTCCTAGTTCTAGAGGAAGTATTAGGAGTTTGATCAAGCTTCTGGATCATCATTACTCCTAAACCCCTAGCTCCTAGGAAGGGAAGAAGAAAAGAATAGAGAAAGGAATAGAAGAAGGAATAGAGAAAGGAATAGAGAAAGGAATAGAGAAAGGAATAGAGAAAGGAATAGAGAAAGGAATAGAGAAAGGAATAGAGAAAGGAATAGAGAAAGGAATAGGTGAGCCTAAGCATCCTTCACCACCACCCCTAGGTGCTGAATGTAGGGTAGCCCTACCCTACCCTAGATCCACCAACCAGGGTAACCCTAACCCTAACCCTAACCCTAACCTATCAGGGTTAGGGCTGGGCAGCAGCTTAGGATGCTTAGTCAGCACCTGCTCCCGCACAACCAGCCCCCATGAAAAAATTTGCCTTTTTCATGAGCGCAGCGATTGGGAGCGCGCCAAGGAAAAGGGTAGCGAAAAGGAAAAGGGTAGCGAAATAATTGCATAGAACACTATTACAGTACATTAGAGGCCTGAGATATAGGATTTTCTCATAAAGATATCCACCAGCTATGGCTTCACAAATAAATGCTGTGCCTTAGCAAATTGATATAAGTAGAAAGCTGTTGCTAATGAAGTGAATTATTAGATGGTTATATGCCTCATAAATAGAGGTAGGGGGAAAAACCCTGATCATAAACTATGACCTAGTGACTTTGACCAAGCCTTTTCATATATGAAAGGACATGAACCCCATTATCTATATAAGGATGAAGAGCTTAAGGAGCTTAGCTTTAAAATTGGGCTGCATCTACTATTAAAAGATATCCCAAAAACCCTACATATAGCTCCCCACAATTGTACCTCAGGTATAGGAGGTCAGGCCCAAGATACTATTACTTAAAATGTAGATAGTGTGCCTAGCAATAGTGTGCCTAAAGACAACATTTTACAGAAGAATGCAGATAAGGATATAAGGGTTCAAGTTCTAATCCCTATAAAGTGGACACCTATGAATCTACCTGAAGGTATACTGAAAGATCTGCTCCCTATAACAGCTAAAAGGTTATTAGTGAATTAGCAGATAGACTCAGCATCAATAACTCCTATAAGCCAATCCCCCTCAGTACCTGAGAAAGCTATGTTAAGTCAATTAGTTGATCTAATAATAGAAGTTTCTATTAAACCTACATCTGCTCCTAAATGACCTGCAGACACAGCTATAGATGAGCCTATTAATAAATAAGTTCAGTTTGAAGAGCCATATAATGAGGAGCCTAATAATAATAGCTCTATTCTGACTAATGATCTTATCCTTATACTCCCACCCTCAACAGAAAAGACTGTGAACAAATAAAATACTGAATTAAATAAAGTCACAAATAATGGGGAAGGAAGTAACACTATATTATCTAAAACTGAGCAAGATAGATCATTAGTAAGCATCTCAGATGATAATACCTCAGATATAGACATTTAGGAAGAAAAGATTAAGGGAGGGATGGAAATTAATTAAGATAAAATTAGTCACTACATAGTTGCCATTACTGCTGAGGAAAGACCTGAAGAAGAAAAGATGGGTATAATAAAGTAGTTCCTTAGGGAGGACATTAATCACTACCTACAAGCTCTACCCCAAGTAAATTACTATGAACCATCATCAAGCCCCCCATTATCTCTGTTACAGACCTAACAGAACGAGAGGCAATGACAGCCTACAGAAAAGGATACTAATGCAAGCTGCACAGTGCAAAAGGGACAAACAGGTCACATGACTGAGAAGGCTTGGCAGTGGTATAAGGCTTGGCATTGGTATATGGGTATAGGATTATACTCAAGGTATACAATATACTCAAATACCCACTACAGGAGGTTATACCTAGCATCATGATGGGATATATAAGAACACTCATTTCTGCCTATATATTTAGTTTTAGTTCTTTATGCTTATTCTACTAATGTTACTTGAAGTATAACTTGGGACTATATTTGATTTGTTAGAACTTCTATAATAACTAGTTCTCACCTAATTAGTTGGCCTTATTCTTCTGACTGTACTGCTTTAAGTGTGAGAAAGGATTGTCAATTATAGGAATGCTAGAATAACATATAATATATATAATAAGATAGCTATACATAGCTAAGAGGGCTTAAAGATTATAGGTAAGAGTTAATCAAATACCAAGTCTAACAGCATATAGGTTATAGGAAGCTTAAGGCATAATATAATAAGCACTATCAATATAAGTTGAATTTTAGTTGATTATTTACTTTAATACTTTACTACACTCCTTAATAACAAGCCACATTAATACTATATTATAGGTATTATAGACTAGATATGTGCTTATAGCTAGAGAGCTGGAAGGGATGATCAGTCAGCTACAGGAGCAGATTATAATATTAGAAAGATAAGCAAATATCTAAAGAATAAAGTTGAAGAAACCTAAACCCTTTAATAGGACCTAATTAAAGCTTTAAGGTTTCCTTATACAAATGGATCAGTACCTGAGGATGGAGTAATATCACCTAATAATAAAGACTGATAAGATTCTGTTTACATCTATTTATCTTATAGGACTGATATTTAATTGGTTTAAACCAATACTGAAAGATTATATTTAGAACAAGACTATTATTAATCAAGACCCTGAGATGCAGGAAGTCTTTGAGAGTTATATTAAATTCTGCTAATAATTAGAACAGACATTCAGAGACATTAATGAGTTATAAAATGTAGAAAGATAATTAGAACAGCTTTAACAGAATAGATTAACAGCAAGTTATGTCTTGCAATTCTTATAAATCATTTCACATCTAGACTGGAATGATGATGCTTACATTCACTATTTTAAATAAGGATTAAAGCTAGAGCTTATGGAAAAGCTACTATAGTAAGATAGGCTAGAGGACCTATATAAGTACATTACTATTATAGTCAAGATTGACAACCAACTCTACAACTTTAAGTAATGGAAAAAGAACTATAAATGGATGAGTACTACACTAAGAAGAGATAACCATTATTAAGGAAATAATAGGAGATAAGTGCAACTAAATAATTAAGGATATAAAGATCTATATGGACTAAGGCTGATAGACTTAGATGCTACATATAAATAATTAGAACTAAGATGCTTAATGAAAGAGATTAAATATTTTAATTACTAAAAGAAAGGACACATGGCAAGTACATATCTATAAAGGGGCAATAGATAACAACTATAAGTAATTAGAAAAGATTTACTAGAATATTACTATATAGTAAGAGAAGGACTGCTAATATCAACATATACAGAGTATGACTATAAGAGCAGTAAAATCATATCAAATTTAATGGATAATCATATAATGCCTGTATGGCAGAATGCCAGTAAGGAAGACAAGCAAGATATCTAAGAGAGAGTACAAGATGAAGAAATGAAAAGGCTCATTATAAAAGCTAATGAGATGATAGCTAGCTGGAGGGACATCTGCAGCAACAGCAATAACAAATTTCTAGAAGTCCAATGGGACAGGAACATACAATGGGATGAGACCCAGGCAGAGGCAACAGATAAGCCAGAGAAACTGAAGAAAGAGGCCAGTTGTTACAAACCCAGCAAGCAAAGGACAATGACAGCCTACAGAAGAAATACACTAATGCAAGCTGCCCAAAGCAAAAGGGACAAACAGGTCACATGACTAAAGGCTTGGCATTAGTATAGGCTTGGCATTGATATGGACATACCAATGGTAGGGACATACTGATGGTAGATTATATCCAAATAGGGATCATACTCACATACCACTGATCACCATCATACCTAACATTAGGAAGGGATATATAAGGATGCTTATTTCTGCCTATGTATTTAGTTTTAGTTCTTTATGCTTATTTCATTCTACTAATATTACTTGAAGTATAACTTAGGACTATATTTGATTTATTAGAACTTCTATAATAACTAGTTCTCACCTAACTAGTTAGCCTTACTCTTCTAACTATACTACTTTAAGTGTGAGAAAGGATTGTTGACTATAGGAATACTAGGATGGCACATAATATATATAATAGGACAGCCATACATAGCTAAAAGGGCTTAAAGATTATAGGTAAGAATTAACTAAATACTAAGTCTAATAGCATATAGGTTATAGGAAGCCTAGGGCATAACATAATAAGCACTATTAATATAAGTTAAATTTTAGTTAATTATTTACTTCAACACTTTACTACACTCCTTAATAATGAGCCATATCAATATTATATTATAGGTATTGCAGACTGGACATATGCCTATAGTTAGAGAGCTAAAAGGGATGATCAGCCAGCTACAAAAGCAGATCATAATATTAGAAGGATAAGCAAATATCTAAAAGGTGAAGTTAAAGAAATCTGAACCCTTTAATGGGACCTAATTAAAGCTTTAAGGTTTCCTTATACAGATGGATCAGTACCTAAGGATAGAGCAATATTACCTAATAATAGAGGCTGATAAGATTCTATTTACATCCACTTACCTTATAGGACTGGCATTTAATTGGTTTAAACTAATGCTAAGAGATTATACTTAGAATAAGACTATTATTGACCAGGACTCTAAGATGCAGGAAGTCTTTGAGAGTTATATTAAATTCTGCTAATAATTAGAACAGACATTTGAAGACATTAATAAGTCATAAAATACAGAAAGGTAATTAAAACAGCTTTAACAGAATAGATTAGCAGCAAGTTATGCCTTACAATTCTTGTAAATCATTTCATGCCTAGATTAGGATAATGATGCTTACATTCACTATTTTAAATAAGGATTGAAGCTAGAGCTTATGGAAAAGCTACTATAGTAAGATAGGCTAAAGGATCTATATAAGTACATCACTATTATAGTCAAGATTGACAACCAACTCTATAACTTTAAATAATAGAAAAAGAACTATAGATGAATGAGTACTATACTAAAAAGAGATAACCATTATTAAGAAAATGATAGAAGACAAGCATAACTAAATAGTTAAGAATATAGAGATCTATATAGACTAAGGCTAATAGACTTAAATACTACACATAAACAACTAGAACTGAGATGCCTAATAAAAGAGATTAAATATTTTAACTGCTAAAAGAAAGGACACATAGCAAGTATATGCTCATAAAGAGATAATAGATAATAATTATAAGTGATTAGAGAAGATTTATTAGAATATTATTATATGGCAGGAAAAGGACTGCCAATATTAACATATATAGAGTATGGCTATAAGAGTAGTAAAATCATATCAAATTCAATAGATAGTCATATAATGCCTATATAGTAGGATATTAGTAAGGAAGATGAGCAAGATGTCTAAGAGAGAGCACAAGATGAAGAAATGAAAAGGCTCATTATAGAAGCTAATGAGATGATAGCTAGCTGGAGGGACATCCATAGCAACAGCAATAACAAATTTCTAAAAGTCTAATGGGACAGGAATATATAATGGGACAAGACCTAGATAGAGGTAATGAATAAGTCAGAGAAACCAAAGAAAGAGGCTAATGAGCCTAAGAGTAAAATGTAAATGCCTAGAACATACCCTAAAGAAAGAGAGAAATGAAAACCTAATAATGATATTGGAATAGCAACCTAAGACATATGCCCTTACAATCAAAAAGGGTGTATATATGTGTGCTACTAATAACATCTAGATTATAGTAAGATGCATTAGACTATATACTATAAGAATGATTACTTAATACACTTTAATAAAAAAGAGAGGAGCAATTATTTACTAAAGAAGAAGTATTATGAATATTTATCTAATTAGAGAATCATGCTAGCTGTAATCAAGTAAGGACTATATTTTAAGCTAAAGGTAAGAGTGGTAGGATAATAAGCCTAAGTGATGATTGACTCTAATACTATAGGAAACTTTATGGACCTAACCTTTTAGAAATAACTGGACCTTAATGGAATAAGGAAGGCATAACTACAAACATTATAAGGCCTTAATAGAGAGATGCTTCACCAGCTTAAATTTAAAACTAAACTACTTACAATTATGATTCACAACCATATTAAATAACTTAATTTTGATATTGCTGAACTTAGAGGATATAAGATAGTCTTAGGGATACCTTAACTAAAAAGACATAACCCAATAATTAACTAGAAGATAAATAAGATTTAGTTTATATATAACTATATCAGAAGAGACTTAGCCAGATAGAAGGCAAGTACTTAAGATTAATCAATAAACAGATACTAAGTTGAAGAGCTTAGAGCAGGCTATAGTATACTAACCATAATACTAAAGACAGATACAACCCTTTCAATAAAGAAATAAGTTGATCAAGGACACTATCAGGAAAGAGATTTACCTCTAGAATATTGACTTCTAACTAGATGGGAAATAATTTAAGATATCTAGAAAAGATGTTAATGCTATAAAGAAAAGCAAACATATGCTGCAATAAGTAAAGAGATGATACTGCCTGACTATTACAAACTGTTTTAAGAACTATTTGAACAGCCAAAAGAATATTGATTGTCAGCATATAGCAAGCACAATTACAAGATATCTCTTAAGGAAGGGAAGAGACTGACATACAACTAGATCTATAGAATAACAGAAAGAGAATTGAAGATATTAAAGGAATACATTCAGGCAGAATTGATGAAAGGTGTAATTCAACTATTAAAATTACCTATCAAACACAGAGTGCTATAGATATTAAAAAAAGATAATATAGAAAGGCTATACATTAACTATAGATTAATTAATGTAATAACTATTAAGGATAAGTACCCACTACCACTAATTATTGAAATCCAAGATAAAGTAAAAGGATTATAATAGTTTATAAAGCTTAATATGTGAGATGCCTACAACCAGATTCACATCACAAAAGGTGAAGAATGAAAAACTATATTTAGGATATAGTATGGATACTATAAATATACTATTATGCTATTCAGACTCACCAATATGCCAGTAATATTTCAGAGGTTTATAGATAAGAAGATACTTAAGAAGATTAATAATATGTTTATTATTGCATACCTTAATAACATCCTTATCTTTTCTAACACCTTAAAGGAATATGTGAAGCACATACCACAAGTACTAAAAGTGATATAAAATGTAAAGCTAAAGCTAAAATAGATGAAATGCTAATTCTATATCTAAGATACTAAGTTTTTCAGATATTAGATTACTTCAGAAGGCATCTACATGGATTTAGTAAAGATATAGATAATCTTAAAATAGCCAGTACCAACAAACATTAAAGAAGTATAATTATTTGTGGGATTTATGAACTACTATTAAGGATATATAAACTGATACTTATCTTAAATAATTGACATCACAAAACTACTAAAAGGGAATTAAGAGTTCTAATAAGGACTAGAGCAACAATATACATTTAAGCATATAAAAAAGATCATTATAGAAGTGCTAATCTTAAGATTACAGGATTTAGAGAAAGAGCATATTATAGAAATTGATATATCAGACTATGCTATAGGGATGAGACTCATCCAGATAAGGGAAAATAGAAAGCCACAACCCATTATATTTTACTTAAGGAAGATGATACCTATAGAATTAAACTATAATATCCATAATAAGGAATTACTTGTGATTGTGACAGCATTTAAAATATGGAGAGTCTACTTAAATAAGGCAAAATATCTAACAATTATAAAAATAGACTATAAGAATTTGATATATTTTATAATAATAAAAGAACTTATGAGGAGACAAGCTAGATGGGCAGAAATGCTATTATAGTATAACTTCAAGATCCAGCACTATAAGGGAATTAAGAATAGACAAGCAGATATACTTAATAGAAGATTAGATTATAAAGTGTATAGAAATCCACTATTATCAGCCTTATTAACTACAGATAAAGAAAACAACTTAATATATAATCATTAAATGCTTGTAATAACAAGCAAAGACCTAATTATTAATACAATCTAAAATACAATACAGATAGACCCACTATGGGGGATAATCTAATAATCCAACACACCAAACTATATTATTAATAATAATAGACTTATCTATTTTTATAGATTACTCTACATACCAGAAAGCCTGCATACAGATATAATATAAGCACATTATGATAACCTAATAAGAGGATATTTTAGAATAGAAAAGATAGCAGAATAGATTACTAGGAACTATTATTTCCTAAATATATAATAAAAAGTACAGCAATATATTATTAATTATGATATCTATTTACATAATAAATCAGTAAGACATAAGCTATATAGACTATTATAACATCCAGAAACACTAACACAATTATAATAATAGATTATAATAGACTTCATCACAAAACTACTAGTCTCATAAGGTAATGACATAATTATAATGTTACGAACCTAACAGAATGGAGGAACAATGTCAGCCTATGAAGGAGTTGCACTAATGCAAGCTGAACCATACAAAGAAGACAAACAGGTCACATGACCCAAAGGGGCTTGGTATTGGTATAAGGCTTGGCATCAGTATACAGGGTTATACTTGGGTATATGGTATATCAGGGTATACAGGGTTATACTTTACAGAGGGTTATACTTAATATCAAGAAGGGATATATAAGGATGCTCATTTCTGCCCATATATCTAGTTTTAGTTCTTTATGCTTATTTACAAATTGTTACTTGAAGTATAACTTAGGACTTTATTTAATTCATTAGAACTTCTACAACAATTAGTTCTCATCCAACTAGTTGGCCTTACTCTTCTAACTGTACTGCTTCAAGTGTGAGAAAGGATTGTCAACTACAGAGATGTTAGGATAGTGTGTGGTGCATACAACAGGATAGCTGTGCATAGCCAAGAGGGCTTAGAGATTACAGGTTAGAATCAACTAAATACTAAGTCTAACAGCATACAGGTCTACAGAAGCCTAGGGCATAACATAATAAGTACTATCAATATAAGTCAAATTTTAGTTGACTATTCCAGTAAGCATTATTGACAATATATTTTAATTGCTCCACCTGATAATGAACCATATCAACACAAGAAGGAAGTTAAGTTAGGGGAGGTCATGCCTGACAGCAAGCACCACCCACCTCTATTAAAGAATTGATGGGGATGATCAGCTAGTTATAGGATTATATCAGGGTCTTAGAAGAATGAGCTGACTCTGCTAAATCATAAGCAAGTATAAAGGCAGTGAAGATCTGCCTACCAGAACCATTTAACAGGACCTAAACTAAGCTTTAAGGATTCCTTACTTGACTAGACCAATATCTGCATATTAAACAGAAATGGATCACTACTGATGTAGACAAAGTGTTATTTGCATCAACCTACCTTACAAGAGCAGCATTCAATTGGTTTAAGCCTGTGGTAAGGGAATACACAGCCTTTAAGGATGAAGGGCAAAGTAATAGTATAAGGAAGATCTTTATAAGCTATAACAAGTTTAAGAAGCAACTTGAGAGGACATTTAGAGATTTAGATGAGATCTAAAATGTGGAAAGAGAACTTAATCAGCTGAAGCAAACAGGATCTGTAGCCAGCATAGCATCCTATTTCTTATAGATTATTATGCACCTTAATAATGTGAAGGATACCTACCTTCATGACTTTGAGAAGAAGCTGAAGCCTGAGGTACAAGAGAAATTATTGTGGTAAGATTAGCCAGAGAAGTTGCAAGACTATATTGTAATGGTGGTAAAGATTGACAACTAATTGTATGATTTCTGCAGAAGGACAAATAGGTGGATGAGTGCACCACTATAATGAAGTAATGAGTATCAATTAAATAATAAGAGGCTAGTATAGCTGTAAAGTGTAGGGTACTAGAACCTATGAGGGCTGAAGCTAATGGACCTTAATGTAATAAATGAGCAAAAGGGCCTGAGATGCCTAATAAAAGAGATTGAGTGTTTTAATTGCTGAAAGAAGGGGCATATGGCTAGCACATGCCCACAGAGAGGTAACTGCCAACAATTACAAGCAACAAGAGAAGAGTTGCCTAAGCATTATTATATAGCAGGAAAAGGACCACCAACATTAGCATACACTAAGTATGGATATGAAAGTAGCAAAATTGTGTTGAACTCAATGGACAGTCACATAATGCCCACATAGTAGAATACTAGTAAGGATAACAACAAATAAGATGCTTAAGAAAGAGTGCAAGATGAAGAAATGAAAAGGCTTATTGCAGAAGCCAATGAGATGATAGCTAGCTGGAAGAGCATCAGCAGCAGCAATGATAAATTTCTAGAAGTCTAGTAGGACCAGAATGTGCAATAGAATAAGACCTAGATTGAGGTAATAGATAAGCTAGAGAAACTGAAGGAAAAGGCTAGAGAGCCTAAGAACAAGATACAAATATCTAAAACATACCCTAAAGAAAAAGAGAAACAAAATCCTGATAATGATATTAGAATAGCAACCTAAGACATGTGCCCTTACAACTGAAGGGGGTGCACATATATGTGCTACTAACAACACCTAGATCATGATAAGATGTATTAGATGGCATGCTATGAGGATGATTACTTGATACACCTCAATGGGAAAGAGGGGAGCAATTATATGCTGAAGAAGAAGCACCATAAATATTTGCCTAATTAGGGAACCATGCTAGCTGCAACTGAATGAGGACTATATTTTAAGCTAAAGGCAAGAGTGGCAGGATAGCAAGCCTGAGTAATGATTGATTCAGATACTATAAGCAACTTTGTGGACCCAACCTTCCAGAAATAACTGGACCTTGACAGAATAAGGAAGGCACAACTGCAAACATTATAAGGCCTCAATAAAGAGACACTCTACTAGCTTAAATTTGAAACTGGACTACTTACAGTTGTGATTTGCAACCATATTGAACAACTTAATTTCAATATTGCTGAACTTGGGGGATATAAGATAGTCTTGAGGATACCTTGGCTCAGGAGACACAACCCAGAGATTAACTAGAAGATAAACAAGATTTAGTTTATAAAATGTAACTGTATAAGAAGAGACTTAGCCAAACAGGAGGCAAGTACTCAAGATCAACTAGTAAACAGGCATTGAGTTGAAGAGCTTAGGGCAGATTACAGCATACTAGCTGTGAAGCTGAAGACAGATACAACCCTTTCAATCAAAAGACAAGACAATTAAGGACACCACCACCAAGAAAGAGATCTACCTCTGAAATACCAACTTCTAACTGGAAGGGAAATGACTGAAGACATTAAGAAAAGATGCTAGATCTATAAGGAAAAATAGATGTGCACTATAATAAGTGAGTAACTAACACTACTGAATTACTGCAAGCCATTTAGAGAGCTGTTTAAATAACTAGAAAAATACCAGCTGCTAGAGTACAGCAAACACAACCATAGAATACTCCTTAAGGAAGAAAAGAGACTAACATGCAACCAGATCTACAGAATAATAGAAAGAGAATTAAAAATATTAAAAGAATACATTAGCACTAAGCTGGGAAAGGGCATGATTCAACCCTCAAAATCATCTACTGAACACAGAGTACTATGGGTACTAAAGAAAGATAGTATAGAAAGATCATGCATTAATTATAGACTAACTAATGCAATAACTATCAAAGATAAATACCCACTACCATTAATTGCTGAAATCCAGGACAAGGTAAAAGGATCATAATAATTTATAAAACTTGATGTGTGAGATGCCTATAATCAGATTCATATTATAAAAGGTAAAGAATGGAAGACTGCATTCAGAATGTAATATAGGCATTACAAATACACTATTATGCTATTTGGACTCATGAATGCACCAGCAACATTCCAGAGGTTTATAGATGAGGAGATACTCAATAAAGTCAACAATATATTTGTTATTATCTATCTTAATGATATCCTCATCTTTTCTGATACCCTGAAAGAGCACATATAGCATATACTAAGAGTTCTAAAGGCAATACAGGAAGCTAAGCTAAAACTTAAGCTGACAAAATGCCAGTTCTATGTTCAAGACACAGAGTTTCTCAGATATTAGATCACCTTAGAAGGCATACATATAAATCTAGTAAAAGTACAAGTAATCTTAGAATAGCCAATACCAATAAATGTCAAGGAGGTACAATCCTTTATAAAATTTGTGAACTATTACTAAGAATACATCAACTAATACTCATTACAGATATTTGATATCACACAATTACTGAAGGGCAACCAAGAGTTCTGATAGGGACCAGAACAGTAATATGCATTTAAGCATATAAAGAAGGTGGTCACAAAAGTGCCCATCTTGAAACCAGAAAATCCAGAGAAAGAGCATACTATAGAGACAGATGCATTGGACTATGCAATTAGGATGAGACTCACATAAATAGGAGAGAATGAGAAACCATAACCTATTATATTCTACTCAAGAAAGATGACATCTGCTAAACTAAATTATGATATTCATGACAAAGAACTACTTGTAATTATGACAGCATTTAAGGTATGGAGGGTATACCTGAATGGAGCAAAATATCCAACAATTATAAAAATAGATTATAAGAATCTAACATATTTCATGATAATGAAAGAACTTACAAGATGACAAGCTAGATGGGCAGAAATGCTATCACAGTACAACTTTAAGATTCAATACTATAAAGGTATTGAAAATAGTTAGGCAGACACACTTAGCTGACAATCAGATTATAAGATATATAGGAATCTATTATCACCAGCATTATTAACTACTAATAAAGAAAACAACCTGATATACAATTATTGAATGTTAGCAGCAACCAGCAAAGACCCAATTATTGACACAATCCATACAGCAACACAAACCAACCTATTATAGGGAATAATTCAACAGTTAACTATACTAAATTATATTATTAATAATGATAGACTGATCTACTTTTATGGACTACTCTATGTCCCAGAAGTGCTGCAAACAGATGTTATACAAGCATATTATGATAACCCAATAAGGGGATATTTTAGAATAGAAAAGACTGTAGAATAGATTACTAGAAACTACTATTTCCTGAACATATAACAAAAAGTACAACAATATATTGCCAATTATGACACTTGTCTATGAGACAAGCCAACAAGACACAAACCATATGGGTTATTACAGCACCCAGAAACACCAACAAAGCTATAGTAATGAATTATGATTGACTTTATTACCAAATTACCAGCTTTATAAGGAAATGACATGATTATGATAGCCACAGACAAGCTGACTAAGTATATCCACCTTATACTAATAACTGAACATATTAATGCTGCAGATATGGCATACCTATTCCTTAAATATATTATTTTGCACCATAAAGTGCTAGAACACATCATTTTAGACAGAGACAAGCTGTTTACATCAAGATTTTGGAACACACTTACAAATCTTATGGGAATTGATCACTGTCTAATTATAGCATACCATCCACAAGCAAATGAATAGATTGAATAAACAAACCAGACCATTAAACACTATCTAAGGCATTATGTGAATTATTAACAGGATAATTAGAAGTTATATCTTCCACTTACCTAGTTTGCATATAATAATGCTATACATTCAAGCACTGAAGAAATACCATTTTTTGCAAATTATGGCTATAACCTGCAACTAGTTAGTAAGCCTAGACTTATTGATGCCCCAGCTAAATAAGCATCAACCATGCTCCAGCATATTACTCAATTGCATCACCAACTCTTAAATAATTTAGATTTTGTGAACCTTTGCATGTTATGATACTATGATTTGCAGCATAAGGATGCACTACAACTAAAAGAGGGGGGAAAAGCATTCCTCATTGTATGAAACATCAAAACAAAATAACCAAGCAAGAAATTAGACTATCAGAAAATAGGACCTTTCAAAATCAGACATAAGATTAGACAAATAAATTATGAACTCCAATTACTGATAAGTATAAGCAGAATACATCCAGTATTCCACATTTCATTATTAGAACCAGCACCCAAACACATCCAGATAGATAATAATGTTGAGATTGAGGAAGCAGATGATGAATATAAAGTGGAAAAGATACTAGATATCAAGAAAGTCAGAGAAAAGCCATACTACTTAGTGAAATGGGAAGGATACCCTACCTTAGAAAACACCTGGGAACCTATCAACCATTTAATGAACTGCCAGCACCAGCTTCAGGACTTCTATTAATGAACTAATCAAAATCTGTCTAGAAGGCTAATGAATTAGAAGAAGGTGCTGGAATCTCTACAAATGCAGCAAGCTGCTTTAATCTCTCCTACTCTAAAATCAATCAATCCAGTTCTGTAAATTCCTTAGAAGGGGGAGGATCCTCCTCATCCATTCATTCCATCACAAAGGAATCATGACCCAACATTTTTAAATCCCACAATTCTAAGAAATCCTTTTGTTTTTCTAGATGAGAAAGTTTGATCATTACTACTATTACAGCCTCTTACTACTAATGCACTTCTTGTGCTAATCAATCATACTCATGATCCAGTTACTTCTATTCACTTTCACTATAAAACTCCTGTATGCACTTGCAACCATAATAGGAGCACTCAGCACAGTTCTTATTCTTTATATCTATAATGCACTTAAAATTATTTTGCATGCACTACTTACAAGAGACTAAGGCCTCAGAACCATCTCTTAGTATTTTATTATACTATTAAAGCTGATTAGTCATATGCTTGAATGATATAATACAACATTTTTAGAAGGAAGTTTTGTCCAACACAAAACATAAGGGACACTCACTATTTATTATTAAGGATGACAATCCTACAAGGGGGGAATAATATTATGAACCTAATAGAACAGAGGAACAATATTAGCCTATAAAGAAGTTACACTAATGCAAGCTGAACCATACAAAGAAGACAAACAGGTCATGTGACCCAAAGGGGCTTGGCATTGGTATAAGGCTTGGCATTGGTATATAGGGTTATACTTGGGTATATGATATACTAGAATATACAGGGTTATACTCTATAGAGGGTTATACTTAATATTAAGAAGGGATATATAAGGATGCTCATTTCTGCCCATATATCTAGTTTTAGTTCTTCATGCTTATTTATAAATTGTTACTTGAAGTATAACTTGGGACTTTATTTGATTTGTTAGAACTTCTACAACAATTAGTTCTCACCTAACTAGTTGGCCTTACTCTTCTAACCATACTACTTTAAGTGTGAGAAAGGATTGTTGACCACAGGGATGCCAGGACAGCATATGGTGCATATAACAGGACAGCCATGCATAGCCAAGAGGGCTCAGAGATTGCAGGTCAGAGTCAACCAAATACCAAGTCTAACAGTGTACAGGTCTACAGAAGCCCAGGGCATAACATATAATGGCTATAGATAAATTAACTAAATACATCCACCTTATACCAATAATAGAATGCATTAATGTAGCAGATATGGCATATTTATTTTTTAAACATATTATTTTACACTACAGAATGTCAGAACATATTATTTTAGATAGAGATAAGCTATTTATATTAAAGTTTTAGAACATGCTCACTAATCTTATAGGAATTAACCATTACCTAACTATAATATACCATCTGCAAATAAATAGATAGACTAAATGAATGAACCAGACTATTAAGCATTATCTAAAGCATTATATAAATTATCAATAAGATAATTGGAAGTTGTACCTTCCTCTCACCTAATTTGTATATAATAATACCATATATTTAAGCATAAGAGAAATGCTATTTTTTATAAACTATAGCTATAATCTATAGTTAGTTAATAAGCCTAGACTTATTAATGTACTAGTAGAATAAGCATCAACTATATTATAATATATTATTTAGTTACATCACCAACTCTTAAATAACTTAGACTTTATAAATCTTTACATATTATAATACTATGATTTGCAGCATAAGAACACACCACAATTAAAAGAGGGGGGAAAAACATTCCTCATTACATAAAACATCAAAATAAAGTGATTAAGTAAGAAATTGGACTATTAGAAACTAGGACCATTCAAAATTAAATGACAAATTAGACTAATAAATTATGAACTCAAATTACTAAATAGTATGAATCAGATATATCTAATATTTCATATCTTATTATTGAAACCAGCACCTAAATACATCTAAATAGAGGAAGACATCAAAATTAAAGAAGCAGATAATGAATATAAAGTTAAAGAGATACTAAACATTAAAAGAATCAGAGAAAAGCCATACTATTTAGTGAAATAAGAAGGATACCCTATATCAGAAAATACTTAGAAACCTATTAATCACTTAATGAACTACTAGTGTCAGCTTTAGGACTTCCACTAATGAACTGATTAAAGTCTGCCCAGAAGGATAATGAATTAGGGGAAGGCATAGAAGCCTTTGCAGATATAGCAAGCTGTATTGATTTCTCTTGCTTTAAGATTAGTCAATTAAACTCTACCAACTCCTCTTTGTCTAAAGGATCCTCTTCATCCATCACTACAAGCAAATCTAAATCATGATCACTCATTTTGGTATGACATCATTTAAGGTATTGATGTATCTTAAAGAGATAAGCTACCTTAGCTAATAACTAAGCCTACTCCTCTAGAGCTGCTACTAAATCCTATTAGGCCCTTTCATGCTCATGCTCAACCTTTTTCTATTTATTTTTGCTATGAAATTCCTATATGTATTTGTAATCACTCTTAGTGCAAGCCACACAATTCTTGTTCTTTAAATCCATAATACAATGAAAATTGTTTTGTAAATAGAGAGAACAAGCAACCTTATATATAGTGCTATTTTGCAATATTTCATTATACTGCTAAAACTAATTAGTTATGTACTTAGATGATATAATACAACATTTTCAGAAAGAAGTTTTGTCTAATATAAAATACAGGAAACACTCACTATTTATTATTAAGGATGACAATCCTGAAAGGGGGGAATGATGTTATAAATCTAGTAAGCAAAGGATAATAATAGCCTATAAAAGAAATATGCTAATGTAAGCTGCTTAAAGTAAAAAGGACAAACAGGTCATATGACTAAAGGCTTGACATTAGTATAGGCTTGATGTTGGTATAGATATACTAACAGTAGGAACATACTGATAGTAGATTATATCTAGATAGAGATCATACTCATATATCACTAATCATCATCATACCTAACATCAGGAAGGGATATATAAGGACACTCATTTCTATCCATATATTTAGTTTTAGTTCTTCATGCTTATTTCATTCTATTAATGTTATTTGAAGTATAACTTGAGACTATATTCAATTTATTAGAACTTCTATAATAACTAGTTCTCACCCAACTAGTTGGCCTTACTCTTCTAATTATACCACTTCAAGTGTGAGAAAGGATTGTCAACCATAGGAATATTAGGATAGTGTATGATGCATATAACAGGATAGCTATACATAGCTAAGAGGGCTCAGAGATTACAGGTGAGAGTCAACTGAATACCAAGTCTAACAGCATACAGGTCATAGGAAGCCCAGGGTGTAACACCAGTGAGCCTAAGAGTGAAATGCAAATGCCTGGAACATACCCTGAAGAAAGAGAGAAATGGAAACCTGATAATGATATTGGAATGGCAACCTGAGACATGTGCCCTTACAACTAAAGAGGATGCACATATATGTGCTACCAACAATACCTAGATTATAGTAAGATGCATTGGATTATATGCTATAAGGATGATTGCTTAATACATCTTAGTAGAAAGGAGGGGAGCAATTATTTGCTAAAGAAGAAGTACTATAAATATTTATCTAATTAGGGAATCATACTAGCTATAACTAAGTAAGGACTACATTTTAAGCTGAAGGCAAGAGTGGTAGGATAATAGGTTTAAATGATGATTAACTTTAATACTATAGAAAACTTTATAGATCTAACCTTTCAGAAATAACTAGACCTTAATAGAATAAGGAAGGCACAACTACAAATATTATAAGGCCTTAATGAAGAGATGCTCTATCAGCTTGAATTTAAAACTGGACTACTTACAGTTGTGATTCACAACCATATCAAATAACTTAATTTTGATATTGCTGAACTTGGAGGATATGAGGTAGTCTTAAGGATACCTTAGCTAAAGAGACACAATCCAGTAATTAATTAAAAGATAAATAAGATTTAGTTTGTATATAACTATACTAGAAGAGACTTAGCCAGATAGGGAATAAGTATTCAAGACTAACTAGTAAACAGACATTAAGTTAAAAAGCCTAGGGCAAGCTGTAGTATACCAGCTATAATACTAAAGACAGATGCAATCCTTTTAATAAAGAAATAAGTTGATCAAAGACACTACCAGGAAAGAGATTTACCTCTAGAATATTAACTTCTAATCAGACAGGAAACAATTCAAGACATTTAGGAAAGATGTCAACACTATAAAGAAAAGCAAACATGTGCTATTGTATGGGAGGGAGTTTGGACCCTTAGTTCCAGTCAAAGGGAACTGCCCTCTAGGATTGCAGGGGTGGTCATCTGATGGGGATGTCAGAAAGGAAGATTTGCAGTAGTCTCAAGCTAGGACTTAAAGGAAGAACATATTGAAGAGGAGCAGCTTCTCTATAAGCTGCTAGCCTTAAGGAAACTGAATACTACAAGAGGACACCATACTCTTGAGGAAGTGAAAAATAACTTGAATTCTTCTATTAGTATGCTAGGGCTTTACATTCTATTTATCCTCTTCTTAATAGAGGTGGGGGCCCTATTCCTAAGGTGACAAGCATAGTAAACTAGAAATAATAAAATAACAAAATAAGAATAAAAATTGAATTCTATAGCTCACCATTTTATATACCTCTAATATACATTACCCTTCCTTATAATATAATATCCTTATTGCATCTTGAATGCTTGCAAATAACTTAGCATATAGCATACTGCAGGTATAGAAAAAGAGATATTGATAATTACTTAGAATAGCAGATAATTAAGAAGATAGTAGACTTCCCATCTTCTAACTTCCTTTAGAGTAACCTTATAGTAATATCTATACCTTTTAAATATAACATCTAGTTGATTAGTGCTAACCTCTATTATCTTAGTATATTCTTTTGAGAGGTTTTATAAGGCTATTCTAACTAGGTCAGGAGACAACAGGAGACTTAAGGATAGTTTATAGTAATTTACCTGAAGTAGAGCTTATAAGTAATGACTAATATCCTCCCTAAGGAACTACTTTATTATATCCATCCTTTCTTTTTTAGGTCTTTTCTTAGCAGTAATAGCAATTACACAATAACTAATCTTATCCTAATTAATTTCCATCCCTCCCTCAATCTTTTCTTCCTGAATATCTATATCCAAGGTATTACCATCTAAGACACTCACTAATAATCTATCTTGCTGAGTCTTAAGTAACATAAGCTTAGTATCACTTCCTTCCCCATTATCCATAACTTCATTTAATTTAGTATTTTGTTCATTTACAGTCTCTTCCATTAAGGGTGAGAGCATAAGGATAAGATTATTAGTTAGAATAGAGCTATTATCATTAAGCTCCTTATTATATGACTCTTTAAACTGAACTTATTTATTAATAGACTCATCTATAGTCATGTCTGCAGGTTATTTAGAAATAGATATAGGTTTAATAGAAACTTTCACTATTAGATCAACTAATTGACTTAACATAGCTTTCTTAGGTGCTAAGGGGGGTTGGCTTATAGGAGTTATTGATATTGAGTCTATCTACTATTTTATTAATAACCTTTTAGCTGTTATAGGGAGCAGATCTTTTAGCATATCTTTAGATGGATTTATAGATGTCTACTTTATAGGGATTAGAATTTAGATTCTTATATCTTTATCTGCATCCTTCTATAAAGTGTTATCTTTAGGCACACTATTGCCAGGCACACTATCTACATTTTAAGTAATAGTATCTCAGGCCTAACCTCCTATATCTAAGGTACAATCATAGGGAGCTGCATATAGGGTTTTTAGAACATCTTTTAATAGTAGATGTGGCTTAATTTTAAAGCTGAACTCCTTAAGCTCTTCATTCTTATATAAATAATAGGGTTCATATCCTTTCATATATAAAAAGGCTTAGTTAAAGTCACTAGATTATAGTTTATAGTTAGGGTTTTTCCTTTTACCTCTATTTGTGAGGTGTATAACTATCTGATAATTCACTTTATTGGTAACAGCTTCCTACTTATATTAATTTGCTAAGACACAGCATTTATTTGCAAAGCCATAGCTGATAGATATCTTTATAAGAAAATCCTGTATCTCAGGCCCCCAATATACTATAATAGTGTTTTATATAATTATAATCTTTTTAGTAGTACTCTAGTATTGCTTTATCAACTTGCTTATTTCACTATAGACCTCTTTATAGTCTTGTTTTAGTTCTCCCTTAATTTCTAGATACTTAGTAAGGACTATGGAGTAAAGGCTTGCAGCCTAGATTAATTTTATATTTGCTTTAATAATTTATGCCCCATATTCAGCAGCTACTGTAGTTCTTATTATAATAGTACACACTCAATTTAGTTTAGCTTCAAATATTTTAATAATGCTAATGATAGGATCATTCTTATTAAGGGGGAGATTATTTATAGTAATATTCCTAGATAAGAGTAAGATCTATTATCTATTATTTACTATTCTTAGAGTATGGGATTCCTTTCCCTACACTTTAGAGTTAATTATAGTATAATCTATATCTATTCCTTCTACATTTACCTCTCTGTTTAGTGTAGTGAGATTAATTACCTTAAGTACTTCTTTTACTTTCTCTATAGTATTTCTTATTAAGTTTCTAGCTATAAGTACAGTTATATTTATAGACTCTATAGTATTCTCTTATTCATTTCTTTCCTGCCTTATAGTCTATACTGCTCCTCTTATAGTATGTGGATATAGTCTATTTATATTCTTAGATTTTAAGTTCTCTTACCCTATTTCTGTTACGAACCTAACAGAATGGAGGAACAACATCAGCCTACAAAGGAGTCGCACTAATGCAAGCTGAACCATACAAAGAAGACAAACAGGTCACATGACCCAAAGGGGCTTGGCATTGATATAAGGCTTGGCATCAGTATACAGGGTTATACTTAGGTATACAGTATATTAGGGTATACAGGGTTATACTCTACAGAGGGTTATACTTAACATTAAGAAGGGATATATAAGGATGCTTATTTCTGCCTATGTATTTAGTTTTAGTTCCTTATGCTTATTTACAAATTGTTACTTGAAGTATAACTTGGGACTTTATTCAATTTATTAGAACTTCTATAACAACTAGTTCTCACCCAACTAGTTGGCCTTACTCTTCTAACTATACTGCTTCAAGTGTGAGAAAGGATTATCAATTACAGGAATGCTAGAACAGTATATAGTGCATATAATAGAACAGCTATACATAGCTAAAAGGGCTTAAAGATTACAGGTTAGAGTCAACTAAATACTAAGTCTAATAGTGTACAGGTCTACAGAAGCCTAGGGCATAATACAATAAGCACTATCAATATCAGTTAAATTTTGATTGACTATTTAACTGAGTGTTATCAACAACATAATTTGATTGCTCAATCTGATAATGAACAATGTCAATATAAGGAGGAAGTCAAGTTGGGGAAGGCTGTGCCTGATAGCAGACACTACCCACCTCTACTAAAGAACTAATAGGGATGATCAGCCAGTTATAGGATCATATTAGGGTTCTGGAGGAATGAGCTGACTCTGCCAAATTATAAGCAAGTATAAAGGCAGTAAAGATCTGCCTATCAGAACCATTTGACAGGACCCAAACTAAGCTTTAAGGATTCCTTACTTGACTGGACTAATATCTGCATATTAAACAAAAACAGATCACTACTGATGCAGACAAAGTGTTATTTATATTAACCTACCTCACAGGGGCAGCATTCAATTAGTTTAAGCCTGTGGTAAGGGAATATACAGCTTTTAAGGATGAAGGGTAAAGTGACAGCATAAAGAAGATCTTTATAAGCTATAATAAGTTTAAGAAACAACTTGAGAGGATATTTGGAGATTTGGATGAGGTCTAAAATGCAGAAAGGGAACTTGACCAGCTAAAGCAGACAGGGTCTGTGGCTAGTATGGCATCCCATTTCCTATAGATCATTACACACCTTAATAATATTAAAAATGCCTACCTTCATGACTTTGAGAAGAAGCTGAAGCCCAAGGTACAAGAAAAACTATTATGGCAAGATTGACCTGAGAAGCTGCAAGACTATATTACAATAACAGTGAAAATTAACAATTAATTGTATGATTTCTGCAGAAGAATGAACAGGTGGACAAGTGCACCACCACAATAAAATAATGAATATTGATTGAATGACAAAAGATTAGCACAACCACAGAGTGCAGGATACCACAACCCATAGGGGCCAAAACTAATAGACCTAGATACAATGCAAGAACAGAAGGGACTGAGACACCTGATAAAAGAGATTGAGTGTTTTAATTGCAGAAAGAAGGGGCATATGGCAAGTACATACCTATAGAGAAACAACAGATAACAGCTGTAAGCAACTAGAAAAGAATTGCTAGAGCATTACTACATAGCAGAAGAAGGACTACCAATATTGGCATACACTAAGTATGGGTATGAAAGTAGCAAAATTGTGTTAAACTCAATGGACAGTCATATAATGCCTGCATAGTAGGATACTAGTAAGGATAATAATGAACAAGATATCCAGAAGAGAGTGCAAGATAAAGAAATGAAAAGGCTCATTACAGAAGCTAATGAGATGATAGCTAGCTGGAAGAGCATTAGTAGCAGCAATAGCAAATTTCTAGAAGTCTAGTAGGACCAGAATGTGCAATAGAATGAGATCCAGATTGAGGTAATAGATAAGCTGGAGAAACTGAAGGAAAAGGCCAGAGAGTCTAAAAACAAGATATAAATGCCTAGAACATATCCTAAAGAAAAAGAGAAATGAAATCCTGATAATGACATTAGAATAGCAACCTGAGACATGTGCCCTTATAATTGAAGGGGGTGCATATATGTGTGCTATCAACAACATCCAGATTATGATAAGATGCATTAGACTGCATGCTATGAAGATAATTGCTTGATACACCTCAATAGGAAAGAGGGGAGCAATTATATGCTAAAGAAGAAGTATTATAAATGTTTACCCAATTGGGGAATCATGCTAGCCATAACTGAGTGAGGACTGCATTTTAAGCTGAAGGCAAGAGTGGTAGGACAATAGGCCTAAGTGATGATTAACTTAAGTGCTACAGGCAACTTTATGGACCTGACCTTCCAGAAATGACTGGACCTTAATAGAATAAGGAAGATACAACTACAAATGCTGTAAGGCCTTAATGGAGAAATGCTCCACCAGCTTAAATTTAAAACTGGACTACTTACAGTTGTGATTTACAACCATATTGAACAACTTAATTTCAATATTGCTGAACTTGGGGGATATGAGGTAGTCTTGGGGATACCTTAGCTCAGGAGACACAACCCAGAAATTAATTAGAAGACAAACAAGATTCAGTTTATGAAATGCAACTGTACAAGAAGAGACTTAGCCAAACAGGGGGCAAGTACTCAAGACCAACTAGTGAACAGGCACTGAGTTGAAGAGCCTAGTGTTACAAACCTAACAGGACAGAGGAACAATGTCAGCCTATGAAGGAGTCACACTAATGCAAGCTGAACCATACAAAGAAGACAAACAGGTCACATGACCCAAAGGGGCTTGGCATTGGTATAAGGCTTGGCATTGGTATACAGGGTTATACTTGGGTATATGGTATATTAGGGTATACAGGGTTATACTCTAGGGAGGGTTATACTTAACATCAAAAAGGGATATATAAGGATGCTCATTTCTGCCTATATATTTAGTTTTAGTTCTTTGTGCTTATTTACAAATTGTTACTTGAAGTATAACTTAGGACTTTATTTGATTTATTAGAACTTCTACAATAACTAGTTCTCACCCAACTAGTTGGCCTTACTCTTCTGATCATACCACTTTGAGTATGAGAAAGGATTGTTGACCACAGGAATGCTAGGATGGCATATGGTGTATATAACAGGATAGCTATGCATAGCCAAGAGGGCTTAGAGATTGCAGATCAGAGTCAATTAAATATTATGTCTAACAGCATACAGGTCTACAGAAGTCTAGGGCATAACATAATAAGCACCATCAATACAAATCAAATTTTGGTTGACTATTCCAGTAAGCATTATTAATAATATATTTTAATTGCTCCACCTGATAACAAACCATATCAACACAAGGAGGAAGTCAAGTTGGGGGAGGCTACACCTGATAGTAGGCACCACCCACCTCTACTAAAGAATTGATGGGGATGATTAGCCAGTTACAGAATCATATCAGGGTCTTAGAAGAATGAGCTGACTCTGCTAAATCACAAGCAAGTGTAAAAGTAGTGAAGATCTGCTCACTAGAACTATTTAACAGGACCTGAACTAAGCTTTAAGGATTCCTTACTCAACTAAACTAGTACTTGCATATTAAATGAAAACAGATCACCACTAATGCTGACAAGGTGTTATTTGCCTCAACCTACCTCACAGGAGTAGCATTCAATTGGTTTGAGCCTATAGTAAGGGAATACACAGCCTTTGAGGATGAAGGGTAAAGTGATAGCATAAAAAAGATCTTTATAAGTTATGATGAGTTCAAGAAATAACTTGAGAGAATATTTAGGGATCTGAATGAGGTCTAAAATGCAGAAAGGGAACTCAACCAACTAAAGCAGACAGGATCTGTGGCTAGTATAGTATCCCATTTCCTACAGATCATTACACACCTTAATAATATGGAAGATGCCTACCTTCATAACTTTAAGAAGAAGCTGAAGCCTGAGGTATAAGAGAAACTATTATAGCAAGATCAGCCAGAGAAGTTGCAAGACTATATTATAATAGTGGTGAAGATTGACAACTGATTGTATGATTTCTGCAGAAGGACAAACAGGTGGATAAGTGCACCACCACAATAAAGTAATGAGTATTAATCAAATAATAGGAGGCTAGCACAGCTATAAAGTACAAGATATCAGAATCTGTAGGGGCTGAAGCTAATGGACCTTAATGCAATGAACAAGCAAAAGGGCCTGAGATGCCCAATGAAAGAGGTTGAATGTTTTAATTGCTGAAAGAAGGGGCATATGACTAGTGTATGCCCATAAAGGGGCAACTGCTGACAATTGTAAGTGATAAGAGAAGAGTCACCCAAGCATTATTATATGGCAGGAGAAGGACCACTGACACCAGCATACACTAAGTATGGGTATGAAAGCAGCAAAGTTGTGTCAAACTTAACAGATAGTCATATAATGCCCATATGGCAGGATGCCAGCAAGAGTGACAATGAACAAGACATTCAAGAAAGAGCACAAGATGAAGAAATAAAAAGGCTCATTGCAGAAGCTAAGGAAATGATAGCTAGCTGGAAAAGCATCAGCAGCAGCAACAAAGAATTTCTAGAAGTCTAGTAGGACTGGAATGTACAATAGGATAAGACCTAGGCAGAGATAATAGATAAGCTAAAGAAACCAAAGGAAAAGGCCTGAGAGCCTAAGAACAGAATGCAAATGCCCAGAACATATCCTGAAGAAAAAGAGAAACAAAATCCTGATAATAATATCAGAATAGCAACCTGAGACATGTGCTCTTACAACTAAAGGGGGTGCATATATATATATTACTAACAATATTTAGATTATGGCAAGATGCATTGGACTGCATGCTATAAGGATGATTGCTTAATACACCTTAATGGGAAAGAGGGAAGCAATTATATGCTAAGAAAGAAGTGCTATAAACATTTGCCTAATTAGGGAATCATACTAGTTATGACCAAGTGAGGACTACATTTTAAGCTGAAGGCAAGAGTGGCAGGATAGTAAGCCTAAGTGATGATTGACTCAGGCACTATAGGGAATTTTGTGAACCCAATCTTCTAGAAATGACTGGACCTTGACAGAATAAGGAAGACACAACCACAAATATTATAAGGCCTTAATAGAGAGATGCTCTACCAGCTTAAATTTAAAACCAGACTACTCACAGTTGTGATTTGCAACCATATCAAACAACTTAATTTTAATATTACTGAACTTAGAGGATATAAGGTAGTGTTGGGGATACCTTGGCTCAGGAGACATAACCCAGAGATTAACTAGAAGACAAACAAGATTTAATTTATGAAATGTAACTGTACAAGATAAGACTTAGCCAAGCAGGGGGCAAGTACTTAAGACCAACCAGTGAACAGGCACTGAGTTGAAGAGCCTAGGGCAGGCTGCAGCATACCAGCTACAAAGCTAAAGATAGATACAACCCTTTCAACCAAAAGATAAGGCAATCAAGGACACTCTTACTGAGAAAGAGATCTACCTCCAGAATATCAACTCTTAACTGGACAGGAAACAGTTGAAGACATCAGGGAACAATGCCAAATTTATAAAGAGAAACAGACATGTACTGCAACAAGCAAACCACCAGTATTGCTAGAATACTATAAACTATTTAAGGAGCTGTTTGAACAGCTAGTGAAGTATCAGTTGCCAGAATACAGTAAACATGACTACAGGATACCCCTCAAGGAAGGGAAGAGACTAACATGCAACTGGATCTACAGGATGATAGAAAGAGAATTGAAAATATTAAAAGAATATATTAGTACTGAGCTGGGAAAGGACATAATTCAACCCTCAAAATCACCTACTGGACATAGAGTACTATGAGTATTAAAGAAAGATGATATAGAAAGACCATGCATTGATTACAGGCCAACCAACATAATAACTATTAAGGATAAATACCTGCTATTGTTAATTGCTAAAATCCAGGACAAGATAAAAGGATTATAATAGTTTATAAAATTTAATGTGTGAGACACCTACAACCAGATTTATATTGTGAAAGGTGAAGAATGGAAAACTGCATTCAGAACATAGTATGGGCATTATGAATACACTATCATGCTATTTAGGCTTATAAATGCACCAGCAACATTCCAGAGGTTTATAGATGAGGAGATACTCAATAAAGTCAATGATATATTTGTTATTGCCTACCTTAATGATATCCTCATCTTCTCCAATACCCTGGAAGAGCACATACAGCATGTACTAAGAGTTCTAAAGGTGATATAGGAAGCCAAGCTAAAACTTAAGCTGATAAAATGCCAGTTCTATATTTAAGACACAGAGTTTCTCAGACATCAGATCATCTTAGAAGGCATATATATGGATCCAGTAAAGGTATAAGTGATCTTAGAATAGCCAGTACCAACAAATGTTAAAGAGGTACAATCCTTTATGAGATTTGTAAACTATTATCAAGGATACATCAACTAATACTCATTGTAGATACTTGATATCATATGACTACTAAAGGGTAACTAAGAGTTCTAATAGGGACCAGAACAGCAATATGCATTTAAGCATATAAAAAGGGTGGTCACAGAAGTGCCCATCTTGAAATTAGAAAATCCAGAGAAAGAGCATACTATAGAGACTGATGCATCAGACTATGCAATTAGAATAAGACTCACACAAATGAGAGAGGATGGGAAACCACAACCTATTATATTCTACTCAAGAAAGATGATACCTGCTGAACTAAACTATGATATTCATGATAAAGAACTACTTGCAATTGTGACAGCATTTAAGGTATGGAGGGTATATCTGGATGGAGTAAAATATCCAACAATTATAAAAATAGATCACAAGAACCTGATATACTTCATGATAATGAAAGAACTTACAAGATAACAAGCTAGATGGGCAGAAATGCTATTGCAGTATAACTTTAAGATTCAGTACTGCAAAGGTACCAAAAATAATTAGGCAGACATATTTAGCTGACAACCAGATTATAAGATACATAAGAATCTATTATCACCAGTATTATTGACTACTGATGGAGAAAACAACCTGATATACAATTATTGAATATTAGTAGCAACCAGTAAAGACCTAATCATTAACACAATCCATATAGTAATACAAACCAACCTATTATAGGGAATAATTCAACAATTAACTACATCAAACTATATCATTAATGATGATGGACTAATCTACTTTTATGGATTACTCTACATCCCAGAAGCACTATAAGCAGATATTATACAAGTACATCATAATAACCCAATAAGGGAACATTTTAGAATAGAAAAGATTGTAGAACAGATTACTAGAAACTACTATTTCCTGAACATATAATGAAAAGTATAATAATATATTGCCAATTATGACACTTGTCTGCAAGACAAGCCAATGAGATACAAACCATATGGGTTATTATAGCACCCAGAAACACCAACAAAGCCATAATAATGGATTATGATTGACTTCATTACCAAATTACCAGCTTCACAAGGAAACAACATGATTATGGTAGTCACAGACAAGCTGACTAAGTACATCCACCTTATACTAATAACTGAACACATTAATGCTGCAAACATAGCATACCTATTCCTTAAACATATTATTTTGCACCATAAAGTGCCAGAACACATTATTTTAGACAGAGACAAGCTATTCATATTAAGATTTTGGAACACACTTATGAACCTCATAGGAATTGACCACTACTTAACTACAGCATACCATCCACAAGCAAATGGGCAAACTAAATAAACAAACCAAATCATCAAACATTACCTATAGCATTATGTGAATTATCAGTAGAATGATTGGAAGTCATATCTCCCACTTGCCCAGTTTACATATAATAATGTCATGCATTCAAGCACTAGAGAAATGCTATTTTTTGCAAATTATGGCTATAACCTGTAATTAGTTGGTGAGCCTAGACTTATTAATGCCCTAGCTGAACAAGCATCAACTATATTCCAGCATATTATTCAGTTACATCACCAACTCTCAAATAATTTGGATTTTGTGAATCTTTGCATGTTATGATACTATGATTTGTGGCATGAGGACACACCACAATTAAAAGAGGGGGGAAAAGCATTCCTCATTACATAAAACATCAAAATGAAGTAATCAAGCAAGAAATTAGACCATCAGAAATTAGGACTGTTCAAAATTAGATGTAAAACTGAACCAGTCAACTATGAACTCCAATTACTAACAAGCATAAACAGAATACATCTAGTATTCCACATCTTGTTATTGGAATCAGCACCCAAACACATTCAAATGAATAAAGATATTAAGATTAAAGAAGTAGATGATGAATATAAAGTAGAAAAGATCCTAGACATTAAGAAAATTAGAGGAAGGCCATACTACTTGATAAAATAGGAAGGATACCCTACCTCAGAAAACATCTAAAAACCTATTAATCATTTAATGAACTGCTAGCACCAGCTTCAGGACTTTCACTAATGAACTAATCAAAATCTGCCCAGAAGGCTAATGAATTAGGAGAAGGTATCAAAGCCTCTATAGACATAGCAAGCTGCTTTAATCTCTTCTACTCTAAAATCAATTAATCCAGTTCTGTAAATTCCTTAGAAAGGGGAGGATCCTTCTCATCCATTCATTTTATCATAAAGGAATTATGACCCAATATTTTTGAACCCTACAATTCCAAGAAATCCTTTTGTTTTTTTAGATAGAAAAGCTTAGCTATTATTGCTATTACAGCCTTTTATTACTAATGCACTTCTTGTGCTAACTGATTATGCTTATGATTCAGTTGCTTCTATTTACTTTCACTATAAAACTTCTATATGCACTTATGACTATAATGGGAGCACTTAGCACAGTTCTTACTCTTTGCATCTATGATGCACTTAAAATCATTTTGTGCATACTGCTCACAAGGGACTAAGGCCTCAGAACCACCTCTCAGTATTTTATTGTACTATTAAAGCTGATTAGTCATGCACTTAAGCAACATAATACAACATTTTCAGAAGGAAGTTTTGTCCAATATAAAATACAAGAGACATTCACTATTTATTATTGAGGACAACAATCCTACAAGAGGGGAATGATGTTACAAACCTAATAAAATGAAGAAACAACATCAGCCTATAAAGGAGTTACACTAATGCAAGCTGAACCATATAAAGAAGACAAACAGGTCATATAACCTAAAGGAGCTTGACATTAGTATAAGGCTTGGCATTAGTATACAGGATTATACTTGGGTATATGATATACTAGAGTATACAGGGTTATACTCTAGGAAGGGTTATACTTAACATTAAAAAGGGATATATAAGGATACTCATTTCTGCCTATATATTTAGTTTTAGTTCTTCATGCTTATTTACAAATTATTACTTAAAGTATAACTTAGGACTTTATTTGATTCATTAGAACTTCTACAACAACTAGTTCTCATCCAACTAGTTGGCCTTACTCTTCTAACTGTACCACTTTGAGTGTGAGAAAGGATTGTTAATCACAGGGATGCCAGGATGGCATGTGGTGCATACAACAGGACAGCCATGCATAGCTAAGAGGGCTCAGAGATTGCAGGTCAGAGTCAACTGAATACCAAGTCTAACAGCATACAGGTCTACAGAAGTCCAGGGTGTAACACCTAGGGCAGGCTGCAGTATACCAGCTGCAAAGCTGAAGACAGATGCAACCCTTTTGACCAAAAGACAAGGTGATTGAGGACACCACCACCAAGAAAGAGATCTACCTCTGGAATACTGACTTTTAACTGGAAGGGAAATGACTGAAGACATCAAGAAGAGATGCCAGATCTATGAGGAAAAACAGACATGCACTACAATAAGTGAGCAACTGATACTACTGAGTTACTGTAAGCCATTCAGAGAGCTGTTTAAACAACCAGAAAAATACCAGCTGCCAGAGTACAGCAAACACAACCATAGAATACCCCTTAAGGAAGGGAAGAGACCAATGTGCAACCAGATCTACAGAATGATAGAAAGAGAATTGAAAATATTAAAGGAATACATCAGTACTGAGCTAGTGAAAGGCATAATCTGACTATTAAAGTTACTAACCAGATATGGAGTACTATGGGTATTAAAGAAAGATGACATAGAGAGATCATACATTGACTATAGACCAACTAATATGATCACCATTAAAGACAAATATCCACTACCACTAATTGCTGAGATTCAAGACAAAGTAAAAGGATTATAATAGTTTACAAAACTTAATATGTGAGACACCTATAACTAGATTCACATCACTAAAGGGGAAGAATGGAAAACTGCATTCAGAATGCAATATGGGCATTATGAATATACTATTATGCCATTTGGACTCACTAATGCACCAGCAACATTCCAAAGGTTTATGGATGAGAAGATACTTAAGAAGGTTAATAATACATTTATTATTACATACCTCAACAACATCCTTATCTTTTCTGACACCTTGGAAGAATATGTGAAGCATGTGCCATAAGTACTAAAGGTGATACAAGACATAAAGCTGAAACTGAAGCAGACAAAATGCCAGTTCCATATCTAAGACACTGAGTTTCTCAGACACTGAATCACCTCAAAAGGCATACATATGGACTCAGTAAAGGTACAAGTAATCTTAGAATGGCCAGTACCAAAGAACATTAAAGAAGTACAATCATTTATAGGATTTGTGAACTACTACTGAGGATACATTAACCAATACTCAGCAAGAATGGTTGACATCACAAAACTATTAAAAGGGAATCAGGAATTCTAATGGGGACCAGAACAACAATATGCATTTGAGCATATGAAGAAGATAATTATAGAGGCACCAATCTTAAGACCTCAAGATCCAGAGAAAGAACACATTATAGAGGCTGATGCATTGGACTATGCTATTAGAATGAGACTTATGTAAATGGGGGAAAATAGGAAACTGCAACTTATTGCATTTTACTTAAGGAAGATGATGCCTATAGAACTGAATTATGACATCCATAATAAAGAACTACTTGCAATAGTGACAGCATTTAAGATATGGAGAGTCTACTTGGACAGGATAAAACATCCAATAATTGTCAAAATAGATCACAAGAATCTGACATACTTCACAATAATGAAAGAGCTCATAAGATGATAAGCTAGATGGGCAGAAATGCTATCATAATATAACTTCAAGATCCAGCACTGCAAGGGAACTAAGAATAGTCAGGTAGACACACTTAGCTAATGACCAGATTATAAAATATATAGGAACCTACTATCATCAGTGCTATTAACTACTAATGAAGAAAACAACCTTATATACAATTATTGAATATTAGCTGCAACCAGTGAAGACCTAATTATTGATGTAATTTATACAGCAATGCAGACTGACCTACTATAAGGGATGATTCAACAATCAACTGCACCAAACTATGTTATTAATGATAATGGACTAATCTACTTTCATAGATTACTTTATGTACCAGAGATATTGTAAACAGATGTCATTCAGACACATTATAACAACCTAATAAGGGGATATTTTAAGACAGAGAAAACTGTAGAGCAAATTGCTAGAAATTACTATTTCCCAAATATATGATGAAAAGTACAATAATATATTGCCAATTATGACACCTGCTTATGAGACAAACCAGTAAGGCATAAACCATATAAACTACTTCAGCATCCAGAGACACCAATGAAACCATAGTAATAAATTATGATTGACTTTATCACTAAACTACTAATATCCTAAGGAAATGACATGATTATGGTAGCCACAGACAAGCTAACTAAATACATCCACCTTATACCAACAACAGAATACATTAATGTAGCAGATATGGCATATCTATTCCTCAAATATATTATTTTGCACCACAGAGTGCTGGAACATGTTATTTTAGACAGAGATAAGCTATTTACATCAAAGTTTTGGAACATGCTTACAAACCTTATGAGAATTAATCACCATCTAACTATGGCATACCATCTGTAAGCAAATGGACAGACTGAATGAACAAACTAGATCATTAAACACTACCTAAGGCATTATATGAATTACTAACAGGATAATTGGAAGTTGTATCTCCTACTTGTCCAGTTCACATATAATAATGCCATACACTCAAGCACTAGAGAAATGCCATTTTTTGCAAACTATGGATATAACCCACAACTAGTTGGTGAGCCTAGACTCATTAATGCTCCAGCCAAACAAGCATTAATCATGTTCCAGCATATTATGCAGTTGCATCACCAACTCTTAAATGACTTAGATTTTGTGAACCTTTGCATGTCACAATACTATGATTTGTGGCATAAGGACACACCACAACTAAAAGAGGGGGGAAAAGCATTCCTTATTATATGAAACATCAAAATGAAGTGATCAAGCAAGAAATTAGACCATCAGAAATTAGGACTATTCAAAATTAGATATAAAATCAGACCAGTCAACTATGAACTCCAATTATTAATAAGCATAAACAGAATACATCCAGTATTCCACATCTTGTTATTAGAACCAGCACCTGAACACATCCAGATGAATGAAGACATTAAGATTGAAGAAATAGATGATGAATATAAAGTGGAAAAGATCCTAGACATCAAGAAAGTCAGAGGAAAGCCACATTACTTGGTGAAATGGGAAGGATATCCTACCTCAGAAAATATCTGGGAACCTATTGACTATTTAATAAACTGCCAGCACCAGCTTCAGGACTTCTACCAATAAACTAATTAAAATCCACCCAGAAGGCCAACAAATTAGGAGAAGGTATCAGAACCTTAATAGATACAGCAAGCTGCTTTAACCTCTCCTACTCTGAAATCAATTAATCCAGTTCCATAAATTCCTTAGAAGAGGGAGGATCCTTCTCATCCATTCATTCCATCACAAAGAAATCATGACCCAACATTTTTGAACCCCACAATTCCAAGAAATCCTTTTGTTTTTCTAGACAGGAAAGCTTGGCCATTACTACTATCATAGCCTCTTATTGCTAATGCACTTCTTATGCTAACTGATTATGCTTATGATCCAGTCACTTTCATTCACTTTTATTATAAAACTCCTGTATGCACTTGTGACCACAATAGGAGCACTCAGTACAGTTCTTATTCTTTACATTTATGATACACTTAAAATTGTTTTGCATGCACTATTTATAAGGGACTAAGGCTTCAGAACTGCCTCTCAGTATTTTATTATACTATTAAAGCTGATTAGTCATGCACTTGAACAATATAATGCAACATTTTTGGAAGAAAGTTTTATCTAATACAAAACATGAGGGACACTCACTATTTATTATTAAGGACAACAATCCTATAAGGGGGGAATGATGTTACAAACCTAATAGAATAGAGGAACAATGTCAGCTTATAAAGGAGTCACACTAATACAAGCTGAACCATATAAAGAAGATAAACAGGTCACATGACCCAAAGAGGCTTGGCATTGGTATAAGGCTTGGCATTAGTATATGGGGTTATACTTAGGTATATGATATATCAGGATATACAGGGTTATACTCTACAGAGGGTTATACTTAACATTAAGAAGGGATATATAAGAATGCTCATTTCTGCCCATATATTTAGTTTTAGTTCCTTGTGCTTATTTACAAATTGTTACTTGAAGTATAACTTAGGACTTTATTCAATTTGTTAGAACTTCTACAACAACTAGTTCTCACCCAACTAGTTGGCCTTACTCTTCCAACTGTACTGCTTTAAGTGTGAGAAAGGATTGTTGACCACAGGGATGTCAGGATGGTGTATGGTGCATATAACAGGACAGCTGTGCATAGCCAAGAGGGCTCAGAGATTGCAGGTCAGAGTCAACTGAATACCAAGTCTAACAGCATACAGGTCTACAGAAGCCCAGGGCATAACAATTTCTAATTACTTAAGAGGTATTACAAGACTAACTACTATCAAGTTTAAACATTCAAGTCATTAAGGAAGGCATAAATAATAGTAGAAGAGATTGTGAGAGAAGAGAAAGGAAGAAGAAAAGAAGTGGGAAGTAAGAGATATTTATATAAGGGGCTGAATCTGAAATTCACTATTTTTACATTTACTCACCATCCCACCATTCACTCCTTATTCAATTCATATAGAGTCTCCTCATTGAGAAATAGAGCATGCTAATAGGCTCATTTATTTCATATCTTGGATATGGGAAAAGAATAGTGATCCCTAGATCACCTTAAATCAAGTATAATAATTTAATTAGGGAATGCATCATAATGAAGGGACAGAAATAATAACAGATCAAACTAATAAGAATGAAAAATACTAGTATGCAAGAACAATCCAATTAAGACATAAAACAATAAGTAATGCTAACCATTTTATTGAAAAATAGTATTTAATTTAAGCTAATATAGTATAAATCAATCCTTCTTAGTACTACAACTTCTTAGGCTTAAGAGCCTAGAGAAGGGACAATCACAGTAAATTCCTATCTTTCTAAGACTAGATCTTGATCATCTTTCACACCTATTAAGGGGGTTTCTTCTTTTAGTTTAGGACTGAAGATTGATAGGATTACTAGATCTTCATCTTCACTCTCAGCATTATTAGATAAATAGTAAACCTTAACTCTATCTCTATAGACTAAGCTGATAAATAGCATTCCATCCAGCTCTTTAATAAGATAGGATTTATTTGTAAGAGATCTTTAAATATGAAATGGCCTGAACTAATAATAACTAAGTTTATCTAAATAGGATTTGAATAGTAGTATATTATACACTAATACTATTTAACCTTCCTTCAGTAGTTTAGCATGCATCTAATAGCAATTATTAAATAATTCTTAATTCTTTTTATACAACCTTTCTATTTATAACTGGGCCTCTTTAGTATTCTTATCTTAGCATTTAATCTATTAAATATAAAGTGCTAAGAGCTTATTATAGGTCTATATATAGTATCAGAAAAGTATTTTCTATATTAGAACCTTAAGTTCAACTAGCAAAACAGCCTTAAAGCTAATAATAAAATGGTATAGGGACTTTTAGGTTATTTTATAGAGAGTAATATGCTCAGACCATAATAATAAGTGAAAATGGAGATGCCACTTATTTTCTATACCTTAAGTAAGCTTGCAAAGCATTTATATAAACATCTTATGGCTGACTTCAATAAATCTATTAGCATATGAGTTGTATAGGGAAATCTAAACATGCTAAACCTTATATTAACAAAGCAGTTTTTTAAGGATATCTTTCATTTCTAACCTATTATCACTAATAAGGACTTCAAACACACTCCATTAGCATATAATATCCTTATAAATAAATTTAATAATAGCTTATATAGTAGCTTTCTTTAATAGCTGACCTTTAGGCCATCTAGATAGTGACTTTCAAGTAAGGACTACATAATAAAACCTAAAACCTTTTCTTGACATAATAGTGATATTGATATATTATTAATAGAAGAGCTTATCTGATTAGCTAATAGTCATTTCCTTATTAATTTATACATTATTTATCTATTAATATGGATCACATTTCTAATATTAGTCCTAGACATCCTCCCATATTCTATACCACCAATATCAAGTTTAAACCTTATTATAAGTGTTTTCACAACCCTAGTGCTCATGCTCATTATATATAAATTATATAATCCTTTTATAACACATTAGGTTATTAATAATCCTTTAGATAGGAGCATTTCTCTGCATTTAATAAAATAGGTAATCATCTTAAATCAGAAACTTAAACACTTTCTTTTAGAAGGCATAGAACTCAGCTAAACTCATTCTTTCAGATTATTGAAGAGTAAGAAGCCATTTAGTAATTTTTTTTAACTTATTTATCCACTATTCCTCATCTATAAGGCTTGAAGCTTCTTTATTTTTACCTTCAATAATAGCCCTAATAGATGTAATAGAATAGAACACTATTAATAGTTAATAGTCTAAGAAGACCTTTAAGTTTTCATTCTTAATAATCTCATCCTCCTCTTCTGCTTTAAGCCTTCTTAAAAGCCTATCAGCAATCACATTTTTCTTCCTAGGCATATAGACAATCATAAAATCAAATATTTAAATCTAAGCTATCCAGCATACAATGATTGAGTCTAGAAGATTAGTTATAGACTAATTTAATTAGATAACTAACATTATAGTATCCATCTTAAGAATGAAATAAACCCTATATAGATAAGATCTGAACTTCTTAAGGACAAATAGAACCTCACAATATTCTTATTAGTCAGCATTATAATTTAACTCAGCTTCAGACTAAATACCACTTTTATAATAAGATGAATAATGTTTCTTAGTCTATAGATTCTCTTATATAAGGACTACATCTTATCCTTTCTTACTTACATCAGCTGCAATAATTATTATATTAATATTCACTCCTTCTTCCCCATACTTAATTCTTTTTAGTATTAGAGGGGAGACTAATATTATTTTAAGAATGATTATCAACTTTTACTACTCAATTCCTTACTGAAATGTAGCATTTTTCTATTAAAGAATATAGATAGGAGCTGTAATAATTATAAAGGCCTTAATCCACATCTAGAAATATACCATCAATCCTAGAAAAGCTTAAGCCTGAGTTAGACTTTGATATAGAGACTAATTTAATATTTTCATCACCTTTAATACCTCTAGATGTCAGTTATTAAAATCATAAATAAAGCTGACAATCTTAATTGCAGATTAGTAAAGAAGAAACTTTTCCCCTGAAATTATGGCCCCTACCAATTCCATATTATATAGTATCTAGTTAATGCTTTATATATGCTTATACATATATCTGCATACTCTAGATAAGATCTCTTTATTTCTATACTTTATTTATGGTCCTTTAATGGTGATGTCATTAATATAAACATTAGTATCTCTCTTAAGCAAAATATCTAACATCTTCTAGGTAATCTACATACACTTAAAAACTACCTTAATCCAACCTTAAGGAAGCTAGATCTGATAAAGTAGGCTTATTAGTGATTGGAAAGCTGTTATATCTTAGGATTTATCATCTAAAACTATCTGATTATATCTAGAGAATAGATCTGTAATAGATATAATAGCCATCCTACTAAATTCTTTAGAAAAGTCATCTATAGTTAGGGATATATTGTTATGAACCTAACAGGAGGAGGAACAATGAGGACCTATCAGGCAGACAAGGATGACATATGTGGAAAAGTACAACTGCAAGTCACATAACCAGAAGGTCCCAAATGCCAAGAACTGAATAGTCCCAGGGGGGACCATTAGAATAGTCCCAGTTGGGACCAGAGGCAATAGTCCTAGAAGGGATCACTAAGGGGAAGTAAGATGAGACTATGCCTAACAAGACAGAAGGATATATAAGGACACTCATTCCTATTATATATCTAGTTTTAGTTCTTTATGTTTATTACAGTTATGTTACTTGAAGTATAACTTAGGATGATATTTGATTTATTAGAACTTCTATAACAACTAGTTCTAACCCAACTAGTTGGCCTTACTCTTCTGACTGTACTGCTTCAAGTGTAAGAAAGGATTGTTGATCATAGGGATGTTAGGATAGTGTGTAGTGCATATAATAGGATAGTTATGCATAGCTAAAAGGGCTCAGAGTTTGCAGGTAAGAGTCAACTAAATATCAAGTCTAATAGCATACAGATCATAGGAAGCCTAGGGTGTAATATAATAAGCACTATTAATACAAGTTAAATTTCAGTTGACTATTTCTATGAGTGTTATCAATAATATATTTCAATTACTCTACCTGACAATGAACTATGTCAACACAAAGAGGAAGTTAAGTTGGGGGAGGCTGAGTCTAATAGTAGGCACCACCTACCTCTACTAAAGAATTAATGGGGATGATCAGCCAGCTATAGGATCATATTAGGGTCCTAGAAGAGTGAGCTGACTCTGCCAAATCATAAGCAAGTATAAAAGCAGTAAAGATCCACCTACTAGAATCATTTAACAGGGCCCAAATCAAGCTTTAAGGATTCCTTACTTGACTGAACCAGTATCTGTATATCAAATAAAAATAGATCACTACTAATGCTGATAAGGTGTTATTTGCCTTAATCTACCTCACAGGAGCAGCATTTAATTGGTTTGAACCTATAGTAAGGGAATATACTATATTTGAAGATGAAGGGCAGAGTGATAGTACAAAGAAAATCTTTATAAGCTATGATGAGTTTAAAAGGCAACTTGAGAGAATGTTTAAAGATTTGGATGAGATCTGAAATGCAGAAAGGGAACTGGACCAATTAAAGTAGATAGGATCTATAATTAGTATAGCATTCTGTTTCCTACAGATTATTACACACCTCAACAATATTAAAGATGCCTACCTTCACAACTTCAAGAAGAAGCTGAAGCCTGAGGTATAAGAGAAACTGTTATAGCAAGATAGGCTAGAGAAGTTACAAGACTATATTGTAATAGTAGTAAAGATTAACAACTGATTATATGACTTCTGTAGAAGAATAAACAGGTGGATGAGTGCACTACTATAATAAAGCAACAAGTATCAACCTAATAATAAAAGGCTAGCACAACCATGAAGTGTAAGGTACCAAGACTCATAGAGGCTGAAACTGATAGATCTAAATGCAATAAATAAGCAAAAGAGATTGAGATGCCTAATGAAGGAGATTAAGTGTTTTAATTGCTGGAAGAAAGGGCATATGGTGAGTGCATGCCTACAGAAGGGCAACAGATAGCAGTTATAAGCAATAAGAAAAGAGTTGCTAGAGCACTACTATATAGTAAGAGAGGGACCTCTAATATTAGCATACACTGAATATAAATATGAAAGCAGTAAAATTGTGTTGAACTTAATAGATAGTCATATAATGCCTGCTTAATAGAATGCTAATAAGGAAGATGAGCAAGATGCCTAAGAGAGAGCACAAGATGAAGAAATGAAAAGACTCATTGCAAAAGCCAATAAGATGATAGTAAGCTGGAAGGACATCAATAGCAATAACAATAACTTTCTAGAAGTTTAGTAAGACAGGAATGTACAATGAGATAAGACCTAGGCTGAGGTAATAGATAAGCTGAAGAAATTAAAGAAAGTGGCTAGAGAGCCTAAAAGAGGAACATAAATGCCTAGAACATATCCTAAAGAGAGAGAGAAATAAAAACCTGATGATGATATTGGAATAGCAACCTAAGATATGTGCCCTTATAACTAAAGGGGGTGCATATATGTGTGCTACCAACAACATCCAGATTATAATAAGATGTATTAGACTGCATGCTATAAGGATGATTGCTTAATACACCTTAGTAGAAAAGAGGGGAGCAATTACTTGCTAAGAAAGAAGCACTATAAATATTTGCCTAATTAAGGAATCATGCTAGCTATAACTAAGTGAGGACTATATTTTAAGCTAAAGGCAAGAGTGATAGAACAGCAGGCCTAAGTGATAATTGACTTAGATACCACAAGAAACTTTATGAACCTAACCTTTCAGAAATTACTGGACCTTAACAGAATAAGAAAGGCACAACTATAAATGTTATAAGGCCTCAATAGAGAAATGCTCTATCAGCTTAAATTTGAAACTGGACTACTTATAGTTGTGATTTGTGATTATATTGAATAACTTAATTTCAATATTACTGAACTCAGAGGATATAAGGTAGTCTTAAGAATACCTTAGCTCAAAAGACATAACCCAATGATAAACTAGAAGACAAATAAGATTTAGTTTATATGCAACTATATAAGAAGAGACTTAGCCAAATAGGGGGCAAGTACTTAAGACTAATTAGTAAATAGATACTAAGTTGAAGAGCCTAAAGCAGACTATAGTGTATTAGCTATAAAGCTAAAGACAGACACAACCCTTTTAATAAAGAAATAAGTTGATTGAGGACACCATTACAAGGAAAGAGATTTACCTCCAGAATATTGACTTTTAACTGGATGAGAAATAATCTAAGATATTAAGGAAAGATGCTAGACCTATGAAGAGAAGCAAATATGCACTGTAATAAGCAAGCAACTAATACTGTTAGATTATTGTGAACTGTTTTCAGGACTATTTGAATAGTTGATGAAGTATCAGCTACTAGAATATGGCAAACATAACCATAAGATACCCCTTAAGGAAGGGAAGAGACTAATGTGCAACTAGATCTACAGAATGATAGAAAGAGAATTAAAGATATTAAAGGAGTACATCCAGATAGAGCTAATAAAGAATATAATCTAACCATTAAAGTTACCTACTGGACATGGAGTACTATGGGTACTAAAGAAAGATGGTATAGAAAGGCCATACATTAACTATAGACTAACTAATGTAATAACTATTAAAGATAAGTACCTGCTACCACTAATTGCAGAGATCCAGAACAAGATGAAAGGATTATAATAGTTTATAAAACTTAATATGTAAGACACATACAATTAGATTTACATTATCAGAAGTGAAGAATGGAAAACTATATTTAGAATGCAGTATGAATACTATAAGTATATTATTATGTCATTCAGACTTACTAATACACCAGCAACATTCTAGAGGTTTATAAATGAGAAAATACTTAAAAAGGTTAATGATACATTTATTATTGCATACCTTAATGACATCCTTATCTTCTCCAACACCTTAAAAGAACATGTAAAGCATGTGCCACAAGTCTTAAAAGTAATATAAGATACAAAACTGAAGTTAAAGTAGATAAAATGCCAGTTCTATATCTAAGACACTAAGTTTCTTAGATATCAGATCATCTTAGAAGACATTTATATGGACCTGGTAAAGGTGCAAGTAATCTTAGATTAGCCAGTACTAAGGAACATCAAAGAAGTATAATCATTTGTGGGATTTGTGAACTACTACTAAGGATACATCAATTAATACTTAATAAGAATGATTGACATTATAAAGCTATTAAAAGGGAATTAGAGGTTCTAATAAGGATCAGAATAACAATATGCATTTAAGCACATAAAGAAGATAATCACAGAGATACTAATCTTAAAACCTTAAGATCCAGAAAAAGAATATATCATAAAAATTGATACATCAGATTATGCTGTAAGGATGAGACTTACCTAAATGAGGGAAAATAGGAAGCTATAACCCATTGCATTCTACTCAAGAAAGATGACCCCTATAGAACTCAACTATGATATCCACAATAAAGAGTTACTTGCAATTGTGATAGTATTCAAGATATGGAGAGTCTACCTAAATAGAGTGAAGTATCTAACAATTGTTAAAATAGACTATAAGAACCTGACATATTTTACAACAATAAAAGAACTCACAAGGAGACAAGCCAGATAGGCAGAAATACTATCATAGTATAACTTTAAGATCTAGCACTGCAAAGGAACAGAAAATGAGTAAGCAGATGTATTTAGTAGGAAATTAAATTATAAGATGTATAGAAACCCATCATTACTAGTATTATTAACCACTGATAATGAGGGTAACCTCACATACAATTATTAAATGCTTGCAGCAACTAGTGAAGACCCAATTATTAATATAATTTAAACTGCAACACAAATTGACCTATTATAGAGGATGATTCAACAATCTAGTGCACCAAACTATATTATTAATAATGATGGACTTATCTACTTTTATAAACTACTCTACATACTGGAAAGCCTGTGCATGGATATAATACAAGTGCACCATAATAATCCAATAAGAGGACATTTTAGAATAGAGAAAATAGTAGAATAGATTGCCAGGAACTACTATTTCCCAAATATATAATAAAAGATACAGCAATACATCACCAATTATGATACCTATCTATACAACAAATCAGCAAGACATAAGCCATATGGGCTATTACAATATCTAGAAACACTAATAAGACTATAATAATGGATTATAGTAGACTTCATTATGAAGCTCCCTATTTCCTAAGGGAATGATATGATTATGATGGCAACTAACAAGTTAATCAAGTACATTCATCTTATGCTAATAACAGAATATATTAATGCAGTAGACATAGCATATCTATTCCTTAAATATATTATTTTGTACTATGGAGTGCCAGAACATATCATTTTAGACAGAGATAAGCTATTTACATTAAAATTTTAGAACACACTTACCAACCTTATAGGAATTGACCATCACCTAACTATAGCATATCATCCACAAGTAAACAGATAGACAGAATAAACAAATCAGACTATTAAGCATTATCTAAGGCATTACATAAACTATTAGTAAGATGATTAGAAGTTGTATCTTCCTCTTACCCAATTTGCATTCAACAATGCCATGCATTTAAGCATGGGAGAAATACTATTTTTTATAAACTATAACTATAATCTATAATTAGTTGGTGAGCCTAGACTTATTGACATGCCAGCTAAACAAGCATCAACCATATTATAGCATATTACTCAGCTACATTACCAACTTTTGAATAACTTAGACTTTATAAATCTTTGTATGTCACAATACTATAATTTATAGCATAAGGACATACTGCAATTAAAAGAGGGGGAAAAGGCATTCCTTATTACATAAAACATTAAAATAAAGTGACTAAGCAAAAAATTAGACCATTAGAAACTAGGACCATTCAAAATTAAATGACAAATCAGACTAATAAACTATGAACTCAAATTACTAGACAGCATGAGCTGGATACACCTAATATTTCATATCTTATTATTGGAACCAGTGCCTAAACACATCCAGATAGATGAAGACATTGAAATTAAAGAAGCTGATAATAAATATGAAGTAGGAAAGATACTAGATATTAGAAGAATCAGAGGGAAACCATACTATTTAGTGAAATAGGAAGGATATCCTACATCAGAAAACACCTAAAAACCTATTAACCATTTGATAAACTATTAGTATTAGCTTTAGGACTTCCACCAACAAGCTGCTTGAAATCAACCTAGAAGGATAGTATTACCATCTAACTTAGAGATGGAGCCTCTTGAGTAGCTGTAATCAAATAATCTGATACTATAAATGCCTTACTAGCAGATGAGTTACTAGCATCCACAATTTCTGCATCATGATGCAGTATCTGCAGACCCTGTTCCTTAAACTAGTTTTGCAATTTTCATAGTTGGGAATGTTCACCTAACTTTTTGGCAAGAACCTCATATAATATATACAAATTATTCTGCATCTAATCAATCTGCATTTGTAATAACTGCAGATTATAATCTCTAGTAATCAGCTAAAAGGCTATCTAAGCCTCCTCTTTTCAGAAATTATCCCACTTAACTGTACTAAACACTTGCTTATTGTAAGTATAATTTTCACAAATACATCTAGAGCATTTTTAATTCTGTGACTCCATCACAACACATAAAGAAGATGAGTAGAAACAGTTCTTATAAGGGAAATTGATAGGACTACTATATTGATCAATTAAATTAGCCAGATAAACCTGCTTATAATGTTTATTGTGATTCCTGAATCCTAAAGATGCCTAAGAATAATGATGTGCAGATATAGTGAAGAATAGATGAATGTATCACAACATAAATACAAGAGAAAAAGGGGGATGCATCTTATATATTATTGAGGATGCCAACCTATGAAAGGGGGGAGTGATGTTATAAACCTAATAGAAGGAGGAACAATGAGGACCTATTAGGCAGATAAGGATGATGTACATAAAAAAGTACAACTACAAGTCACATAATCAGAAGGTCCTAAATGCTAAGAACTGAATAGTCCTAGAGGGGACCACTAGAATAGTTCTAGTTGGGATTAGAGGTAATAGTCCTAAAAGAGACCACTAAGAAGAAGTAAGATGGGACTACACCTAACAAGATAGAAGGATATATAAGGACACTCATTCCTATTATATATCTAGTTTTAGTTCTTTATGCTTATTATAGTTATGTTACTTGAAGTATAACTTAGGATGATATTTAATTTGTTAGAACTTCTATAACAACTAGTTCTAATCTAACTAGTTGGCCTTACTCTTCTGACTGTACTACTTTGAGTGTGAGAAAGGATTATCAATCATAGGGATGTTAGGACAGCATGTGATGCATATGATAGGACAGCTATGCATAGCTAAGAGGGCTCAGAGTTTGCAGGTGAGAGTCAACTGAATACCAAGTCTAACAGCATACAGGTCACAGGAAGCCCAGGGTGTAACATATATTTACATCCTTATAGGTGACTACATTCAGATCTATATAGCTATTAATTAATTAATATTAGTGCTATTTATTTGCAGTGTCTAACTTCCTAATTAGAAATCAAATATTAGCATAAGGTCTATACCTATATTCTAATACCTGATTATCAATCCTTTCCTGACATATCTTTAGGGTAGTAGGCATAAGTGATTTTAGAATAGAAAACCCCTTTCTCTATTATAGATCATGAGGAATCATTTATATAATAATAGGAGGTGCAACTTCTAGCTAAATCTGCCCTAATTTATTAAAATTCTAGAATAAAGCAGCTTCTCATATATATAATACTTTTATTAGCAACTCTTACTCACTATATAAGATCTCTCTAATCTTAAGCTATTAAACTCTTTTAGGAGTTAATCTTACATCATAAACTATTCCTAAAATCTTGGGAATAATATATTTTAAGTACACCCCAAAGGTAGGAATTAATGTATTCCATCTATACCCATAATACTATTTTAAAACTAATAATATTTATTCTTCTTCTTCTAGTGCTTTTTAGTTAGTTAGATTAGGCTTATTAACTAACAACTTTCTTTGATCCTTCATTTTATATTTTATGTTGATCCAATGGTGTTGTTGCAAAGTAATAAGGTCACAATAATGAGAGACCTTTCATATATTCTTAGATTGCATAAGGCTATCTGACTATATATCCAGTTAAAAATAGACAGGCCTTATTAAATTCTGCCCTTTCAATTTCCTATATCTTAGGTACTCAGCCTAACACAACTTAGTATATTTCTAACCACCTCTTTTCCCATATCTAAAGTATGATCTATTCCCATTTCTATAGAAGCTCCTTCATCTATTAAATAATAGGCTTTATTGCTATCTAATAATTAGTTTAACTTCTTTAAATCTTAACCAATCATTTCTTTAAAATAATCCTCCCTTATCTGCTCCTGTTTGTGTCTAAAGGAGAAAACCTTCATTTTTACAATATAAATCCAGTCAATTAAATATAGTGTTATTATAATTAATCTATCTTTTATATTCTAATGGGTAATCCTTATTATCTATTTAAATAGATGCCCTAACACTGCTATATTAGAGCCTAATGAATCAACAATAAAGAATAGGATATAATATTTAAAGCTTCTAATCCTTATTAAAACTTATTCACATATATCTAGAAATGGGGTTATTGTCTTATTTACACTTCTCATCACTTCCTTTATATATAGGGTCATAACCCAATCATACTTCTTAATAAGGGAGTATTGTATAACATTTATTTCTAACCCCCTATTAAGAAGACCTCTTATTGGTTCTAAATTAGTACTAAAATGGATCTAAGCAAAAAGGGTCCCCACTATATATAGGACTTGCTCCTGAGGTAATTCTTACATATCCTTAACTTTTGAATGGTGAATAGTGTATGGATCTAGATTTACTATAGCTGCATCTTCCATCTTTTATCTAATTCCTATCTCTATATTAATAACTATTATTAAAGGGGGTTTAACTAATGAGAAGAATTGCTTATATAGAGCTTCTAAAAGTCCTAAAAGCTCCCTAACTATAATGTTAATCTTCATATCCAGAATTTAGTTAATCATAGGCTCAGCTTTAACTAAATCCTTTAGCTTATTAGCTAACTTAATCCCTTTTCTTCTCTATAATAACTTTACAATAGATGCAGGCTCCTATATTAGCTTATTCTCTTTTTTAGCTAGCCCTTTATCTTCTTCTATATACTTATCAGGCCTTAAAGTCTTTAAGTTAGGATACTTATCTTTAATCTTTACTACTCTTTTAAGAGCTTGTCTTTTAGTAGTAGTTATAATATCCTTACTAATCTTTCTCTTCTCATTCACTACTACTCTAATATTATATTCAATAAAATTATTCTTATATTCTTCTTTAGAGTTAGATTCCATTATAAACCCTATAAAGCTTATCTTTCTTTCTTAAGTCTAAGCCTCTATAGCCTCCCTTATTAACTTTCTAGCTATTTGGAATTGTATAATATCATCACCTCCACCTATCAGCCCATAATGAACCTTTTGATTAGAAGTATTAATATAACACATCTCCTAAGCTACTAAGGCTTAGAAATAAGGGCATGCCCCCTTTAGATTTATGTATCTAGACTTTAGGCAAAATTAATATTAATTTAGTATCAGCTCCACCTATCTAGATCTTTATAATGACTAAGATTTGTGGTATCTCAACTAAACCCCTATTTCTAAAGTCCATCCAATTCTTGACTTCTATAAGATTCAGCTCTATTTTTGACATCTTCTTCACCAACTCTTTTATATCTCTATTTTCTGATTTTTATTGCTACTTAGGCATCTGCTTTTTTACTATATCTAAAATATTCTAAAGCAGTAATAAATCATCAGATAAGATTAGAACTAAACTAATTTTTTTATTCTTAAAGATAGGCTTCACCTTCTCCTTCTTCTTAACTAATCTTAATATCTTAATAGACTTCTGCACTTTAAGATAACTTTCTATAGCTTATTTAACTAGCCTAAACTTTATTATGTTATATCTCTTAGACTTAATATTAACATTCTTCATCACTTCCTTCTAAATAGAATCAGGAAGACCCTACAGAAAAAGATGAGAATGTAGATAATCTATCAGTTCTTTCTACTTCTATAGATAACTTGATATAAAAGTATATTCCCTTAAATATTTATAAATGTCTAAATTCTCATCCCTTTTTACTTGGATAAAGGATTAGAATTAATATATATTCATCTTCATCTACACTATATTCTAATCCTTATATTCTTTAAGCAGCTTAGTATAAATCCTATTATAATCACCCTATTTATATTTAGAAAGGATCTCTATCTAGGCCTTTACTTATTTAGAGTAATAGTTATATAAGATTTCTATCTTTACCTTATTATTTGTTATAGGATGCTGCCTAAATAGTATATTTATCACTTATTAGAATCTGATAAAGTTATAGCTTTAGAAAATAGAAGCCCTAATAACTCCTAATAAAGATATCATAATAGTTAGTAATAATATTATAATTTAAGGATTAACTTCTTACTAAACTAGTTAGGGAGAGATAGATAGCTAGTTAGCTAAACCCCCCTTAACTAAACCTTCCTCTATATAAACTAATAATATTAGGCTTTATAATATTCTATTTAAACTAGACATTATCACTTCATATCAAGTTTTTATACAACTTAATATAGAGTAAAACAAACTTTCCTATATCCTAAATATAGGAAATAGAATTTTCACAATATAAGTTAGAATAAGGAGAAAATAAGGAACTTATAGACTACTTAATTAGTCTATTCTTTAATAATATAAAATAACTTAATCCTATTAGTACTTCTCTTCCTACAGAGTAGTATCAGATACAATATAAAAGGATAAGAAAAATAAGAAAAGTAAGAAGGTGTTATAGCCTTTCTAAAGATACTAATTAATATATAGGAGGGAGTTTGGATCCTTAATTCTAGTTAAAGAAAACTACCCTCTAGGATTACAGGAATAATTATCTAATAGGGATATTAGAAAAGAAGATTTATAGTAGTCTTAAGCTAGAACTTAAAAGAAGAATATACTAAAGGGGAGTAGCTTCTCTATAAGCTGCTAGCCTTAAGGAAACTAAATACTACAAGAGGACACTATACTCTTAAGGAAGTAAAAAACAACTTGAATTCTCCTATCAGTATGCTAGGGCTTTACATTCTATTTATCCTCTTCTTAGTAGAGGTAGGGGCCCTATTCCTGAGGCAACAAGCATAGTAAACTGGAAATAATGAAACAACAAAACAAGAATGAAAATTGAATTCCACAGCTCACCATTCCATGTACCCCCAGTACACAATAATAAGTGAAGAGATGATACTACCTGACTATTGCAAACTGTTTTGAGAACTGTTTGAACAGCTAAAAGAATATTGATTGCTAGCATATAATAAGCATGACCATAAGATACCTCTTAAGGAAGGGAAGAGACCAATATACAATCAGATCTACAGAATGATAGAAAGAGAATTGAAGATATTGAAGGAATACATCCAAACAGAATTAATAAAAGGTGTAATTTAATCATCAAAATTATCTGCTAAATATAGAGTGCTATAGGTACTAAAGAAAGATAGTATAGAAAAATCATGCATTAACTACAGACTAACTAATATAATAACTATTAAGGATAAGTACCTGCTATTACTAATTATCAAGATCCAAGATAAAGTAAAAGGATCATAATGGTTTATAAAGCTTAATATGTAAGATGCCTACAACCAGATTTGTATCACAAAAGGTGAAGAATGGAAAACCATATTTAGGATACAATATAGATACTATGAATATACTATTATACTATTTAGACTTACCAATATGCCAGCAACATTCCAGAGGTTTATAGATAAGGAGATACTTAAGAAGGTTAATAATATATTTATCATTACATACCTCAATAACATCCTTATCTTTTCTGACACCTTAAAGGAATATATAAAGCATATATCATAAGTACTAAAAGTAATACAAGACATAAAGCTGAAGCTAAAATAAATGAAATACTAATTCCACATTTAAGACATTAAGTTTCTCAGACATCAGATTACTTTAGAAGGCATCTATATAGATCCAGCAAAGATACAGACAATCTTAAAATAGCTAGTATCAACAAATATTAAAGAAGTACAATTATTTATGGGATTTATAAACTACTACTAAGGATATATAAACTGATACTGTACTGGGGGTACACAGAATGGCAAGCTGTGGAATTCAATTTTCATTCTTGTTTTGTTGTTTCATTATTTCTGGTTTACTATGCTTGTTGCCTCAGGAATAGGGCCCCTACCTCTATTAAGAAGAGGATAAATAGAATGTAAAGCCCTGGCATACTGATAGGAGAATCAAGTTGTTTTTCACTTCCTCAAGAGTATGGTGTCCTCTTGTAGTATTCAGTTTCTTTAAGGCTAGTAGCTTATGGAGAAGCTGCTCTTCTTTAATGTATTCTTCCTTTAAGTTCTGGCTTGAAACTACTATGAATCTTCCTTTCTAATATCCCTATTAGACAATCACCCCTATAATCCTAGAGGGTAGTTTTCTTTGATTAGAATTAAGAATCCAAACTCCCTCCTATATATTAATTAATATCCCTAGGAAGGCTACAACACCTTCTTACTTTTCTTATTTTTCTTATTCTCTTATATTGTATCTAATACTATTCTGTGGGAAGAGAAGTACTAATAGGGTTGAGTTATTTTATATTATTAAAGGATAGACTAATTAAGCAGTTTATAAGTTCCTTATTTTCTTCTTATTCTAACTTATATTGTGAAAATTCTATTTCCTGTACTCAGGATATGGGAAAGTTTATTTTATCCTATATTGAGTTGTATAAAAACTTGATGTGAAGTGATAATATCTAGTTTAAGTAGAATACTACAAAGCCTAACATTATCAGTTTATATAGAGGAAGATTTAATTAAGGAGGGCTTAGTTAACTAGCTATCTATCTCTCTCTAACTAATTTAGTAAGAAGTTAATCCTTAAGTTATAATATTATTATTAATTATTATAATGCCTTTATTAGGAGCTATTAGGGCTCCTATTTTTTAAGGCTATAACTTCATCAGATTCTAATAGGTGATAAATGTGCTATTTAGGTAGCATCCTATAACAGATAATAAGGTAAAGGTGGAGACCTTATATGACTATTACTCTAAGCAAGTAAAGGCCTAGATAGAGACCCTTCCTAAATATAAGCAGGATAATTATAATAAGGTTTATGCTAAGCTGCTTAAAGAATATAAGGATTAGGATATAGTATAAATAAAGATAAATATATACTAGCTCTAATCCTTTATCCAAGTAAAAAGGGATGAGAATTTAGACATTTATAGATATTTGAGGGAATATACTTTTATGTTAAGTTACCTATAGAGGTAGGAGAAACTGATAGATTATCTATATTCTCACTTTTTTCTGCAGGATCTTCCTGATTCTATTTAAAAGGAAGTGATGAAGAATATTAGTATTAAGCCTAAGAGACATAACATAATAAAGTTTAGGCTGATTAAATAAGCTATAAAAAGTTATTTTAAAGTGCAGGAGTCTATTAAGACATTAAGGTTAGTTAAGAAGAAGGAGGAGATGAAGTCTATCTTTAAGGATGAAAAGACTAGTTCAATCCTAGTCTTACCTAATAGTTTATTACTACCTTAGAATATCCTAGATACAGTAAAAAAGCAGGTACCTAAGCAGCAATAAAAATCAGAAAATAGGGATATGAAAGAGTTGGTAGAGAAGATATTGAAAATAGAGCTGAATCTTATGAAAGTCAAGAATCAGATAGACTTCAGAAATAGGGGTTTGGTTGAGATATCACAAACTCAACCTTAGCCACTATAAAGACCTAGATGGGTGGAACTGGTATTAGATTAATATCAGTTCTATCTAGAGTCTGGTCACACTAATCTAAGAGGGGCATGCCCTCATTTCCAAGCCTTAATAGCTTAGGGGATGTGTTATATTAATGCCTCTAATCAAAAAGTTCATTATGGACTGATAGGTGGAGGTGGTGATATTGTGCAATTCTAGATAGTTAGAAAGTTAATAAGGGAGGCTATAAAGGTCTAGACTTAGAAAAGGAAGATGAGCTCTATAAGGTTTGTGGTGGAATCTAACTCTAAAGAAGAATATAAGAATGATTTTATTGAATATAATATTGGAGCAGTAATGAATGAGAAGAGGAAGGCTAGTAAGGACATTATAACTATTACTAAAAAATAAGCTCTTAAAAGAGTAGTAGAGATTGAAGATAAGTACCCTAACTTAAAGACTTTAAGGCCTGATAAGTATATAGAAGAAGATGAAGGGCTAGCTGAGAAAGAGGATAAGTTAATATAAGAGCCTGCATCTGCTGCAAAGTTATTGTAGAGGAGAAAAGGGATTAAGCTAACTAATAAGCTAAAGGGTTTAGTTAAAGCTAAGCCTGTGGTTAACTGAGTTCTGGATATAAAGATTGATATTATAATTAGGGAGCTTTTGGGACTTTTAGAAGCTCTATATAAGTAATTCTTCTTATCAGTTAGACCCCCTTTGATGATAGTTACTAACATAGAGGTGGGGGTTAGGTAAAAGATGGAAGATGCAGCTATAATAAACCTAGATTTATATGCTGTCTATCATTTAGAAGTTAAGGATATGCAAGAACTGCCTCAGGAGCAAGTCCTATATATGGTAGGGACCCTTTTTATTTAGGTTCATTTTGGTACTGATTTAGAACCAATAAGAGGTCTTCTTAATAGGGGGTTAGAGATAAACATTATATAATACTTCCTTATTGAGAAGCATGATTGGGTTATGACCCTATATGTAAAGAGAGTAATAAGAAGTGCAAATAGGATAATAACCCCATTTCTAAATATATATGAATGAGTTCTAGTAAGGATTAGGAGCTTTGAATATCATATCCTATTCTTTATTGTTGATTCATTAGGCTCTAATATGGTGGTGTTGGGGCATCTATTTAAGCAGATAGCAAGGATTACCCATTAGAATATAAAAGATGGATCAGTTATAATAATACTATATTTAATTAACCAGACTCATATTATAAAAATGAAGGTTTTCTCCCCTAGACACAAATGGGAGCAGATAAGGGAGGATTATTTTAAAGAAGTGGTTAGTTAAGATTTAGAGGAGTTAAACTAATTATTAGACAGCAATAAAGCCTATTACTTAATAGATAGAGGGGCTCCTATGAAGATAGGAATAGGCCATACTTTAGATATGGGAAAAGAGGTGATCAGAAATGTGCTGAGTTATGTTAGGCTGAGTATTTGAGGTATAGGAAATTAGGAGGGTAGAATTTAATAAGGCCTGTCTACTTTCAACCAGATATGCAGCCAGATAGCCTTACATAACCTAGGAATATATGGAAGATCTCTCATCATTATAACCTTATTACTTTACAATAATACTGTTAGATCAATACAAAATATAAAATGAAGGATTAAAAGAAGTTGCTAGTTAACAAGCCTAATCTAACTAGCTAAAGAGCATTAGAAGAAAAAGAATAGATACTATTAGTCTTAAAATAGTATTATAGGTATAGATAGAATGCACCAGTTCCTGCCTCTAGAGTATACTCAAAACATATTATTCTTAAGATTTCAGGAATAGCTTGTGGTGTAAGGTTGACCCCTAAAAGAGTTTAACAGCTTAAGGTTGGAGAGATCTTATATAGTGAGTAGGAGTTGCTAATGAAAGTATTATATATATAAGAAGCTGCTTTATCCTGGAACTTTAATAAGATAGGGCAGATTTAGCCAGAAGTTATGCCTCCTATTGTTATACAAACAATTCCTTATGATCTATGATAGAGAAAGGGGTTTCCTATTCTAAAATCACTTATACCCACTGCCCTAAAGATGTGTCAGGAAAGAATTAATAATCAGGTGTTGGAATATGGGTATGGACCTTATGCTAATATTTAATTTCTGGTTAGGAAGCTAGACACCATAAATAGATAGTATTAATATTAATTAATTAATAGCTATATAGATCTGAATGTGGTCACCTATAAGGATGCAAATATACCCCCAACTATAGATGACTTTTCTAAAGAATTTAGTAGGATGGCTATTACATCTATTACAGATCTATTCTTTAGATATGATTAGGTGGTTCTAGATGATAAATCCTAAGATATAACAGCTTTCTAATTACTAATAGGCCTACTTTATCAGATCCAGCTTCCTTAAGGTTGGACTAGAGCAGTCTCTAAGTGCATATAGATTATTTAGAAGGTGTTAGATATTTTGCTTGAAAGAGATGCTGATGTTTACATTAATAACATCACCATTAAAGGACCACAAATAAAATATAGAAATAAAGAGGTCTTATCTAGGGTATGCAGATATGTGTATAAGCATATATAAAACATTAATCAGATACTATATAATATGGAATTAGCAGAGGCCATAATTTCAGGAGAAAAGTTTCTCCTTTGCTAACCTGCAATCAAGATTATTGGCTTTATTTATGATTTCAATAGTCAATATCCTAAGGTGTTAAAGGTGATGAAAATACTGAACTAGCCTCTATATCAAAGCCTAACCCAGGCTCAAGCTTTCCTAGAATTGATGGTATATTTCTAAATATGGATTAAGGCCTTTATAATCATTGCAGCTCCTATCTATATTCTTTAATAGAAAAATGCTATATTTCAGTAGGGAATTAAGCAGTAAGAGTTGATAGTTATTCTTAAAATAGCATTAGTCTCCCCTCCAATACTAAAAAGAATTAAGTATGGGGAAGAAGGAGTGGATATTAGTATAATAATTGTTGTAGCTGATACAAGCAAGAAAGGATAGGATGTAGTCCTTATGCAAGAGGATCTATAGATTAAGAAGCATCATCTATCTTATTATAAAAGTGGTATTTGGTCTGGAGCTAAGTTAAATTATGATGCTGGTCAGCAAGAATATCATAGGGTTCTATTTGCTTTTAAGAAGTTCAGATCTTACCTATATAGGGTTCATTTCATTCTTGAAGTGGATGCTATAATGTTGGTCACCTAACTAAATTAGTCTATAACTAACCTTCTAGACTCAATCATTATACACTAGATGGCTTGGATTTGAATGTTCAATTTTATAGTTGTTTATGTGTCTGAGAAGAAAAATGTGATTACTAATAGGCTCTTAAGGAGGCCTAAAGTAAAAGGGAAGGATGAGATTACTAAGAATAAAAACTTAAAGGTCTTCTTGGACTATTAACTATTAATAGTGTTCTATTTTATTATGTCTATTAGGGCTGTTGCTGAAGGTAAAAATAAAGAAGCTTCAAGCCTTATGGATGAGAAATGGTAGATAGATAAGTTAAAGAAGATTGCTAAATGGCTCCTTACTCTTCAATAATCTGAAAGAATGAGTTTAGCTAAATTCTATGTCTTTTAAAAGAAAGTGCTCAAGTTTCTGGTTTAAGATGGTTACCTATTTTATTAAATGCAGAGAAATGCTCCTGTCTAAAGGGTTATTAATGACCCAACACATTGCAAAAGGATTATATAATCTATGCATAATGAGTATGGGCACTGGGGTTGTGAAAGCACTTATGATAAGGTTCAAACTCAGTATTAGTGGCATAGAATATGGGAGGATGTCTAGGACTGATATTAGAAATGTGATCTATACTAATAGATAGATGATGTATAGATTGATAAGGAAATGACTATCAGCCAATCAGGCAAGCTCTTTTATTAATAGTATATCAATATCACTATCATGTCAAGAAAAGGTTCTGGGTTTTATTATGCAGTTCTTGCTTAGAAGTCACTATCTAGATGGCCTGAAGATCAGCCACTAAAAAAAGCTACTACACAAGCTATTACTAAGTTTATTTATAAGGATATTATATGTTGGTGGAGTGTGTTTAAAGTCCTTATTAGTGATAATAGGCTAAAGATAAAAGATATTCTTAAAGAGCTGCTTTATTGATATAAGGTTCAGCATGTTTAGATTTCCCTGTACAACTCACATGCTAACAGATTTATTGAAGTCAGCCATAAGATGTTTATACAAGCACTTTGTAAGCTTACCTAAGATACAGAAAATAAGTGGCATCTCTATTTTCACTTATTATTATGGTCTGAGTGTGTTACTCTCCATAAAACAACCTAAAAGTCCCTATACCATTTTGTTATTAGCTTCAAGGCTGTTTTACTAGTTGAACTTAAGGTTCTAATATAGAAAACACTTCCCTGGCATTGTATACAGACCTATAATGAGCTTTTAGCACTTCATGCTTAATAGATTAAACACTAAGACAAGGATACTGAAGAGGCCCAGTTACAAGTGGGAAGATTATACAAAAAGAATCAAGAACTATTTAATGATCACTATTAGATACATGCTGAACCACTAAAGGAAGGTTAAATGGTGTTAGTATATAACACACTACTATCCAAGTCCCATTCAGATAAACTTAGTTATTATTAGTTCAGGCCATTTCATATTTAAAAATCTCTCACAAATAGATCCTATCTTATTAAAGAGCTGGATAGAACACCATTTGTCAGCCCAATCTATAAAGATAGAGTCAAGGTTTACTACTCATCTAATAATGCTAAGAGTGAAGATGAAGACCTGATAATCTCATCAATCTTCAGTCCTGAACTGGAGGAAGAAACCCCCTTAATAGGTGCACAAGATGATTGAGACCTAGTCCCAGAAGGACAGGAATTTACTGTGGTTGTCCCTTCTCTAGGCTCTTGAGCCTAAGATGTGTTACACCCTGGGCTTCTGTTGACCTGTACACTGTTAGACTTGGTATTTGGTTGACTCTCACCTGCAAACTCTGAACCCTCTTGGCTCTGTACAGCTGTCCTATTATATGCACCACACACTATCCTAGCATCCCTATGGTCAACAATCCTTTCTTGTACTTGAAGTGGTATAGTTAGAAGAGTAAGGCCAACTAGTTGGGTTAGAACTAGTTGTTATAGAAGTTCTAATAAATCAAATATAATCCCAAGTTATACTTCAAGTAACATTCTGGTAATAAGCACAAAGAACTAAAACTAAATATATAGCAGAAATGAGTGTCCTTATATACCCTTCTGTCTTGTTAGATGTAGTCCCATCTTACTTCCCTTTAATAGTCCCTTTTAGGACTACTATCTCTGATCCCAACTGGGACTATTCTAGTAGTCCCTCCTGGGACTATCTAGTTCTTAGTATTTAGGACCTTTTGATTATATGACTTACAGTTGTATTTTCTCACATATGTTATTCTTATCTGTCTAATAGGTCCTTATTACTCCTTCCCCTATTAGGTTTGTAATATCACTCTCTCTTTTTACAGGTTGGCATCCTTAATAACATATAAGGTGCATCTCCCTTTTCTCTTATATTTTATGCTATGATATGTCCATCTGTTCTTTATTATATCTGCATATTATCATTCTTAGGTATCTTCAGGGTTCAGGAATTGTAATAAACATTATAAGCAGGTTCATCTGGCTAACTTAATCAATCAATATAATAGTCTCATTAATTTTCCTTATAAGAATTGTTTCTGTTCATCTTCTTTGTGTGTTGTGATGGAGTTGCAGAGTTAAAAATGCTCTAGGTGCATTTATGAAAATTATACTTATAATAAGCAAGTGTTTAGTACAGTCAAATAGGATCATTTCTAAAAAGAGAAGGTTTAAGTGGCCTCTCAATTGGTTATTAGGGATTGTGATCTGCAGTTATTACAAATATAGATTAATTAGGTGTAGGATGAATTATATATATTACATAAGGTTCTCACTAAAAAGTTAGGTAAACATTCCTAACTGCAGAAATTGCAAAATTAGTTTAAGGAATGGGGTCTACAGATGCTGTGTTATAATGCAGAGATTATGGATGCTAGTGACTCATCCTCTAGGGATGCATTTATAGTATTAGGTTATTCAATCACAACTACTTAAGAGACTCCATCTCTGAATTAGGTGGTGATGCCATCCTTCTAGGTTGATTTTAAGCAGCTTACTAATAGAAGTCCTAAAGCTGATACTAGTAGTTCATTAAATGATCAATAGGTTTCTAGATGTTTTCTAATGTAGGATATCCTTCCCATTTCACTAAATAGTATAGTTTTCCTCTAACTCTCCTGATGTCTAGTATTTTCTCCACTTCATACTCATTATCTATTTCTTCAATTTTAATGTCTTTATCTATCTGGACATGTTCAGGCACTGGTTCCAATAATAAGATATGGAATATTAGGTGTATCCAGTTCATGCTGTCTGGTAATTTAAGTTCATAGTTTACTAGTCTAATTTGTCATTTAATTTTAAATAGTCCTAACTTCTGATGGTCCAATTTCTTGCTTGATTATTTTATTTTGATGTTTCTTATAATGAGGAATGCTTTTCCTCCCTCTTTTAATTATAGTGTATCCTCATGCTGCAAATCATAGTATTGTGACATGCAAAGATTCATAAAGTCCAAATTATTCAAAAGTTAGTGATGTAATTAAATAATATACTATAATATAGTTGATGCTTGTTTAGCTGGCATGTTAATAAGTCTAGGCTTACCAACTAGCTGCAGGTTATAGCTATAGTTTACAAAAAATAGTGTTTCTCCTATACTTGAATGTATGGCATTATTGAATGTAAATTAAGTGAGTGGAAGATACAACTTCCAATCATCTTACTAATAGTTTATATAATGCCTTAGATAATGCTTAATGGTCTGATTTATTCATTCAGTCTGTCTATTTACTTATGAATGATATGCTATAGTTAGATGATGGTTAATTCTTATAAGGTTGGTCAGCATGTTCCAAAATTTTGATATAAACAGCTTGTCTCTATCTAAAATAATATGTTCTAGCACTCCATGGTGCAAAACAATATATTTAAGGAATAGATATGCCATTTCTGCCACATCAATGTATTCTATTATTAGCATAAGGTGGGTGTACTTAGTTAACTTGTCAGTTGCCACCATAATCATGTCATTCCCTTACAAAATAAGAAGCTTTATAATAAAGTCTATTATAATCTATTATTATGATTTTATTGGTGTCTTCAGATATTGTAATAGTCTATATGGCTTATGTCTTGCTGGCTTGTCTTAAAGGTAAGTATCATAATTTATAATGTACTACTATACTTTTCATTATATATTTAGAAAATAGTAGTTCCTGGTAATCTGCTCTACTATCTTTTCTGTTCCAAAATATCCTCTTATAGGGTTGTTATGATGTGCTTAAATTACATTAATATGCAAGCTTTCTAGTATGTAGAGTAGTCTATAAAAGTAGATAAGCCTATCATTATTAATGACATAGTTTGGTGTACTAGATTGTTGAATTATTCCTTATAGCAGATCAGTCTACATTATAGTTTAAATTACATCAATAATTAGGTCTTTATTGATTGCTGTAAGTATGTAATAGTTGTATGTAAGATTACCTTCCTCATTAGTAGTTAATAATACTAGTGATAGTAGGTTTCTATATATCTTATAGTCTGGCCTTCTACTAAGTATATCTGCTTACCTATTCTTAGTGCCTTTGCAGTGCTGGATCTTGAAGTTGTATTATAATAGCATTTCTGCCCATCTGGCTTGTCATCTTGTGAGCTCTTTCATCATTGTAAAGTATGTCAGATTCTTATGGTCTATTTTCATAATTATTAAGTGTTTTGCTCCATCTAGGTAGACTCTCCATATCTTAAATACTATTACAATTATGAGTAACTCTTTGTTATGGATGTCATAGTTCAACTCTGCAGGTGTCATCTTCCTAAAGTAGAATACAATAGGTTACAGCTTTCTATTTTCTCCCATCTAGGTAAGTCTCATCCCCACCACATAATCTGATACATTAGTTTCTATGATGTGCTCTTTTTCCAGGTCTTGTAGCCTTAAGATTAGTGCTTCCACAATTATCTTCTTTATATGTTCAAATACATATTGTTGTTTTGGTCCCTATTAGAACTCCTGATTCCCTTTTAATAACTTTATAATGTTAATCATCCTTGCTGAGTATTAGTTGATGTATCCTTAATAGTAGTTCATAAATTCCATAAATGATTGTACTTCTTTAATATTCTTTAGTATTGGCTATTCTAAGATTGCTTGTACCTTTACTAGGTCCATGTAGATGCCTTCTAAAGTGATCTAGTATTTGAGAAACTTAGTATCTTAGATATGGAATTAGCATTTTATCCACTTCAGCTTCAGCTTTATATCTTGTATTACCTTCAACACTTATAGCACATGCTTCACATGTTCTTTCAAGGTGTTGGAAAAGATAAGGATGTCATTAAGGTATGCAATAATAAATGTATTATTAACCTTCTTGAGTATCTTCTCATCTATAAACCTTTGGAATATTGCTGACATATTAGTGAGTCTAAATAGCATGATAGTATACTTATAGTATCCATACTGCATTCTAAATGCAGTTTTCCATTCTTCACCTTTTGTAATGTAAATCTGGTTGTAAGTATCTTACATATTAAGCTTTATAAACTATTATGATCCCTTTACTCTGTTTTGGATCTCAGTAATTAATGGTAATAGATATTTGTCTTTAATAGTTATTACATTAGTTGGTCTGTAGTTAATGTATGGTCTTTCTATACTATCTTTCTTTAGTACTCACAGTACTCTATGTCCAGTGGATGACTTTAATAGTTAAATTGTGCCCTTCATCAACTCTATCTGGATGTACTCTTTTAGTATCTTTAATTCTCTCTCAGTCATTCTATAGATCTGATTACATATTAGTCTCTTCCCTTCTTCCAGGGGTATCCTATGATCATATTTACCATATTCTAATAACCAATATTCTTTTGGTTGTTCAAATAGTCCTTAAAACAGTTTGCAATAGTCTAGCAATATTGTTTCTTTACTTATTATGGCATATATTTGCTTCTCATCATAGTGCTGACATCTTTCCCTGATATCTTGAATCATTTCTTGTCCAGTTAAAAGTTAGTATTCTAAAGGTAAATCTCTCTCTCTATAGTGTCCTCAATCAACTTATCTTTTTATTGAAAGGGTTACATCTATCTTCAGTATTATAGCCAATATAATGCAGCCTGCTCTAGACTCTTTAACTTAGTGCCTGTTTACTAGTTGATCTTGAGTACTTGCCCCCTATCTAGCTAAGTCTCTTCTAGTACAATCACATACAAACTAAATCTTATTTATCTTTTAGTCAATTACTGGATTATGTCTCCTGAGCTAAGATATCCCCAAGACTACCTCATATCCTCCAAGTTCAGCAATATTGAAATTAAGTTATTTAATATGGTCACAAATCACAACTGTAAGTAGTCTGGTTTCAAATTTAAGCTGGTAGAGTATTTCTCCATTGAGGCCTTACAGCATCTACAGTCACACCTTTCTTATTCTATTAAGGTTCAATCATTTTTAGAAGGTTGGGTCCACAAAGTTTCTTGTGGTGCCTGAGTCAATCATTACTTAGGCTTATTATCCTGCCACTCTTGCCTTTAGCTTAAAATGTAGTCCTCACTTAGTTGCAGCTAGCATGATTCCCTAATTAGATAAACATTTATAGTACTTTTTTCTCAGCAAATAATTGCTTCCCTCTTTTCTACTAAGGTATATCAAGTAATTATCCTTATAGCATATAGTCTAATGCATCTTATCATAATCTGGATATTGTTAGTAGCACACATATATGCACCCTCTTTAGTTATAAGGACACATATCTCAGGTTACCATTCTAATATTATTGTCAGGATTTTATTTCTCTTTTTCTTTAGGGTATGTTCTAAATATTTGCATTTCTCTCTTAGGCTTTCTGATCTCTTTTTTTAGTTTCTCTAGCTTATTTGTTGCCTCTGTCTAGGTCTTATCCCATTGTACATCCTTATCCTACTAGACTTCTAGAAATTCATCATTACTGCTGCTATTACTGATGTTCTTTCAGCTAGCTATCATCTTGTTGGCTTCTATAATGAGCCTCTTCATTTCTTTATCCTGCACTCTTTTTTGGGTATCTTGTTCATCCTTCTTGCTAACATCCTGCCAAGCAGGCATTATATGACTATCCATCAAGTTCAACACAATTTTACTGCTCTCATACTCATACTCTATGTATGTTAGTATTAGCAGTCCTTCTTCTGTTATATAATAGTATTCTGACAAGTCTTCTTTAATGGCTTATAATTATCACCTATTGCCCCTCTATAGGCATGCACTTGCCATATGTCCTTTCTTTCAGTAATTAAAACATTTAATCTCTTTCATCAGGCATTTCTGTCTTAGCTGTTATTTGTGTGTAGCATCTAAGTCTATCAGCCTTAGTCTATATGGATCTCTATATCCTTAACTATTCAGTTATGCTTGCCTCCTATTATTTCTTCAATAGTGGTTATCTCTCCTTAATGCAGTACTTATCCACTTATGGTTCTTTTTCCATTGCTCAAAGTCATAGAGTCAGTTGTTGATCTTAATAGTAATAGTAATGTACTTATGTAGGTCCTCTAGCCTATCTTGCTATAGTAGCTTCTCCATAAGGTCTAGTTTCAATCCTTATTTAAAGTGATGAATATAAGTGTCATCATCCCAGTCTAGGCATGAAATGATTTGCAAGAATCATAAAGCATAACTTGTTGCTGATTCATTCTATTAAAGCTGTTCTAGTTGCTATTCTGCATTTTATGACTTATTAATATCTCTGAATGTCTGTTCTAGTCTGTGGCAGAATTCTGTATAACTCCCAAAGATTTCCTGCATCTTGGGGTCCTGGTCAGTAATGATCTCATTCTAAGTATAATCTTTCAGTATTGGTTTGAACCAATTAAATGCCAGTCCCATAAGGTATATGGATGTAAACAGGATCTTATCAGCCTCTATCATTAGGTAGTATTGCTCCATCCTCAGGTACTAATTCATTTGTGTAAGGAAACCTTAAAGCTTTGATTGGGTCCTGTTAAAGGGTTTAGGTTTCTTCAGCTTTACTCTCTAAACACTTGCTTATACTTCCAACATCATGATCTGTTCTTATAACTGATTAATCATCCTATTTAGCTTCCTGACTGTGGGTATATGTCCAGTCTGTGATACCTGCAATATAGTGTTGACATGACTCATTATTAAGAAGTGTAGTAAAGTGTTGAAGTAAATAGTCAACTAAAATTTGACTTATATTAATAGTGCTTATTATGTTATGCCCTAAGCTTCTATTGACCTGTATGCTATTAGACTTAGTATTTAGTTAACTCTTATCTGCAAACTCTAAGCCCTCTTAGCTCTGCATAGCTGTTCTGTTATATACATTATATGCCATTCTGATGTCCCTATGGTTGACAATCCTTTCTCACACTTGAAGTGGTACAGTTAGAAGAGTAAGGCTAACTAGTTGGGTTAGAACTAGTTATTATAGAAGTTCTAACAAATCAAATATAATCCCAAGTTATACTTCAAGTAACATTCTGGTAATAAGCATGAAGAACTAAAACTAAATATATAATAGAAATGAGTGTCCTTATATACCCTTCTGTCTTGTTAGGTATAGTCTCATCTTACTTCCCCCTAGTGGTCCCTTCTGGGACTACTACCTCTGATCCCAACTGGGACTATTCTAATGGTCCCTCCTGGGACTATCCAGTTCTTGGCATTTGGGACCTTTTGGTCATGTGACTTGCAGTTGTACTTTCTTGCATATGTCATCCTTGTCTGTCTGATAGGTCCTCATTGCCCCTTCCCCTGTTAGGTTCATAACAAGATGTTGATGTGCTAAGAAGAGTTGATTTAAGCTATAACAGCTTGAATCAAGCACTGTTTTTCAACAAAGCAGTCAGAGTTGCTTATTGCTTTATGTCTTATTGAAATATGTTTGTGTGTGCTTTTCTCTTCATTGATTTGAATCATTGTTGTCTTCTTTTTTGTTGTGACATGTCCCCCAACTGAGTTATTGCACTTGACTTGTGGTGATTTGGGGATCACTGTTCTTTTCCCATACCCAAGGTATGAGATGATTGAGCCTATCAGCATGCTCTGCTTCTTAACAGGGAAATTCTAAATGAAAGGAATAAGAGGTGAATGGTGGGGTGGCAAGTGAATGTGAAGGTGGTGAATTCCAGACTCAGTCCCCCATACAAATATCTCTTACTTCCCACTTCTTTTCTTCTTCCTTTCTCTTTCCTCATGACCTCTTCTACTATTATTTATGCCTTCCTTAATGACTTGAATATTCAAACTCAACAGCAATTGGTCTTGTAATGCCTCTTAAGTAATTAGAGATGGGGTAAGAGAACTTAAAACCTAAGAATATAAGCAGACTGCATTCATGCACTATAAGAGGAGCAGTATAGACTGTAAGGCAGGAAAGAAATAAATAAGAGAATACTATAAAGCCTATAAATGCAACTGTGCTTATAGCCAGAAACTTAATAAGAGATACTATAAAGAAAGCAAAAGAAGTACTTAAGATGATTAATCTTACTATACTGAACAGAGAGGTGAATGCAGAAGAAATAGGCACAGATCATACTATAGTTAACTCTAAAGTGTAGGAAAAGGAATCCTGTACTCTAAGAACAGTAAATAATAGATAATAGATCTCACCCTCATCTAGGGACATTACTATGAATGATCTCCCCCTTAATAAGAATGACCCTATCATTAGCATCATTAAAACATTTGAAGCTGAACTAAATTAAGTGTATACTATTATAATAAGAACTACAGTAGCTGCTGAATATGGGGCATGAATTATTGAAGTAAATGTGAAATTAGTCTAGGCTGTAAGCCTTTACTCTACAGTCCTTATTAAGTATCTAAAAGTTGAGGAAGAACTAAAGCAAGACTATAAAGAGATCTATAATGAAATAAGCAAGTTGACAAAGCAATATCAGAGTATTACTGAAAAGATCACAATTACATAAAACATTATTGCAGTATGTTGGGGGCCTGAGATATGGGATTTTCTCATGAAGATATCTACTGGCTATGGCTTTGCAAATAAATGCTGTGCCTTAGTGAATTGATACAAGTAGAAAGCTGTTGCTAATGAAGTGAATTATCAGATGGTTGTATGCCTCATAAATAGAGATAGGAGGAAAAATCCTGACTATAAACTATGATCTAGTAACTTTAACCAAGCCTTTTTATATATAAAAGGACATGAATCCTGTTATCTGTATAAGGATGAAGAGCTTAAGAAGCTTAGCTTTAAAATTGGGCTGCACCTACTATTAAAAGATGTCCTAAAAACCCTATGTACAGCTTCCTGCAATTATACCTTAGGTATAGAAGGTCAGGCCTGAGATACTATTACTTAAAATGTAGATAGTGTGCCTAGCAATAGTGTGCCTAAAGATAATACTTTATAGAAGAATGCAGATAAAGATATAAGAATTCAAGTTCTGATCCTTATAAAGTAGATATCTATGAATCCACCTAAAGACATGCTAAAAGATCTGCTCCCTATAACAGCTGAAAGGCTACTAGTGAATTAGCAGATAGACTTAGTATCAACAACTCCTACAAGCCAATCCCCCCTAGTACCTGAGAAAGCTATATTAAATCAATTAGTTGATCTAATGGCAGAAGTTTTTACTAAACCTGTATCTGCTCCTAAATAACCTGCAGACACAGCTACAGATGAGCTTATTAATAAGTAAGTTTGGTTTAAAGAGCTATATGATGAGGAGCCTGATAATAATAGCTCTATTCTAACTAACAATCTTATCCTTATGCTCCCACCCTTAATGGAAGAGACTGTAGATGAACAAAATACTAAATTAAATGAAGTTATAGATAATGGGGAAGGAAGTGACACTAAGCCTATATTACCTAAGACTGAGCAAGATGGATTGTTGGCAAGTATCTTAGATGATAATACCTCAGATACAAACATTCAAAAAGAAAAGATTGAGGGAGGGATAAAAATTAATTAGGATGAGATTAGTTGTTGCATAATTGCTATTGCTGCTAAGGAAAGACCTAAAGAGGAAAGGATGGGTATAATAAAGTAGTTCCTTAGGAAGGACATTGGTTGCCACCTGTGAGCTCTACCCCAGATAAATTACTATGAACTATCCTCAAGTCCCCTATTGTCTCCTAACCTAGTTGGAATGGCCTTGTGAAACCTCTTAAGAGAATATATTAAGATAATAGAGGTTGGCACTGATCAACTAGACATTATATTTAAAAGGTATGAATGTTACTGTAAGGTTACTCTAAAGGAAGTTAGAAGATGGGAAGTCCATTATCTTCCTGATTATCTGCTATTCTAAGTAACTATCAATACCTCTTCTTCTATATCTACAGTATGCTATATACTGGGTTATTTACAAGCATTTGAGATGCAACAAGGGCATTGCATTATAAGGAAGGGTAATATATACTAAAGGTATACAGAATAGTAAGCCATAGAATTTAATTTTCATTCTTGTTTTGTTGTTTTATTATTTCCAGTTTACTATGCTTGTCACCTTAGGAATAGGGCCCCTGCCTCTACTAAGAAGAGGATAAATAGAATGTAAAGCCCTAGCATACTAATAGGAGAATCAAGTTGTTTTTCACTTCCTCAAGAGTATGGTGTCCTCTTATAGTATTTGGTTTCCTTAAGGCTAGCAGCTTATGGAGAAGCTGCTCCCCTTTGGTGTGTTCTTCCTTTAAGTCCTGGCTTGGGACTACTGCAAATCTCCCTTTCCAACATCCCCATCAGACAACCACCCCTGCAATCCCAGAGGGCAGTTCCCTTTGACTGGAACTAAGGGTCCAAACTCCCTCCCATACAATACTCATCTTGAATAATCAACATCACAAAACTACTAAAAGGAGATTAAGAGTTCTAATAGGGATCAGAGTAATAATATACATTTAAGCATATAAAAAAGATCATTATAAAAGTGCTAATCTTAAGACTGCAGGACCCAGAGAAAGAGCATATTATAGAAACTAATACATCAGACTACACTATGAGGATGAGACTCATCTAGATGAGAGAAAATAGAAAGCTACAACCCATTATATTTTACTTAAGGAAGATGACACTTGTAGAATTAAACTATAATATCCATAATAAGAAATTACTTGCAATTGTGATAGTATTCAAAATATAGAGAGTCTACTTAAATAGGGCAAAATATCTAACAATTATAAAAATAGACCATAAGAATTTGACATATTTTACAATAATAAAAGAACTCATAAGGAGACAAGCTAGATAGGCAGAAATACTATTATAGTATAACTTTAAGATCCAGTACTATAAGAGAATCAAGAATAGATAAGTAGATATACTTAGTAGAAGATTAGACTATAAAGTATATAGAAATCTACTATCACCAGCCTTATTAACTACAGATGAAGAAAACAACTTAGTATATAATCATTAAACACTTACAGCAATAAGCAAAGACCTAATTATTAATATAATTTAAAATATAATGCAGATAGACCTGCTATAGGGGATAATCTAATAATTCAACACACTAAACTATGTTATTAATAATAATAGACTCATCTACTTTTATAGATTACTCTATGTACTAGAAAGCCTGCACATAGATATAATATAAGTACACCATAATAATCTAATAAGAGGATATTTTGAAATAGAAAAGATAGTAGAATAGATTACTAGAAACTACTATTTCTCAAATATACAATAAAAAGTATAGTAATATATTACCAATTATAATATTTGTCTATATAATAAACTAGTAAGATATAAGCTATATAGACTATTATAATATCCAAAGACACCAACACAACTATAATAATAGATTATAATAGACTTCATCACAAAACTACCAGTCTCATAAGATAACAATATAATTATAATAGTCATAGATAAATTGACTAAATACATCCATCTTATATCAATAACAGAATGCATTAATATAGCAGATATAGCATATTTATTTCTTAAATATATTATTTTACATTATAGAGTGTTAGAATATATTATTTTAGATAGAGATAAGCTATTTACATTAAAGTTTTAGAACATGCTCACCAATCTTATAGGAATTAATCATCACCTAACTATAATATACTATTCACAAACAAATAGATAGACTAAATAAATAAACCAGACTATTAAGCATTATCTAAGGCATTATATAAACTATCAGCAAGATAATTAGAAGTTATACCTTCCTCTCATCTAATTTGCATATAATAATGCCATGTATTTAAGCATAGGAGAAACACTATTTTTTATAAATTACAGCTATAACTCATAATTAGTTAGTAAGCCTAAACTTATTAATGTATTAGCAAAACAAGCATCAACTATATTATAGTATATTATTTAGTTGCATCACCAACTCTCAAACAACTTAGACTTTATAAACCTTTACATGTTATGATACTATAATTTATAGCATAAGGATGCACTGTAATTAAAAGAGGGGGGAAAAGCATTCCTTATTACATAAAACATCAAAATAAAGTAATTAAGTAAGAAATTAGACCATCAGAAACTAGGACTATTCAAAATTAAATAATAAATTAGATTAGTAAATTATAAACTCAAATTATTAGATAGCATGAACCAGATATACCTAATATTTTATATCTTATTATTAGAACCAGCATCTGAATACATCCAGATAGAGGAAGACATCAAAATTAAAGAAGTAGATAATGAATATGAAGTTAAAGAGATACTAAATATTAAAAAAATCAGAGGGAAGCCATACTATTTAGTGAAATAGGAAGGATACCCTACATCAGAAAATACTTAAGAACCTATCAACCACTTGACAAACTGCTAGTGCCAGCTTCAGGACTTCCACCAATAAACTGATTGAAGTCCACCCAGAAGGCTAATGAATTAGAGGAAGGCATAGGAGCCTCTATAGAAGCAGCAAGCTGTTTCAGACTCTCTTACTCCACAACCATCTGACCCAATTCCACAAGCTCTTTAGCAGAAGGAGGACTTTCTTCATCTATTTGCTCCATTATGAAGGAGTTGTGACCCAGCATAATTAAACCACACTCTCTTAATAACTGCTATTGCTTCTATAAACATTTTGCTTTTACTATTGCCTGCACCAGCTGAGCATGTAAGGCTTCAATAATGGCATCCACATCATCAATATCCTTTTCAATTTTATTATGCATATAATTAAGCCACTGCCACTCACTCTCACTATGGAACTCACACACACACTTACAACTATAATAAGTACACTCAGCACAATTCTTATTCTTTAAACTCATTATGCAACTATATTTATTTTAAAGACAGAACTTGCAAGGAACTATTGCAGGAAATCCAGTCATTATGATTTCTTGACTTTAATATAAATGATTAGTCATGTGCTTAGATGTTATAGTATAACATTTTTAGAAGAAGGTTTTATTCAATACAAAATATGAGGAACACTCACTATTTATTATTGAGGATGACAATCCTGAAAGGGGGGAATGATGTTATGGACCTAATAGAACAAGAGGTGATAACAGCCTATAGAAAAGGATACTAATGCAAGCTGCATAGTGCAAAAGGGATAAACAGGTCACATAACTGAGAAGGCTTGGTAGTGGTATAAGGCTTGACATTGGTATATGGGTATAGGGTTATACTCAAGGTATATAGTATACTTGAATACCCATTATGGGAGGTTATACCTAGCATCATAATGGGATATATAAGGATGCTCATTTCTGCCCATATATTTAGTTTTAGTTCTTTATGCTTATTCTATTAATGTTACTTGAAGTATAACTTGAGACTATATTTGATTTATTAGAACTTCTATAATAACTAGTTCTCACCCAACTAGTTGGCCTTACTCTTCTAACTATACTACTTCAAGTGTGAGAAAGGATTGTCAACCATAGGAATATCAGGATAGTGTATGATGTATATAACAGGACAGCTGTACATAGCCAAGAGGGTTCAGAGATTGCAGGTGAGAGTCAACTGAATACCAAGTCTAACAGCATACAGGTCATAGGAAGCCCAGGGTGTAACAATCTCCTAATCTGATTGGCATGGCATCACAAAACCTTTTAAGAGAATATACTAAGATAATAGAGGTTGGTACTGATCAGCTAGACATTATATTTAAAAGGTATAGATGTTACTGCAAGATTACTCTAAAGGAAGTTAGGAGATGGGAAGTCCATCATCTTCCTAATTATCTGCTATTCTAAGCAACTATTAACACCTCTTCTTCTATACCTGCAGTATGCTACATGCTGGGTTATTTGTAAGCATTCAAGATGCAATAAGGATATTACATTATAAGGAAGGGTAATATGTACTAGGAGTACATAGAATAGCAAGCTATAAAATTCAATTTTCATTCTTATTTTGTTGTTTCATTATTTCCAGTTTACTATGCTTGTTGCCTTAAGAAATAGGGCCCTGCCTCTACTACAAGAGGATAAATAGAATGTAAAGCCCTGGCATACTGATAGAAAATTCAAGTTGTTTTTCACTTCCTCAAGAGTATGATGTCCTCTTGTAGTATTCAGTTTCCTTAAGGCTAGCAGCTTATGGAGAAGCTGCTCCCCTTTGGTGTGTTCTTCCTCTAAGCCCTAGCTTGGAACTACTGCAAATCTCCCTTTCCAACATCCCCATCAGACAACCACCCCTGCAACTCCAGAGGGCAGTTCCCTTCAACCAGAACTAAGGGTCCAAACTCCCTCCCATACAATAGGATAGAGGAACAGTTAGAATCAATCTTCTCTCTCTAGGAATTCTGGGTGGTTGCTGAGCTGCAGGAGCTGAAGGAGCTGAACTAGCCTGTGGGCTCAAATCCATAGGGGTATACTCAGTCAGCTCTATATCCTTTCTCTGAGGAATAACCACCATTGGTTGTTTCCCTATCAGCTTAGGGCTTGAAGCTTTTTGAGCTGCTTGGGCATAGGTCAGCTTAGCAGGCTCATTCAGCTTATCCAGGATCCTATCAAGCTTGCTGTGAATAGGAGATAGATCAGGTTCCTAAGAATGCTGAAAAGGTGGAAGGCTGGTTGTCTGAGAGGGAGCTGCAGGGTTCAGATATTGAGACAGAATCTCATAAGCTTGCTGAATCTGAATTGGGATTCTAGTTCCAGTAGGAAGCTTGACAGCATGAGACAGACACTCTTGAGCTCTTATGCAAAGCTCTCTTTATTATTCCTGCTTATACTGTCTCTGCTGAGCCCTATCTGCCAGAATTTGATCCTCTTCATCCAGATGTATGGAACTGTCAGATGAATAGTCCATAAGGGTTGCTTCCTGAATAAGGGGCACTCTAGGAGGACCCCCTAGGCTAGCTTCTAAGGCCATTCCTAAAGAGCTAGAAAGGCAGAAGCAAAGGGTAAAATATCCTCTTTCTAATACAAGATGGGGCACCACACAAAGGGGGAAACAATGGAGGGGGTATACAAGAAGGGGAAAGGATTCAGAAAGGATTCTGAATAGTGATTTTTGAAAAGAATCACTAAACCAAAAGAAGCTTTTGAAGGGAGCTTGCTAGGAACCACCTACAACCTTAGGAATTAGGGCTGAGTAGATCCCTATACTTCTTATACCAGAATTTAGTTCCTTCAGCCTAGCTAAGCAATCTGATTAGATAGCTAGCTAGTAAGCTGAATCACTATTCCTGGGAGTACAGCTCAATATTCAGGCCCTACTTCATAAAGGGAGGAAACAGGAACAAAGGAAATATGAGAAAAGAGATCCTCCTCTTTCTCCTTTTCTTCACCTATCTAGTAAGCCTGCTAGATAGAGCTACTTGATGGGTCCCCCCCCAGTCAAGTATTATATCCTAGGAACCACTACTTCCCCCCCTATATGCAGTATCCCCCTGCAATAGAAAGAGGC